>KK499776.1:646862-1125095 GCA_000688715.1 Glossina pallidipes
AAAAAAAAAAAAAAAAAAAAAAAAAAAAAAAAAAAAAAAAAAAAAAAAAAAAAAAATTTTTTTTTTTTTAAAAAAAAAAAAAAAAAAAAAATTTTTATTCCTTTAAATATGAAATTTTATTATATCACTTTTCTATATTATTACTACTACTATTATAATCAATTTAACCCCCAGAGAAATAAATTGAAAGACTAAAACCCCTAAAAAACTAGCATACTAAGGTTATGGGCTTTATTGAAAGCTCTACTACACTTGAGATTTGAAACCATTACCATTGAGTTGTTAGTCAAGGCCGTTTGACTACTCGGCCACTCAGGCTGATCGTTTTTCCTAAAATCGATTGTTTTCTACAAAGGGTAATTAGGGAGAATGAAACCATTATAGCCGGACAGGACTGACCGTTAAGCAATTTGCATTGGTTCCCCTAATGTAATTTTTAACTTAGTTTCGTTATAATAAATAAAGCTTTTAGTTTAAATGAACTAAGAGGTAAGAAAAAAATGCTTACTCCTTGCATGTGACTACGTGTAAAAGTTGCGCTGCCCTCTAAGCTAAGAATTAATTTGCTTAGATTAGCTTGTCGTATTTTACTCTCCACGCGATGGAAGATTCAATATACAGAAAATGGAACTGCAATGCATTGCACTGTCATTGGGATGAAATGTGTGTGCAAACGTGTGTGATTAGCACGACCGGAGATAGGGAAGTGTCGATAATATCGACTGACAGCTTGCATGCTGACGGGAAAGCAAGTTAAATAAAAGCCTATGAAATATCAAAAATTACACTTTCGTTTCCATGGATGCCGTTGTTTGGGAGATGACCTAAAACGTGAATTCACGCGTTTAAAATTGTGCTAAAAGTAATTTTTTGCCATATAGGAAGGAGTTCAAAAATTGCCCCATCCAAAATTTGCATATTAATTTAATATGCTCCACTATTGTTGTCAAAGGCATCTTGTCGAGAAATTTAAAAAATTCCAAATTTTTCGTTTCATTCAATTCATTTTCAATAGGATTTGGCTTTGGTCTAACAACTAAATTAAATTATATGGAACATGGCGATCTATTGAATACAAAAACACTTGCTCAGACATCAGACAGACAGAGGAATAGACAAGCTTAAATCGATATAACAAATGATTCTGAATCGATCGCTGTCATAAAAGATAAATCTATTTTAAGTCTTTCTAAGTGCTACACAGGCATCCGAATTTACCCTGTACCATAAGAAGAAGAAAGAGGAAAAATAAATGGATAAAAGTAAAAGAGTAAGCGAAACTTACAATAACATATTTTACCGCCAATTATTTGAACAAATTTCTCACTCCGTAGCCATATGATGAGAACAATAGCTGTTACAATGAAAATTAATTCAACAATCAACCAAGGTAGTACAAGTTCGGAGCGATTCTTGTAGATGCCGAAAAAGAGTGCAATCGTACTAAGTAAATAGACTGAAGCTACGCTTGTTAGAATGTACATAAGAATTTCAGTAACAGAGACTAAATCGGACGCATTGCGTAAACGAAGTTGATTCTGAAATGGCGCCAGACTATAAAAGCCATTCTCTTTTTGATCCTCAATATCTGCAATTAGTATGTTCCGCATTTGTTCGGCATGAGCCAAACCTAACAGCACCATGAAAAGCAATATATGAGCAACGACCTGAAGTAGAAAAAATTAATTATATATTAAGCAGCATTATAAGCAGTTTGCCGAACTGAATGACTTACTAATTGATATATGGAAATGAGAAGGGCCGATAAACGTAAATTCTTCGGTGATACAGGTGCCATTAAGGTATCGACGAATTTGCGCCAATACATTTCCAATTTTTTTTTGGGTAACATCATCTTTATGAAAGGCCAGTATCTGATTATTATATATCACTTCAGAATCGAAGTCATTTATTTAATTGCAATTGATTTTTGTCTGGTAAGCTTACACATGTACAAACATATGCCAGAAAAATTTTTTACTTCAATTAATATATTATTTGCGTCTCAATTCACATATGTATTTCTCGCGATTTTAATGAAAATTATAAACAACGAGTAAGTACCGTTAACGAATAAAAGTTTTATTTTCGTTTTCGTTTAAATTTTTTTAATTACAAAGTTTTATTTTTATTTTTTCTTAATCACATTTAGCAGTGCACACAAAAGCTTATTTATTCCTCGACTTATTCCAATATATATGACTATAGTTGTGATTTTGATTGTTTATTAAGAGCAATGGAGAGCTTTTCTCACTTTGCAAACTTAATGGGAGAACATTGAAAAATGCAGTAGCGTTTCTCGATTCGTAATACTTAGTACAATAAAGCATCACGGACTAGAATTCGAAAATCATATTACCATTAGAACGAATGTTCGATGCTTACAGTTTAAGATCATAATATTTATTTGCTAAATAAATTAGGTTCATGGTTAGGTTGATGATATGCCAACTTTTTGCGTTTTAGGTTCACAATATTTAGACTAATGCGAAGAACCGGATAGAGATTCTGGACTTTACCAACATCCGATGTGATTTCCACAAAAATTCCTGGGTCTTACGCGATGAGTGATGTATTATGATATCGTGCCCTTACGATAGGTATAAACATAAGCTTTTCCTATTATCATTTGAATTGTTTTAAAAATTTGTCACCAACAAACTTCTATTAATTATGCCTCTTACACTTATCCCTATATTATGAAATATTTTTAAAAATTCCAACCACCTTTGTTTGCTTCTCTCTATTCAAATGGACGGTCATTATAATTGTATCTTCTAAAATTATATATATATCTAGGCATTTGAGCAGATACATGCGCGTTGAATGCGTAATGTTTGTGGGAGGAAAGCTTTTTTTTTCTCTAATGCTTACCATATGATAAGAATAAAGTATAATGCCGTTGGTATTATTGTCTAATCGTGGAATTAACTTGACGTCGATATGATGATTTAAATTTCCGCTTCTATGTCACCTACAATGGATACAGCAATCTTGTCATACTGTTCTTTGACGTGTGACTTTTATGAATCGCTACAGTCGCTGAAATGAAGATAAGAAGCGAAAATTTAGCACAAATCTTCCTTGATCGATAAGAGATCCACGGTTAAAAAATCGGTGTGATCTGCCCGAAATGCACGCTTACAAGATTCTTTAAAAAATGGCCTTAATCGGTTTACCGTTACGCCAACAATTAACGGACCGGGGAGTAATTTCCACAATTTTTAGTTTTTTCATCCGAATTTTTCCCAATGATCTTCAGATCATAATCCGCAGACAAATATGTATAGGATTTGAAGATTTAAAGATGAAAGAACGCCGCTCTTTGGTCAAACACCAGGCAATTGATAAAAGTTCAGTATTTGAAAAAATCCTACGTATTTCGCAGGATTGATTAGACGTTTGTTTTGTTTAATTCAAATATACGCGTGATGATAACTTGATAATGCCTGGTGAGGATGGCTCCAGTGTTGCCAATTTTTAATAAATTTTTCGAAAGTAATGCTCCTTCTAATAGTTAAAGATGTGCTTAACTATTTCCTTAAATATTATTATTCTATTATCCCTCCATCCAAAAAGAAAAAAAGAAAAACGTCAAAGAATTTCTTTTTTTTACGCTTTTGCAGCGGCCTTAATAAGCTTTTTTTCTTACTTCAAATAAACATTTTGCCTAGCAATGCATTGCATAAAGTCCGCTCTAGTTAAAATGGAATTTCTTAACTGAAGACAGTATGGTTTCCAGCGGTAGTTTTTGGGGAACGGGTGTCAGCCGATTTCCCGTACTGAACAGGCGTTTTCTACAAACGTGTATTTTTTATGGTTTATACATGTATTGAAATTTTTGAGTCTGGGAAGCTCTCGTGTTATCTTTTTCTTCTATTAAAATGTATATTTCATTAGCATACAGACTATGTTCAATTCTTGAGACACAGCATATAACTTTATTTATTTCATTGAAAACGGCCTGAAAAAGCGTGTTGGAAAGAGGAGAACCTTGCGGCTGCTCTTCTTCTTAGGGTAACGATTCAGAGAGATTAATGTTACCTCGAACATTAAATCGCCGATGTGGCATAAATGACTTGTGCAGTTGAAGTATTTGGGTCCAATGTCCCCTTGTCTCAGGAGACGTAAAATAACATGAATAGCCAGCTTGTCCGACGATCTTTGAAAGCGATTGAAAGAGTTATGACGTGATTTGCTTCAGAAATTGCTTTGATTTCGAAATAATCGAGGTTCAGAAGAGCGCCGATGCAGTCTCTAGGCCATTTAAAACCTACTTTTTTATTTTATATAGAAATTTCAACCAAATGTAGTCTAAATGTAATAATTTTTATCAAGAACTTTTGAAGAAAAGATAGCAGATATAATGGGTGATAGATGCATAGAACTGCAAGTTTTTACGTGTTGGGAATAAAATATACTCTATATACTGGCCAGTAAAATATACTCTACTGTACAGGCAGTGGCGTTGTGCTAATTTTTTTTTTTACCGGAACGCTAATTTTTTTTATTTTTTTGTCTACCGGAACGCGTATATATAATTATATAGACAGTGCCGATCCTGGGTAGGCGGCCGCTTTGTGCAGTGTCATGTCCCACATTTGACGACGGGGGGAGATTTCCCCCAATTTTCGCCCGTCTTCTAATGTTTATTATAAATTCTCCTTATGAGAAATCATTTTTAGTTGCGGAACGCGTTCCTGCCCAAAAAGTTGTCCTCGACAACACCACTGTATACAGGTCCAGTAATTTCTTTTTACGTGAATTAAATAGTTCACTGATCATTTGCTATGAAATGCGACCTAAAGATCGGAGGACGTGTGTCCTCTTTTCAGATTTGGAGAAGCAGCTTTCAATTTCCAAGGCTGGTATAAGATTTTCCAGGAAAACAACACCTCTATCAACAGGGTCATCATTCGTTAGAGAAATTGAAGTTCTCTTAATTTAGATAAAGTCACAGGAAAAATTGCTAGTGGACCAGGATTCATACCACATTTTACAAAAATTAGTAGAAAGCTTATATGGCTCAGTTAAAGCTCCGTTGGAAATGGATTTGAAGTCGCACTCAGTTTGTTAATTTTGTTCCGTACCTATTTCATAGACGTGTTCCTGGGCACTATTTTGAAGAAAAGTTCGAAACTAAGTGCATTTGATTTGCTTATTCCCTTCTTGAATTGAGCCTTAGCTTTTTATATTGTAACAAATGGAGGCGGTGTTGTTCCGCCAAGGAAGCCTGGTACGTTTAAAACACCTGCTAGATTGAGGTATAAAGGGATGGGCAGTCGCGCGGACAACGCCTATTCGAGTACTTGCCTTACGAAGCTCGTGTATAGTCTTTTTGTTACGAAGGGGTCCTAGCCCCTTCTAGCCTCCGTTTAATAAAGCTTGACGGTGACCTAGCTTTATTTATAGACAGCTTAATGTGCAGGTTAAGACAAAGTCTTTGGATTAATAAAATTCTTAAATCAATGAACAAATTTTAATTTTTATGAATACTCAGCGGTAAACGAATTCCTCTTAGAGAATGACAACTTGTTGCTTTTTTAATTAAGTCATAAACTTAAATAAGAATAACAATTCCGAGGTAAAAAAAACAAGAGCTTAACATCATCAGCGCGCATTAAAAAATGACCCGACTTGATCGCCGACGGGAGATCATTCTTCTACAGGAGAAATAGTATGGGGCCCAAATGAAGTGATCGACTTCAAAGTAACTTCAAGCGATCTATTATGAAAATAAGAGCTAATCCATTTCAATAAGTACGGAATGAAATCAGAGGACTGAAATTCAAAATGATGAATACGATACGGCCGAAGGTCACTAGAAAATACCTTCAAATGTCACAAGTAAATGCTAGCATAAAAGGTTCATTACATGATCTCCCCTTTAGAAAGGCATGCTGAAACTGAGATATAGATGATTTGGTAACGAAAAATTTTGGCAAAACACTCAGCTTGGCAATACCTCTTTAGTTCTCTAAGAGACATCTAGTTTCACATTTGTGCAGTGGAATAGAAGAGCTACTCTTCCAACATGGCGACTAGCGACCAAATTTCAAAGAGAGATTAAAAGTATTTGGTGATTTAGGAATACATGATGGGATGCGCTAGCGTGTAACTTGAGTAACTTTTTCAGTGGTCTTGAGTGAAGAACCGAAACAGATTTAATTATTTGGTACGGGTAACTACTATTAGAATTGAAACTAGCAATGAAATTTTCGTTGGAAGTATTTAGTAAAAAAGTTCGAGGTTTCAGGATAGTCAGAAGAGAGAGAGAGAGAGCCATTAAAAGATATCGATGAATGAGACGTGAATGTTTTTCCTTTGAAGTTAACATATTTGGAAGTATATTTTGGATTAATAAATTTGCACCTGGCGCTGGAGTACTTGACATTCTCATACACAGCACCACTCTTCATAAGTGTTTCGAAGGGATTGCTTTTGTTTTTCTTATAACTTTTAAAAAATCCAATCAGCCGCGGTGGGCAGGTGTTTGGAATTAAGGGTTTTCTAGCCGGAACAGTAGAATAGATAGCTAAGTTTGGTATGATGCAAACTAACGACAAGTTTAGGATTTTTATGCTGCCAGCAAAGAAATCAAGCCTAATATCTGATAATAGAATTCTGGGATCTAAAATATTGGTTTCCTTAAACGCATATTGTGGACATGTGGAAATGCGATTTGGCATGTTAATGTGCGCCCTTGTAATAGAAAGATAAATTAAGTGCCGAGCGGTATGGGTCTTTAGGTAGACTTAACGGTGACAGTGATTTACAAAACCATATTCTGAAAATGTCCCGTTGCACTTAGGAAATTGATTTTATTGAAGAAGGTTCTAATCAAAATTATTGCTAAACACGTTAGCATTATCACTCACACTGATAGCACCCTTATAGCATGAATTATCACTGTAAGACGATGTGCCGTGGGGTAAGTTAAAGTCTTCCGTCATTATAGCGCACCATCAGTAGGTTTTGAACATTCAAGGATGCAAGGATTTGCGAACAAGAGGGGCATGTTTAATATAGATAGAAAGATCGCCGTTTGGGGGCAATGTGGGCACAAGTTCAAAATAAATTTTTATTACCATTTTTCACTTCAGTGCCAATAAATCAAATATCACGAGAAATTGGAAATTCAAATATGTAGGACGGAAAGACAGCGGCAATGACAATTAAAATGCTATCGCTAATACGATCGAACATATCCTCTCTGAAATTGTGTAAGTTGTTGGGAAAAAGTTTACTTAGTTCAGGGCTTGGGCAAGTAAGAAAATTTTGTTTTCACTGAATTAAGATGAATGGAACACATTTTTTAGTGTAGAGCCTTAACATTTTGGCAAACGAACGAGATTGGCTAGAGAAATAACTCTGTTTTTGTAGGTCAAAGCGCTACTGGGCGACTACTTCCAGGTCTGTCCCTGCAAATGGGTTCCTTTATTGAAGATCCTTATGGCCGCAATGACTTATTGAAAAAGGCTTCCAAACTTCTAGTAGGGAACAGTGTTTTAAAGCTGTAGCTGTAGGCTGGTACGTAACCATTTTGAAAATGCGAACTCGACTGAGATTATGTTTTCGGAAGAGATATTAGATGCAAATGTTGGCACAAATGTTATTTTATGAGGAGGTACAACTACCGTTTCAATCACATATTATTAGGGTTATTATTAATCACGGATGGAGTATTTTGAGTTGGGAAAAATATTGAAGAAATGCATCTCTTTGTATTTGGAGCTTAGTGTTCTTCAGTTGCACCGGAAGAGTTAAAAGGGGAGCAGGGTTTTTATTGTTACTGACTTTAGCCAATGGAAGAGATGAGATATTCTAGTCGCATCCGAATAGCTTACACGACAAGGGTAGGAAAGAAGCGTCCGGTGCCGTTAAAGGAATTGTCAATGAGATGTCCACATAGTTCGGACCGGCAACACCGCTTCGTCTAATACTGTTAATCAGTCGTTTTGATAATAAGATGCCATCCATTGCACATTATTTTCGTTCAAAGTCATATTTTTAAGAAAGTCCGCATATTGAAAGATGCCGAAAACACTACATGACGTGATGAAAGCTAAACAAACTTAACTTATTTCCTAAAAATTTCATTTTTTATTTTTCATTTTCCACATAAGGGGATGCTTTTTACGATAACCCCTATAAATGTTAGGGTCTAAGAAGTCGACCTAAGTAATCAAATTCACTGTCGCTAATTTGTTTGCTCAGACGCTACTATGAATTAATTTTCAACACAAAATCTTATATGGAGTGGGGCCAAAAAATTGACCCATGTGGTTCTAATTCATAAACAAATTTTCATCACAAAACAATTAACAATTAGGCTTTTTTGGCATAGAAGAGTACACGTTTCATAAGAGTCCGTGTATGCGGTGGTCTCCAAAAAATAGACCTACATGGTCCAAATTCGGTAAGGTAGATTTATTTGACAATTTACTATTATGAACTATTTTTCATCATGAAATATTGGAAATTCGACCTCTTTACCAAATAGAGCTTTCATTTCTGTAAGAACGGTTATGCGAGAGCTGGCTCAAAAAGTTGCCTTGGCTGTCCAAAGTTTTCACACCAAATTTTGAAAATTGCAATTTCTTCCATATAACGATTTTTCCGAATATGACGTTACACGGGGAGTGGTCTAAAAAGTAGACCGATCCGAATCATTTTCAATAGCGTTCGTCCGGTTCGTAGCGGATTAAAACACATCTCTTTACCAAATTTCATCAAAATATCTCCGAAATTGGAACCTGTAGCTTGAACACAAATTTACATGGACAGACATCAGACGGGCAGAGATCAGACAGACAAACGGACAGATAGACTTAGATCAATCCAGATTATGATTCTGAATGGCTAGGTATAATGAAAGGTGGGTCTATCTTAAGTCCTTTGGCGTTTTACATACGTCCGCAATAGCTTAATATACTCGGTACCACAAGTTGTGTAGGATATAAAAACAGATGGGGGCCGCCCGACAAGACAATGGAACATCATGTGCTATTGCGAAATAAAAATGATATCACTAGTTTTAGTTTAAAGAAAACTCAAAGCATACAAAACTGCAGTCAACGTATTTTGCTAGTTTTAAAAAAAAAAAATTTAAAAAAAAATCAACATCGAGTTAGCAACAAAATCTGCAAAAACTTACAAAAGTTTTTCATATACGAAATTATATGGCTTTTTCAAAGTAAAAGCCCCCGTATTGTGGAATGGTCGTAAAACTGATTCGATCCCATCCATTTCGTCGTAAAGAAGAACATGTCAAAGCAGCACATTTCGTCAAATTATGTTATAAACTGCAGCCAGCAAATTGAACGCAAGAATGAACAGACAAGCCAAACCAAAAGAGTGATTTTAAGTTGAATTCTTCCTTGGAATCTGTGTAAACTCTATATACTCCATGTTAAAGGCGTGTGCGAACGTGTTGAAGAGCATAAAAAACAAATGAAATGAAATAAGCGACTCGAGCGACTTATTATACCACAATACCCCGTTATAGTATTCGCGATTATATCGATAAAGAAATCTTTCTTTATAAGACGATCTAGCAACGCTACACAAAGTCAGATAATCTCCACGTTTTCGATCAAAATACTTAAAATTTTCCTTTGCTCTCTCTCTCTATATTAATTAAAATTTGGTGTTTTATTTTTTTTATAAATGCACTCATGTTCCCGAACTGTAAATTGGCACGTACGTAGCGTTAATACTTTGAATTGATTTTATTTTTGCACTGCTGAGCAGCTTCACTTTACGTACAGAGTTAATCGGACAAGTAAATGTAACCGTGCCTGGGTGAAGTTGTGGGCATGCGTCTAGCGAACCCGTACATATATATATATATATATACATATATATATATATATATATATATATTCATAAAATATTGATGTATTAATAACCAATCTAATTAAAAATCTGTCAATTTGTACAAATTCCCATTTGAGAAGTGAAATAAATTATCATAATTTATTTTGTAGATTGGTTTTGTTCTGTTTTCTCTGTTTATGATAAATTTACATTTTAAGAGTCAATTTAGATGTAACTATAAAATCTTTCATAAATTCAGATCTTGAAAGCTAAGTAACTTGTATATATATATGTACACACACACACACATACATCTAGACATATATTTTATACATGTGTACATATACATTTGCACGTAGATGGGAGTTGCTGGAGCTCTGTTTCTGTTTGTGCAACAAATTGATTGTTTTTTATGACCGCAAGAGAAATCTGAAGGTGCGCTCACTCTGCTCTTACCTTCCTTCGGCTTGGTTCGTGTCATGACAATGCAAACAAAGTTGTTGCACACTGAAAGCATAAATACCATTTTAAATGGAAAAGGAACATTTTTTTGTTTCTTGGTTTTCGTTTCTTTTCTTCTCATTTCTACATTTTCGTTGTGTTGTTAACTGTTCAACAACCTGTCTTTGTGATTGCTTAGTTATATAGAAATATGTGTGTGAGTGAGTATATATGAACGAGTATTACCTTAGAATGTGTTACAAACAAAAATGCTAAGTTATCGAACCTTTGTAGCTGGCTGCGTGATGAAGACCTTAGGGGCAAAATATTCGTTTGCGATTGACTTCTTGTTATCATTGGGCGTATTTTATTAACTTTTAAAAGTTGCTTCTCTTTTGCTTGTTTAAGCATTTGTCCGTCCATCTCTCTATCTATCCATCCGTTAATCTTTTTGACTGCCAGTTAACTAGCATCGTAACGTACCCGCGGCTTGTTGTGAATGCAGCGGTCAGTCAGAAGTGCATTCTCGCACTTGTGCTGTTAATGCGTTTGCTGACTGTAAAAATAATATTGCAAATAACTACTGTATCTACCCAGTAAGCATGGTGACCGTGTATTATGTTTTGACTGGGAATTTCAAAAGTCAATTAATTTCTTCTGTACCTTCCATTTTATATGAGGTATATAAAGTTTACCATTTGATTTGCAACTTGGCCTCTAACGGGCCAACCACCAACTCACTTGTCATTTTTATTACAGAAGCACTAAATAAACGCGATCGATATTTTTGATAAACACAAATGATACACAGTTTAATTACAATGCAATATAAGAGAAAATAGAGAAAGTTTCCAGTCGTCCTTTTGTAAAATAATACAAAGTTTAAGTGTGTAATGTGTGATGTTTTCTAGGGTGTTAAGGAAACATAATTTACCTTAATCCCTTTTGCAATGAACGCTTATATCCATATTTATTTTGATTTTATTGCCAACAGTTTTAAAATTTATTCAATACAGTTTCAAATACCAATCGATTTCATTAATCGAAAAATATACATACCAACGGCGTAATGTTGTTTTGCATGGAACGAGAAAAACCAAGCGCATGTATTGCCACTAAAGTGAGCGTCTCGCTTATAAAGAGATTCGTGTTAAATTTTAAACTATTTGTTGGTGTACTGCAGAGATAATTATATTTAATATACATACAAACGGTTTATTATTTAATTCAGAAACACTGTGCCTGGTATATTGATGACTATATATGTAGAGTTCTTGTCTTTGTGATTTCGACATTTCAGCCCACATTGAGTACTGCTGCAATTTGAAAACATTATTAATATTAATTGATTTATTTATTTTATCCTAAGAAGGTCTTAAGACGGCAAGGGTAAGGTTTTAAAACAACCGTTTTATTATATTATGATTTGATGCTACCAGCTTTCTAACAATCGCTGAATAACAGAAGTCGACATTGTTTTGCAACATCATACTGCCGATCCTATTAGTGCTAAAAATAAGCTTATCTAAGGGAAAGAACAAGAGTCTAAATGTTTTGGCTGCTGTCATTTCTCGCCAGTTAACTTTTAGCCAGTCAGAAGGTATGCGCAGGAGGGGAACAGACTTACCTTGAAGATACATTACGCCATCAATTGTTATTAAACACCATTTCATAAAATGGTTAAACTGCGTCAGAAGACTCAGGATTATTAATATGAATACGTCTTCTGGCGTAGACATGATGGGGGCATTCTACGCGACATCCTTTCATTGGCCGACTAAAGATAAGATGACACTTTTCGTACATGTTTATAGGTAACTTGGAATCTGAAAATTGTTTATCGTTTTTATAAAAATAGTCCCGTTTTTTGAATATAGAGAGGAAATTGGCAAGCATGGACCACTTTCATTGCCTTGGTAACCTATAACTTGATTAATAAATTGATTTTAAGTAGTTTGGTTGGGATAAGTTGTATGTGATTTGACATATCAAAGCATATATGGAACTCGTTGTTTATATTTTTAACGAGTGTTAGTTTATGTCTCTTAGTAGGTATAAGAACTAGCTAGTAATTTAGCTCTCACATATTTTGTACTCACTGTTGACTTTGGGATATTCAGATGAGTAGATTGATCGACATGCTCAGTAATTGATGTATCGTTTTCTAAAATAACAGTCGCGTTGCCTAAAGCTAACTTGTGGTTCGCATTTTTTAGAATGTGACTTAATACCGAAATTACCAAGATCCGGATGTTTGCGATGCTGCGCAGTCTTTTCAAACAATTTCTCAAAATAAGTTGACGGTGATGTTTCGAGATTGAGGACAGACAGCCAAGAATAACGGACCGATTTGGTTTTTTAACTTATTATTATTATTACTTTTTATTTAGACCAAAGAAATAAATTCTGCAACTAAAAAGATTGGATAAGCACCAGCAGCCAAGACTATCGGCTATTTTTTTCCAAAGGTGGTTAGTCTAGTCGGTTTGATAAACTTAAATATATTATTGATATTATGTGCTCCAGGCACTTTCAAGATGTCAGTAAGGTTAGATGCTCCGGAAACGAGCCTGCGGATGTTGGAAAGGTTTCCGCATTTTTTTATACTAATTTATAGGGATATTTTAATTCTGAAAATTTTTCGAAAAAGCAAAAAAATATGCGAAAGAGCGAGAAGGACACAGAGAAATGGAACAATGTCAAAATGTGGTTTGCCAAAATTTCGCAAGATTTACAATTGCCACTGCAATTTTTTGTTATTGGCCCAATGGATATTTTGAACCTTCTGGAATATGTGGGAAAAAAAATTCATTAGCTAAAAAAATATTCTTGTAAATTTCGCATTTTTCACTACGCACTACGAAAGTTCACAAAATCTCTGCTTACAACCTAAGATATTGTGCGTCGATTTCTTTAATCGCCCGTTAATACATCTGACATATGCACATCATTTATCTATTAATAAGGATTGCATATTAAAGATGTCTTTAGAAAGAGAAATCCAAAGCAAAAGGGCTGATATGAAAGCAAACCCTTCTACAGCGACAAAGTCTGTTTTGTGGTTTATTATGACGGAACTGAGCGACTGAGAAAAAATAAAATCCTTGACAAGTAAGTTAAGTTTGCTAAATTTAGATCACGTTGACGTTTGAGTAACTCCCTAATATGGGGGCCTCCATGAAAATTATGCGTTTACATAAAAACAACGGTTAATTTATTGTGTATTTTTAGTTAAGCGAAGCAATGGTCGGCTTTGCCCAACTATAGCATTCAATTGTCGATCAATTACATTGATTATTTTAGAATCCCTTCATTTAAAGATGCCTCACTAGAGTGGCTTTTGTGTTGTCAGTTTTTACTATTTTTCAAAAATAATTTGTTGTCGAATATTTAAATGTCTGTCCTTAATAACATTCTCGAATATTGTTTTATTACTTTCTTGTTATCGCAAAGCAATTAGGAAAATTTGTTTTTTTTTTTTTAGGCTGTTGCAGTGATTTCCTCCCTTAAATATGTTTTCATATGTCATCTTTTCTATCCTACGGTTTTAGTGATTTCTCGTATTAAACAATTATCTCAATCCCACCATCGGTTTCAGTGGCATGTTGTGCTGCGAATATCGAGTCTATAGGCTTTAAAACTTAACAAGTAAGAAAGTTATATTCGGGGGGAAACGAATCTCGCATACCCACCATTATGCTTTTCGCATTCTGCTTTCCAAGCTCTTTTATTTGATACCCATATCGCTGGTATTATTGAGAAAAAATTATTCGTGGTCTTTACCATATTCATACTAAAATTAACCGATTTTTAAGCAGATAATATATCTTCATTTGAGGAATGTACAAAATCGTTTTAAACATTCTATCTTGTGTGTCTTATGATGATAAATAAGCGTAAAACCTCAAAAAAGTGAAAAAATGAAACTTAATTACTTGTAACTTTGTATCGGCTTAGCCGATCGTTTCCAGTTTTAGACGTAAAGAGTAGAGTATTTCGTAAAGTAAATGTGGAAAATTTCAGGCTTCTAAGTTTAATAATTTCCGAGGAGCGAGCAAAAATTCAAAAAGGCTTGTTTAAAAAAACGAAGTTGCTTTGAGTTTACGCTCCACTGCGCGCTTCTGCTTTGACCAATTTATCCCGTTATCAATACCAACCTGCGCGCAAACACTTTCAATATTTCTACTAGGTTTGAGGTCTTCATATTTGCTACCAAGAGAGTGCCAACAACAAACACCACGCAGATGGACAGACATGGCTTAATCAATTCACAATTTCACGCCGATCAAGAATATATAAACCTTATAGCATTTCTGAAGCGTCCTTTTTGAACCTTCCTTCCCTACCCCTATCTTATAGTGGTGGGTATAAGAAAGGCGTCTTTTATTTAGCAATTGGCTCTTATTCGAAAGTATTTGCTATAATACAGAAGAAGACAAATGTTACTGAAGATATTATAGTATAAGATCAGAAGCGTACTGGACGTAGTTGGTTTTTAAATGTTTTCACTTAATTTGTTATCGATGATGATAGGTGTCATTGTACGCATATAGTTGCAAATATATAGGCAAGTGTACATGTAACTGTATATTTGAAAGGGCATTTTGTTCGTATTGTATTGTTGGATTTGATAAATGTTTGTTTATATTGAACAACTACATAGAAACCACAATTATTTGAAACTTTGGGATACGTATAACCGCAAACAACTAGCCACATATGCATACATAAATATACATGTATGTTAGTACATATACAAAAGTATAGACGTAATGAAATGCTTTATATATATGTCGCAATATATATCATATATTGTTGCTAATGCGTACATCCCTTCGCACAAGTAACAGATAAATAGTTAGAAAAATGAGTTTTAAGGATAAGTGGACATAGGAATAAACATTTTGAGTTAAAATTTTTTTTTTTGCCTACACGAAATTATTCACTTCGGAGCTGATTCACTATTAAAAATCACTTTTTAAATCATTGAAAGATATATATTATTATAATATCGGATATATTTTCAAGCGTATTTTTTATAAATGTCTGTCATTTGTCTGAAACTGAATCTAGTCGAAAAATTTAGCCGATATATATGATATGGGATCTGATACTCATCTCGATGTTATTGAGAGGAGAAAAAAATACATTTTTTTTAAAGGCGAAACGTCTTTTAGGAAAAATATCTATCTATCTTTTAGGAAAAATAAATTTCTCACTTGTTGCAATTTACAAAAATTAATTCAAAGTATATAGTAAAAGAGGAAGAAGAAGAATATCGATTGTAATGCCTCATGCACAAACGCGATTAAAATAAATTCCGATTCGTCGATTTGTCCTAATTGCCAAAATGTGGTATATATAGATTTATATTGATTATCAGTTATGTTAGAATAATAATTCGTCTTTATTTTATAAAATCATTATTGATATCATACATTCGATTACATTGATATCATGTTTGTAAACCAGCGAATAAATGATTTGCTCGATTTCAATTCTCACAGTAAAACTCTCCCATGTTGCTGTAATCAAGTGCGTAGGAAAAAATCTTATTTTAACTTTGGATTTGTGTTAAAGTAAAAACTTGAGATGATATCTATTTGTTAAGTTGATGAAAGTGTTGCTTTTCGATCCAATGAAAAATCGTTGCTATATGTTGAAGTTGTACATAAACGCATTTGCATACGTATATGCCTAAATTCACACTAACACATTTGTCCATTAGTTGAAATAAGCTTGTAAGCCTTTGCATAATATTTCAACGCCTGAAAAGATGCATTTAACCTATTGAATGCGTGCATACGTATAGAAAGTATTCGTAATTATGTACATAGGTTTGCACCCATTCATGTGTGAAAGCTCTACTTGAGACAATAATAATAAATAAAATATGATATGATAATATATAATGCAATGTAACGAATATAATCGCTACCATAGAATTTCATATGGGTGCCGGAAAATTTGATAAAATACGTAGCGTGCATAGCATTCGAACATAGCACATACTTATGTATATAAATATGCTTATGATAGAAGCGACCATAATCTACGGTCTTTTGCTTCTTATCGGATGGCTTGCGGATGCTCTCATGGTTTTGAGGCGAAATAATCACCAGTCCACAATTTCACATTCTTACATTTGCAGAGTCGCTAATCTGCTAAGCGTGACTGTATCGGTTTGAATCTGTGCTAACCAGAATAGAGCATGTCTGGAGAGTACACAGCTATCGGGAGATGTTCTCAGCCAATGTTCAAGATAAATTTTATGGGTTGTTTTTGCTGGAGACGAAAGGACATACGCGAACTTTCATTGTGTTCAAGCATAATAATTCTGGCAGAAAAGTTTGCAAAGCATTTTCTGACTAATTCGTAGTTTACCCAATTTTCTCTCCAAGCCAACTTAATTAATTTGCGAGCCTTCAGCAGCATTTTTATTGCAATGTAATCCGGTTTAAAGCAGAAAAAACCACAGTACGCTGTAAATGGCTGTAAATTTTGAATCAACTAACTTAAGTTCGTTTAACTGCTAAAAAATTCGTAGAGTGACTTATTCATATTTTGCTGTAAATGTTCCGATCTTATATTTGCGGATAAACATGAATACACCTTACGATATTCAGATTACATTGAATTAAAAGTAGCGAAAACAAAAAAATTCGATGCATCTGCAAAGATACTCGAAATGACGAAACCTCTGAAATTTACTCCAAAAGTCTATTTTTTCCAGGACCGTACAATTATATTGTGATAAGAGAAAAGTTCCCTTTGTCGATCATTCATAGGAATTTTTTTAATTTAATCTTCGTCGTACATGTTCCATGTCGAATGCACAAGTTTGCATATTAATTTAAGCGAATGCTTGCGACTGGCTACATACAAGTATTTGTGTTCGAAGAAATAGCAGAAGTGAAAACGCAAATACTTTTGACACTTGCAAGTTTCACGTTACAGACGTTCAATGATGTTTACTGTAGGGCAATGACGTTGATAGAGGTGTTAGCAGCAGCTTAAATTGCGTACCCTTAAGCGAACTGTGCACACATCATCGAGTTCAATGCTCAAGGGTACTTTCAATTGTGTCAATTTAGCGCCTTTGTAGTGCCAACAACCACTCGACCATGTTATGCATGCAAACCTCCATTTTATTTTATGCATTGCGCACCAATTTACAAGTTACGGAGTGCGTAGGTGGGTTAGAGCTTAGCCTGTAATCCAACCACCAAACATCCCCCATTTACAAATATTGCGACACAGCATGTATCAGCTTTTCATATCTAACGTAGCCTTATTCTCCGATTCATCGTGTGTTAAACTACAGTTTCGATCCAAATGCTTGAGAGAGGTCAATTATAAAAGATAAGAATGCAATCAGCCAATTTAGTGCTTCGCAAAGTCTTACATAAATATGCAAATTTATGAGAACCCTTTTACATGCAACCGCAAAGGATCGAATATCGCAATAGTTATGAGATAACATTTAAATGCTTGTTTGTTGTGTGATAGGTACATTGAGGCGGGACTAACCTAACAAAAACATACTACCGAGACTTAGAAATAGCAGACATGAGATAAGATCTAAGGCAAACAGGCGTATTATGCTTTTACTAGGAATGATGTAAATTTAGATGTCTATTAGTTTTCTCAGATTTCGGTAAATTTAGGCTTTTACTAGAAAAGTTTAGGGTTATGCCATAAGTCATTGACGTTGAAATTTGGCGCCAGTATTTTAGTTCTTGATCTTTTGTACAACATAATGTTGTATATATTATAAATATATAACGTTTTGCTTTACAGGTTTGGTCTCCAACGACTTCTTAATTTCGTAAGCGTTCAAAAGCGGGGGTTGATAAAATTGGTATAACAGTTACACTCCCGCATGTAAGAAGGAAACTATAGCCAGAAAATACTTTTCTATGCTGTAATTTTATAATTTCCCGTGCTATGTGGACTTTAATTAATTTAATGGCGACTGACGGACGATTGCTAAGCTAAGTAAAACTTAAGCTTTTACGCGTCTTTCTCTTCTAAAGAAATGAAGGCAGTTCGACTAATGCGATAACACGTTTTGCAAAGTCTATTAGCTTTCATGCAAATCTTCAAGTTAAAGTGCATGTTAGTCTTATAAAATTTTCAGGTAAGTGTAGTAAGGCATCTTAGCTAAAATTCGTAGCCATTCGTTAATTATTTAAAGTGTTCGCTCATTGGTTTTTATTGCTGCAACAGTGAGCAAATACTGTAGAGATGAGCTTGTTTTTAACTTTGACTGCAAATAATTTTAATTAAATTATACACAGTTACAAAAGCTTTTACTACGTCTTGGCTGATTTAATCTACGGCAAGACAAGGTAACAAATATCTCTCACTTATTCGGAATACGAAGTGGAATGAATGCGTGTTGCTTGAAATTCGTAATATAAGATGATAGAATCAGCGATTCCAACGCAAGTCTCGTGTACACGTTATTTGAAATGTTAACAGTGTCCGTACGCGTATTTAAATAAATGCCTAAAGAAATAAAAATTGGCTTAGAATGAATTTTGGGAAATATGCATAAAAGTTATATACTCTGTAGGCGTGTTCAGTGACCGATCGGGATGATTTGGTTATGTAATCAATTACGCATTGAACCCAGGTGTAAGTTCTAGGTGCTACTACTCCTGTTACCGTTAGCGGGTTTATAAACTAATTTAGTTTAATAAATTTAATTTGTTGGTGTAAAGTGTATATAGCGAAATGTTCACAATTTTGACATACAAATAAATGGTTATAAAAAGATTGGATTCGATTGTTTCAAATTCTAAGATATACACGTTTTATATGTCTGCTGCTTTGTAGTCAAATCACAAACAAAATGTTAACAGTGTTACAACTCCATTCGTTGGTAACATTAGTAACGATGTTGTGCCTCTGCTCTTGCGGAACGTGAAAATAAGTATATAATTACCGTAACGAAAGTCTAATTACTTTATTAGCCTCTAAAAATAAATGCAAACATTGATATGAAATTAATGGCGTTATCTCAATAACACAGACGAATACAAGCAAATGTTTTTCTCGCAACAGTTGCTTGAACGTTACACGGTACGATCATTAGATCAGAAAGTGTCACATTTCCTAGTCTGCCTGTTTTTCTTCTTCTGATTTGATACACAAACAAAAATAAAAAACAATCTTAATAATTATAATTCGCTTAGCTGGAATTTTCGTTGCCCAGCATATGCCCAGCAAAATTAATAGAAATGCTTACTGTAATCTAGCCGATGCGTGGCCTCTTGTTTGAATGTGCTTCACAAATTCATTTAGACCACTTGTAGTACACGCCATGTTAGGTTTGTGCGGACCTACAGAACACCTGGAAGGATTAGGTCCACCTTTCATATTATTACGATCGATGCAAAATTGTTTTCTGAATCGATGTAAGCTTGTCTGTCCGCTTCGTTCTGGGTACAGCGCGTACTTTTTTCGGATATTTCGATGATTTTCGATATTGGCACGTTTTGGTTCGATAATTAACGTTATCGAAAAGATCTCGCATCGGACTACTTTTTCGACCACTCCCATATAACGTCTTAGTTTGAAAAGTCATTATACGAAAAAATATCGCAGATTTCAGACTGTCGCGACAAAAGAATCTGAAAAATTTGGATCGGGAATTGTTTTAAGCACCCTACTATATAAGCATTCCTACGAAAATTGAATCTTTGTATGGGAAGAAGATGTAACTTTCAATATTTCTTGGTGAAATTTGATGCATAAAAAAAATTGCCATAAAAATTAACGTTATCGAGTTTGGACCATGTAGGTCTATTATTTGGATTACATTCCAGATAAGTTAAGAGTTCTAGTGAAAAATAAGCAATTGACGGTCAGTTGATATAAAACTTAACTGTATCAAAATTTTGATCAAGTAGGTCTATTTTCTGGACGTCATCGCATTCAGAGATTGTCATGATATGTAAGCTTCTATATACCAAAAAAACTCTAATTGTTAATATTTTATGATGAACGTTTGTCCATAATAAAAATTAATTGGACCAAATTTAAATCACATGGATCTAATCTTGGACCAACATTTCATATACGGTTCTTATGAATAGTAAGCCTTTTATTTTATGATAAAAATTGGTCCATGATAGCAATGAAATTTAAAATTAACTGTAGGGAATTTTGATCACATTGGTCTATTTGTTAAGACCCCACCAAAGTGTAATTCTTTATGACGGAAATAACGGAAAAATAATAAAATCTTTGACAAGTAAATTAAGTTGGCTATGCTTGGACAACGTCATATGAAGTGGTTTTGAGCAACGTCTAATATGAGATCTTTCATGAAAAGTATGTCGTGGCAAAAAAATAATGTGCATTTTTGACTTATTATCATGAATATGAAGGAATGGCTCTTTTAGGCAAAATAGTGTAGGGTATCTAATAGTCGGATTGAACTGTAATGTTATTCATTGTTTCTACGGCATATTGCTAATAAATAAAGAAAGCGCAGAGATGTTCTCGTAAGGCATTTGTTGGTTTGCGGTATTTGTGATATAACAAACTCCTTTTATAACAAAATTGAAATTGGATCACCTTGTTGTGACTATTGCTGCGGAATGCTAAATTTGAATCAAAATTGTAAAAGTTATGATAAGAAAACTTGTTTTTTTTGCTTTAAGATCAGTTATCAGTTACAATGGCACAATACCGTTGTAAGTTCCACAAATTAGGCTCTACGTTACAGATACGCATTGCAGGGGCATAATACGAGCGGAGGTAAAAACAAATAAATATAACTGAATCGACTTCGTATTAATTTAGTCCACATAGTTTGTTTGTTGCAATCATTTGATATTAAAATTTAATATACTCTTTACGTAATGGCCAGTAAAAGAAAATTGCTTATCTTATTGTTTATTTTACGTTACGTTTATTGCACAAACAAATACATAATTAATGTCATCGTTATGCGTCTTAACAAAGTTTCTATATTAAAATGCCTTTGAAAAGAACGAAAAAATGATTATGCATATTTCCTGAGCTCCACCTCTTTCATTTTATTGTCTCATTGTCGGGGCGCGCAGTCAAACAACTCAGTAATAAAATAAAACTAACAAAGTTGTAAGAAAAACTTGTAAAAGTACAACACGAGATGTATCCTTTGAGCTGATTTATAAAATAAAATAAAAAATAAAGTGAAGTAAATTTATAAAAGTTTCCACTTGAAACTTACTTTCCTATGGAGATGATGAGGAGAAACAAATTGGATGTTCTTGTGTCTGTGCATGCATGTGCACAAGGTTTAAGCTAACATAACAGCACCCAACCAAATTTTTCCATAAGCAGATAGCTTATTTGCCCAGCGTTGTTTGCCCAATTTCTTCCTTCCTTCTCAGCTTTGTTGCAATCTTTCAACAAAAAAAGGGATGCCCGCCTCCCCACATTCATATAAAGTATATACATATAATAAACGTAAAATGGTTGGTCGTTCACATTCAGTTCACACCGACCTTCCCGCTTCCTGTATAGATATTTTAATATTCTCTTCCGTCTTTTGCTTTTTCGAGTTAGAAAACGAATGAGAAAAACGAAAACTTTTATGTAAGAATTTTTATATATTTAAATGCTAAGACTAAGAATGCAATGAAATATAATAGAAAAAGATTTCGTTTGCTGTCTTTTCGATTTCCTTTCCATTTATTATTTACTTACTTATTGATATCTTGAAAAGTGGAATAACGATCACGCCTGTGCTCTTTTGAACGTCACTTTTGAATTTATCTCGTACGTTATATGTATATAGCGCTTTGCAAGCAAAGTTTCTAATATATCTATGCCCATGTATACATATATATGTACGTTCTGAACATTTTTTTTTTTTTCTTTTTTTATATAGTATTAACGATGGCCACTCCTTACGCGAATAAAGAGAAGTTTTAAAATTCGCAATCGTGACTATGCGAGCTTCTTGCAAGTGTTAGAAAGAAATTGTGTAGAAAACTAAAAAAATTCTTTATATTCAATACGTTATAAATACTGAAAGGCTACAGATGAAAGGCGGACAGATGTTTATAAAAATAAGGAAGACATTGTATTTAGTGCGGGCCGATATTTCTCGTGCCTCCACAAGATGGTGTTGACGCAGACATTTCTTGTTGCATAAGAGTGCTCATAGAAAGAGCCATGTAAGCCTTTACATGGGGAAGAAATCAGATTTTTAGTACTTTATCGCAAAAGTAGATAAGTAATAGTAAGGGCCTTTCCGAAGAGGATTACTTTTGCTTAGTTAAGACCGAGTAAGTGCGTATTTTATGCTCTCTTACGTATAAGACCAACCATAAGAAATATGCCCTTACTTTTGGTATTTTATCTCGAAAATGAATAAAGAATTGCGTTAGGCGCAGCAGTGTAGGGCATTAAATGGTCGACCTTGCCCGACTATAATGTTTTTATTTGTTTTCTCCTCAATACAGATTCTACCAGACTTAAATTCTGCACACTTGGTAATTAAGCTCATGGACTCTAGAAAGCAATGAAATGTTTGGAGTCAGAAGGAAAAATCACGGCAAATTTCCATGAACTGGCAGTATGATCTGTAAGAAATATTATATAATTCCAATAATGTGCTCTTACTTAAATCTGAGAACACATTGATCATTGGATATGGTATAGCATCGAGATCAGGTGTTTTTTTTCACTTTGATGAGACACCTTTCAAGTTCTAATGCTGTTGCAGGCTTTACCAGGAATATCGCGCATCTGTCAATAGGATGAGCATCCGGCAAAGTAATTGTGTCTGGAGGTTTCTTATTTTCAATAAATCTTCTGGAGAAATTGGCGTCGGAATAGAACTCAAACACATCTCCGATGTGGTTTGATTCCTTGTGTGTCTCGATTAATTAAGATTCCTTTAATTTTTGATTTTGAATAACTTAACCTTGCTTACGGCGTATGTTAATTTGCCTTAAAAAAAATATTGCTTTTGATTTTATCTTATGAAACAAGTGGGGAAATTGAATCCGTCTTAACGCCAGCATTGGGTTCAGAATATTTTTTTATGCCCAGTACATAAATTTTATAAACCTAACAAAATGTGCATACATTCTTTACCTGTCTGTTTATGAGCCTATGGTAGACGTATTAATATATTAATTAATTAATTAATTAATTAATTAATAATTAATTTTTTAATTAATTAATTAATTAATTAATTAATTAATATCGTCTTCGTATTTGGCAGAAATATTAAAAATTGTGTTGGCATTGGAAAGGCGAAAGCCCGCAATGTTTTCTAAAGTAAAAAAATGAGATTTTTGCTTATTACTTACAACCATCCGCATGGGTAGGTGAGTAGGTACGAATCGCCACAAAGTCATCCTTCGCTGGTCCAAATTCCAAGTGCGGGAGAGTTTTCTTTCATCGTAGTCCTCATTAGCTGAAAGCATAACATTTACCGACACCAACACTAGGCTGCGACCACCTCTCTATCTCTTTCTTCTCTCGCACTTGTCTGTCTGAATGTCACCGTGTCACCTGCAAAGGGCAAATCCCGTGAATGGTTGGTCGCATTAAAAAATAAAAAGAAAGCAGACTTCAACAATAAAAATTTGTATGTTCTGTGGGCAGCTCTGCATTATCAGTACAAAAATGGAAAAAATCGGCCACGCCTATTTAATATCAGAGAATATATAAATTTAATTTTTCTTTGAGATCTTCTTTAAATAAGGGCACTAAGTCGACAACGATGGATATCGTATATATATTAAATATTGGAGGAATGTCTGATATGACTCTGCAAGAAGGCGGAAAATGTCGTAAATTCAAACTTTCGAGTTTTTAACGCATACTGGTGCTTTTATTTGCTGCAGGTGCAACATCCTCATTTTTTTCTTGAAACGTTGAAACTTTTAACATATGCACTGGGACATGGCTTTTTGACTAAATGCCTATCAAGCGTATTTATACTCCAAGGCGTGTTTACAAGCAAAATGACATAATCAATGCGGTTTGAAAACAGCTAAGCTGGTAGCATGGTCCAGTGTTCTTGTTCTACCTTAGGTTTATTTACCTTATTTTATGCATTAACATTGAATTAATTCAATTAGAGTTTTTGTAAGTGCATCTTATTTGCACGCTTTGCTTACACTTCATGCGTGCCGTATATTATTAATTCGCTAAATTGCTTTCTTGCCTTAAGCTGACGCAAATGTAACGATTTAATCACATCGTTTAGGTGGACGTAGTTTTTAAAAAAAGTGCAGAGTAGGTTTGTTCACGCACTAGGCAACTAATGCTATGTAGAAAGTCGAAAATTTCTATATTTTCGAGATTGCGCGAAGTAAGATAGTAGTTTTGCAATTGGTCTCGATTCAATGTTTTTCTTATTTCTTTTTTTGTTGAAGTATTTTTTAAAATTTTAAAAAACACCACACGGTATGCCTTTTAACGTTATTCTCTTCCATGCTGCAAGGTACTTTAGCCAGTGTGGCTGTGTAAACACCACTAGGTACTTTTTAATATAATTTATTGCAATTTATTATTATTGTGTAATGTCGAAGAGCGATTTTTTGCACTGACGGCTGTGCAGTTACAAGCTAACAACTCAATGTTTTCTTTTTGTCAAACTACAAAATATTTTAATGATAAGGTCATATCACTACTGAAATCGCTTTGGGCGATCGATGAAAAATTGAATTTTACGAATTTATGATGAATGAATTTATTATTTGGTAAAATATGTCATTAATGAACGTTCTTGCGCCAATCGAATCAGAAATAATTAATAGAACAGTGCATTATAGCCTATATTAATGGAATATGGAGTCATTCGCCAAGACGATGCGCAAAATTTCGTCTATTTCTTAACTGACATGTGAGGAATTGAAACTGAAAGTTTTTTATGTTTTTATTATAAATAATTCTTCATAATTAACTCAAGTGAAATAATGAATAGTTACAACTAAAATAAGGATTCAGTTGGAAACGTTTTCATGGTAATAATTTAATTGTTTTCCGAGGATAGGAAAATCTTACGACCGCAAAGGTTGTCGATAGTATCTAAGCGTTCTAAACACATAAATATAATAAAGTTTTATTTGAACACATCTTTATTGCAATATTTTCAGTATTGAATGTCACGAGCCATTCAAAAATAAAAAAGTACACTTAAGGAAATGAGTAAGTAAAAGTTAAGGGCAGCTTTGTTTTGTTCTTTTAAACGGACTGGTTTTTAGATGACTTTAAAAATGATTGATCTAAACATTGAACTAATTTTCTCTCTCCCCAAATCGATTAACGTTAAAATTTAACTAAGCAGATATTATTTACTTTATATGCCTACTAACTAAATTCGTTTATGTATAAGTAAAGCACGTATACTTTTGCACAGAAGTTGTCATATTGTTGAGAAACAGGATCTTTCTTGTCTTTCGATATTTTCTTGCCAATGCCAATAACTTATTTGCTAAAGAAGTTTTGGTAGAAAGTATTTTCGTTAGCGGTTTTACTGTGAAATTTTTCCAAGCGTAATATAAGTTTCTTAACAAAGAAAAAAAGTTGAATAAATGTTGAATTCGTTAGAATTGTAACACATTTCTAAGGGTTGAGAGGAGGCTCGTATTCGCTCGCACTAAAGTTTCCGGTTTAGCCGAACCATTGTAGAGTGCATCAATGACTTTTGCAAGCATTTGATAATCTGATTATGACACAATTCCAGAGCACACAATATGTACGTACAACATAATTTATATGTAAGCTCGCATGCTTGTGTCTTTGTATTTAACTAAATGAAAAGAGACTGCTGACGATTGTAAAAAAAGATCTACGTTTGTATAGCTGAAAAACGGAGAAAAAAGAAAAAAAAAAAAGGGAATCATACAGTAGAAAATTAAATAAAAAATTGGAGGGTTGCATACATTGTTTGAAGTTAAACAGAGTGGGTGGATGGGAGGTAGGTTGGGTATGTTTGTGTATGCGTATACAATTTGAACGCACACCCCTGCTATTTAACCCTGCTCGGTCCTCTGTTAATTCTCGCCAAGTCACAACATAAACAACAAAGGGAATTGTTAACGCTTGTTTGATTGCGTAATTAAATTATATGCCTTTTATGCGGTCCTCATGAGTACGATAATCAATTGTCTGCATAGTTTTGCAGAAATCTGGGCTATCGAACAAGTAACCAATAAAATATTACAATTAAATATATGTTTATTTTTGCGTTGGTAAAAATATTATATTACACTAAATTTTAGTAAATACTTTTACAAGCACAATATAAAAAACGCCAGAGAGCAAATCACTGTTTAATCATTCCGTTTCTAGATAAAAAGTAAATTCATATCACATGCGGAATCAAATCAAATCCGTCCTTTTTTGTGATAGAAATCTGAACAGATCTCTTGTTTTCACATAATAATTCTTCCCTACGCTAGTTGTAGTATAGCGTACGCTAGGTTTGCGTAAGTAACATTGAAAAATTTCGCCTGAGCGAATTTGAGGAGAGAAACTACTGTTACAACCTGAAACTATGCTTTTGAGATGGAGCGGAACGCAATAGAATAATGAAATTCGAAGAGATTATTTAAGTATTGAATGCAAGTCGGGCTAGGCCGACACCACATTGTCTAACACAATTCTTATTTTTTCCATAGAACACAAAATTTATACTCTGTTTGTATATGAAGCTACTATTATGGAACTATATATTAAAAATTAGACCTCTTTGCTAACCTTCCTTTAGAATGCTTGTGTCCAAGACAACAACAACAACATTGTGTTACGCATTCAAAATTCAGCGTAGCTAATTTTAATATCAAAACACTGTTATGGATCAATTTTTATTATAAAATGTTGAAACTTGAACTTTTCTGTCCTAAAAAACAAAAATTTTCGTGCAAATTCTTATATAGGGTAGGATCCAAAAATAAATGAATGTCGTTCAAATTTTGTAGAGTTAATATTAAAGTGTATATTAAATTACTATTGTGATTTGATTCTCATCATGAAATATTGAAAATTAGACCTTTTTGCCATATGAACTTCAGTTTTCGTTATATGACAGGGCCGATCCGATCCATAGTTTTCATATCAATGTAGAATGCTGAAGTACTGTTACTCAGTCACTGTGGTCGGGAAATTTTGAAAACTGCAATTTTTTCCATATAACGATTTTCCCAAACAGGGCGTTATATGGGGAGTAATCCAAAAAGTGGACCGAACCAAATTGTTTTCAATAGTGTTCGTCCTTAGATCAAAACACGTCAGCATACCATATTTCATCAAAATATCCCCAAAAATTGCGACCAGTAGTTTGAACACAAATTTACATCGAGAGACATCAGGTGGACAGATGGACAGACAGGCTCAAATCGATTCTGAAAGTTATCCCGCATCTATCGGTGCGTCCATCTTAAGCACTTCTACGTATTAAATAGGTCCATACAAGCTTAATCCACCCTGCATTACAAGTGGTGTAGGGTATAAAAATTTCTTTTGAAAAATGGCAACGGAAGAGTCATCCACTTGAGGCTTTGTGGTGCAAATTCGAATACAAAAAGCAAAGAAAAGTAGATAGGATCACTTAATGTACATGTTCAGAGATAGATACGCACGTACGGGTTTTGAAAAATCTTAATTTTAATTTGATTGACGAGTGTTTGAATGAAACAATTCAATATTTGACTAAAAAAAACAACTCTTCTTCATGTAATAATGTTTAAATTAACGAACATGTTCTACGTGTTTCTCTAGAAAGTGTTTTTATACCCACTTCTGCCACAAAATTATATTAAATTTCTGCAGATGTAAGCAACACCTAAAAGGACTTGAGGTAGACCCACCTTTTATTATGCCGACCGATTCAAAATAACTTTTTGAATCGATTTAAACTTGTCTGTCTGTGTGTCCGCTTTGCTTTTTTTCGTTCAACCTATGAGTTGCACTTTTTGACATATTTTGAAAAATTTGGTAAGACGGGCTTTGACCCAAAGACGGATTCTATTGATCAAAATGATTCATCCCGGTCCAAGTTTTCGACCGCTTCTTATATAGCACCTAATTTTGAAAAGTGATTATATGAATACCTGTGCTAAGGGAAGTGGTGTTAGGTATTTAATAGCGGGCCGTGTCCCAGGACAGTGTTTTTGCTTTGTAGTTTTGTTAGTGCTGGGTGATCAAAGATTTAGTTTAATTTTTCTTTTTTCTTGAAACTAACCTTTTTGCGCCATTAAAATAACATTGAGCCAACTTTTTAAATGTAACGGTAATTTATGTGAAATTTTTCAGACTTGTGTGGTTGCTTGCCTAAGTGCACGAAATATAAGCATATGGGGAAACATACATGTTTCTACATGATCTTAACTATTTGCTTTCTTAACGTATATCAACAAAGTTTTTGAAATGGAATAGAATTCCCCTTCAGTTCAATAGACTCTTTTATAACGAATTTTTTCAATTAGATAAATATGTTATGAAAATTGTGTATTTAAGGAATTTTGCATAAAGATATTAAGGATAAAAAATACTTTTCTAGGGATACCTTCATAAATACAGTCAAAGATATGCGATTTTAATATCTCTTTGCACAGTCACCAGTAAATAACAACATATTTTGATTTAGACTGATGAACGTCACGTCCAGTCCATCAAGACTTGATAAACTTTGCTACGTTTTAAATAGCAAATTCAACCTCGAAGCACATGACTTGTTACTTGTTGACCCGGACTTGAGGCAGTGGAAGCCGTTGGATTCCAGAGTGTAATGGAATGAAAACTTCACTTTTCCATCTAAAAGTTACTGCCCGTGAGGCGAAATCTATCGCTTAGTGCGGCAAATAAACGTTGGGCGACTATGATAATGGTTTGATAAGAGAACTGAAATTCACAGTTAGGATGCACAGGTGTATCGTTACATGAAAAAAGGTTAGCTAATACGTTATTAGAAAGGAAAGGAAAGAAATGAGGAAGAAAAAACAAAGCAAAATTATGCGATTCTACTCTTTGTTTATAATATCGTTAGAATGAATAAGAATTATATGTTCGTCTGTCTTACAGTTGAAGACTCCCTGTAATTTTCAAGGCTGCCTCAAAGAAATTAGTAAAGCATAGATCTTAACTTAGTTTAAAAACATCTAAAAGTATTAGAATGCATTCGATTATAGTAAGCTGTGGAAACATTTTTCTTCCTAATAGCATTTACTAAATGCGATGACATAATCGACTTTCCTCTCATTTTAGTTCTTTACGCTTTAAAGAGCTCACCTTAATATCCCTTACACACTCAACGGTTACGTGAAATAATTTAAGAAATTTTTGAACATTTATTTTTTATTTTTTGTTTGTTTGTTTGTTTCCCATCCAAGTCGTAAGCATCGTTTCGCCGCAACGGGATACACATAAAGCTTTTATTTGCAAATATGGACGAATGCATCGATTTGTTTTGATCGTTTAATCGGGATGATTAATGAAAATGAATATTTGTTTACAATGCTCACTAAATGAGAAATATTGTGTAGCGATAACATAAAAGCGCAGTTCTAGTTGAATATGATGATCGGCAAAACACATCAACCATGAATAGAACAAGCATTTTTAAATCGCTTACAACCTTATGTTTAGGAAGCAATGTGAGAAGTTACACGAAACAATTTATTACCCTAAACATTTTTATTATAGGATGATTCCATAGTCGCGCCATGCTTGTACTAAGTACATTTTAGTAAAATCTATCTTCATTTTTGAATTAAAATTGTAAATGCAATTTTTATTTTTAACAATTATATGCGAATATTAAATAATAATAAATAAAAATAATTGATATTTTGTTTTCTCTTTAATGACAATCAATGAATATTTTCCTTATTGTTATGAAGCAAGGAACAGATGGCATTGTAGTGGCAAGGTCGATGTAGAAATCGTATAAACTTATGTCAGAGTCAAATCGAAGAAATGTCATTGAGGTCATTATTATACACACACAATGGGACCGATTAACATCTTTAATTTGTAGAAAAGATAGGTCTTTGCGTATTATATGCGTCCTGAGAAGGTTTAATTTATGCCTCTTATGACCAATGGACCAATATAGGTAGGAAACTTAGTTGACTTCCATATTTTACTCATTCTGCTAAATCTGTTGTAATCAATTGCTCTTAACGGCGGATCATTATCACTGTGTTGAGATCGATTATGAGCAAAATAACTGTCTCTGGATCGGCCTCAGCATTTCCTCTTTAATTGTTGTCATTATCGGTACCCTCTCGATTGTTTTTCTCACTATTTTCGACAGGTTCACTCTTGTCTTCTTTCTCATAATAATCGTAGGATCCCTAATTCAAAATCGAATCAGATATATCCTTCCCTTCTTTTGAATCGTTCTAGGTTAAGCCTACCAGTTCACAGAGGGGAAGCATATTTCTCATTGCCGTAGACGGGACAGTTGAAGCTGATGATGAGGGACTATAGTGAATGAGTGACGCAGTACTTGTGGTATCTGGGGTTTTAGTTTTCCACTTAAGGTAGACATTCAAAAATAAAATTGAATGCGACAATGTGTGTTTTGTTCTTAAACTTTCTTTTTTTTACCCATTTTTATATACACCTCTATTTTCCCCTTTTAGGGGCAAGCAGCTTTTAGGGCAGTGAGTAGACCACGGGTAGGTAGGATAAGACTTCAAAGTTTTTAGGCATTCATAACAAAATAAAGGACTGTACGCTTCCCTCACCGGCAATACTTTCTCATCAAAACATATGGCGCATATATCACTTCCTTCCAATTCTAAAAGGGAGAAAAAAGGACTATAGCGTTTTTTTTTTTGTTTAGATTATTATTTGATAGCTTTAATCCAGGCCGAAAGCTTAAGAGCATTTACGCTGTATATTACTTCCTTTTATTTATATTGTTTTCCTTTATTAGGCGCCGAACGTTGCGAACATTGTTTCAACAACGTTCGCTGAATAACTAAAGCATACATTTTTATTTACATGTTGTTCCAAACCTCGATGAATATAAAGTAGTAAATTTTGGGAAGTTATTATGTGCATACACTAGTTACTATAGAGTAGGTACAGCGGATGAAGCAGGCAAAGATGGAAATGTTTTATACGATTTCAATCAATTCGCATTCGTGATCTGCACTAGAAATACAAGTTTGCGAATATTGTGAGTTAAAAAAAGGAATCATAATAATAATAATAATAGTTCACGCGTCGACTGTGTAATGGCTGCTATGTTTTTCGGGCAATAAGCATCTAGCGAAAAGCGGTTGAAATAATTTTTTCACCCTGTCTGTACCGCCAACAATTAACAGATCGGTGGTTGGTGCCTAGAATTCGTCTACATGGCTTCTTACTGTTCAAAAGTAAATTTCAGTTGAATATTGTACGTAAGTTAAATAGAAAAACTATCGATTGAAATCATTGAAAAGTTAACAAGCATATCGTTCCAAGTGATGCACATGCCGGGCGTGAGAACAAGCCGGTGACTACGTCTAACCGAAACTAATCGCTGAGGGAACTTCGCATTCACATTGAATATTTTCTCTTCAAACATCTCTTGTGAATTCGCTGAATTTTTGGAAGAAGAAGAAGAAGACAAAGAAGACGCTAACAAGCCCTCATGATTTCTGAGCGCATTTATATAGGTTTGAGGTAAAGTACGATTTATTTTGTAGATTGCGCAAATGCATGGAAGACGCTAAACTTGTGCTCTCCATCTACCCGAAATACTAAGACGAACGGCAGAGACTACAAATTAGAATTGAAGAGTTGAAGAGCTAGTGGTGGCAGCATCCCGTTACCTGCGTCGCCAGGAATAACTTTGTCTTACAATGACTTATAAACAGAACTTTCTAGGCTATACCGTTAAAATTGGTGATATATGAGTAGTAGAGCAGAATTCACAAGGTCACTGCATGACTTCCCTCTATGTATTGATAGCCTTGAGGTTATAAGGCAATTAGCTGTCGGAACTTACTTGGGGCCCATATAAAGAGAATGGTAATCAAAATACAATAAAAAAATAACATCCTCGTCAATAACAAGTAATAACGACGAAAATAGGGTCCACGTCATGACAGAGAAACACCTATTCAAAACGCGTGGCAGAATAACGAGGTAGCCAGTGGGTGGCAAAGCCCGGCTTCAATTGACTAGCCTTGACAGACAGAACGTGACCCGTATCATATTGAAAGAATTGCCTGGCTTTTCAAAAAGTTAAGCGAGCACATATCATCTCAAGAACGGAAAGGCAGTCACCTCCGAGAGCATAAGGATAACATACAAGCATACAAGCATCGGTCGCCCGGAGAACGGAGGGCCGCAGCTGAATGACCACAACGTGTGACCTGCCAAACATTACCATAGGTGCAGATAAGCGAAACAAAGAAGAAGAAACCTGGGAATCCAGACTCTAAGGTTAATCAGGTTACGAGAAGACAACCCGAAGGACTGAAGAGACCGGAGTTCAAACGTTCTATGTATGTCGAAGACGCTAGCGCAGAAGGCAGCCGATCAAGCCCCGCTGAACAGAACCGTGCTTCAGAAACATCAAATGCTAAAACACTAAAAGTGGGAGAAATTACTCGACAAGAAGACAAGAGACCGCTGAAAAAACACTTACATGGCGAATGCTGTCGCAATTGATGCAACTGAGCTGAACTTACGTTAGGTGAATCTTAAAATAATGCAGTGGTTCCCAGAAGATCAAAGGGTTCCATCAAGGTGCTCCAAAAATGTCTAGAAAAGAGGATCTTTCCTGGTAAGTGGAAAACACAGAAGCTGGTGGGCTTCTGTTAAACGTCATATATAACGACTTACTGAAGTTACAACTTTCTAAAAGTGAAATAGTCATCGAGTTTGCTGGCGGCGTTCAGATCGCAATAGTTGCAAAGCACTTCATATAAGCGAAAATTAAAGGTTGGTAGGTTTAGAACTAGTTGAGTACAAAGCACAAGCAGGGCAAATAAGTAGTCGAAAAGGTGTGGAATCGTGTGGGATACAAGTTATGGGGTACATTATACAATCATGCTCCGTGGTCGAATATGCGAGACATTAATAGGAAGAAGAAAGTTTATCAAAAGCAGACCAAGATGACATAACGAATTGTGAATGCAATGTACGAACCTTTATGTTGATTATCGGTTTGCGTACAAAAGGAAAACGAGACAACAAACGGTCCATAATTACAAGTAGGAAAAATGCATTCTTCAAGCTTTTGGGGGAGATAAGTGATGATCCTTGGGAAGTGGTCTGTAACATACATAACAATGGAAAAAGTGACACCCACAACTCAGCCGAGCTTCTCACAACTTAGCGCTCTTCCCACAATCAGCTGCGTTTCAGTACATAACTAGAATGTGTGATATGCAGAATGTAAAATTGACATTGATTAGGGTAAGTAGTAAGTGCAATAGCAAGGCAGACTTGTGTTCATATGGAGTCTTTAATTGCATAGGTTAAATAGTTCTTTAATCTATATCTGTTCAACAGCTATCTCAGAGAGTAAGTCTTTCTTAGCAAATGAAAAGACCCAACACCAGTTATGGCGTTTAGAAGTAGCCCAGAAGGGTTCGAATAAAGAAGACTGCCTTGCAATAACACTGGATGGCAAAAATATTTTTAATTCCGTTAACTGGCAGCATGTTGTCGTTGGAATCCAAAAACTCAGGTTACCTTATAACTTGCTAACTATCTTGGCCAGCTGTTTCAAATGTAGCAAATTTTTGCGCGCATGAGGCAGAAAATGCAAGAAACTCCTCGTAATTGAGGGAGTATCGAAAGGACGGTCCGAACGTCATATTTGATGATATCATGCACCATTCGAAGAAATAAAAACCGGTGTACCTAAGCAGTTGTCCCACTGTATAGGGGATTGAAATATAAAAGCTTTTTAGCGTGGTCCAGCCACGCACTGCCACCATATACAGCTGTCGATGCTTTCTTACCTATCGCATTGATATATCTATATATATTTCCTATCGTATGTGTGTGTGGGTGTGTATGTGTGTGTGTGTGCGTATGCATACTCTTTCCAACTTTGTGAAAAGACTGACGTTGAAATTAGCGTTAGCTTATGCGGTATTGTGTCGAATGAATGCTTAGTACACGTAAGTCCTTCTTTCGTATGGAAAGTATATGGGTAGTCGCAATACAGATAATAACTTAATTTACAAAAGTCAAAACATACATGTGTAATACGTACGGCGTGCATATGTATGCGCGCAAAATAAAAAAAGGACCCCATTGATTACAAATTTGTAACACGTGCCACGATTAGGTGAATGTTAGTCCTCTGAGGCGAAAGGAATATAAAAGAATTGATAATTTGATGAAATGCTTTGTGTATAAAACTGATCTAATCATAAATGTATTCGATGTTTACATATGTGCTTCTAATAAAAGTTTATTTAACTTATCAAAAAAACTAAATTCGTTCGAACGATAATGTGAAACAATGTGGTGAGTCCCTGCACACATATCATTGAACCACTGGACTTTGAAATAGGTAGGATGTTATCAAAGGATTTAGTTATGCATTGATTCTCATCAAGAAGTTTTCATAGTTCTGCGGGGACTTTCCACACGCCCATTGAACTTGAAGAACTTGAAAAATATTTAAAAAAGATTCTCCCCTTGTCTTAATTAGACTTCACCTCTCCCTTTCGTTAAGTTCTCTTTAGAAAGATGTTATCAGGATTGTAAATTCAGCGTAGGTACAACGTATTGCTAAACGAGAAGTTAATGTGAGTGAATTTTTATATGCAGTCTGCACGACGTTTACATCCATATTCGAAATAATAATAATTCGTTTGCTAATCAAAAATATCTTTTAATCTTTCAGTTTGTTATTCCGTTTAATTGTTCGTTCAAGGGGAGCAACTTTTTTACTCATCGTGAAGTTTATGCAAAAAGTTTAACAATAATTATCCTTAGCTATGATTTTTATATAATGCGATATGATCTCATCTCCTCTCACTGAAATCATCGTTCCAATCAAAATGATGAATGATTAAATATCGGAACTCTCTCTCAATTTTCAAAACGAACAACAATCAAAAACAAAGAAGTTAAGCACAGTTCTTTTGGAGACGAAGTCTTGAATATTTTTTGTATGTATGCGTAATACTTTTTAAAAGTAAAGCAAAACTTGTTAGTTTCTAATGATGAACGTGTTATTATAGCTATTGGCTTCTCCTTTCCGAAGCTAACGAACGGAACTGTAGACTTTCTATTTAATTTCTGAAACTGTTTACGATACTGCAGATTAAGTTCAAGAGTGAAATGTTTTACGAGAATAAATTAATATTATTTTTATTATTATTATTTTTTGTAACGTTTTCTCGCAATATATGAGTGTGTGTTTTATAAATTGAATTTACATGAAATGCAAATGATTTAGGCAGGCACTCACTGTGAAAAAGTAAAACACACCCACATATTCACTGATGTACTCGTGCATGCATCTATATGTTAGTCGTATTTCAAGTGTGAAGTTTTCTGTATAAAAAGCTTCAACTTATGCTCCTTAACCAAACCTTCTATTACTCCTTCGTATACGTTCATGTGTATATCTCTCTGCAGGCTGACTTTTATTTACATTTCGTATGAATATATTTATATCTCTTTCCATGCATATTTTTATTTGCATTTTGATAAATTCCTTAAAAACAGGAGCGAACGAGAAACGAAGCGAGAAAACGAGAGAACGAGAGAACGAGAGAATTTATAAAATTTCATAAAGCGTTAGAATCATTCGTAAAGAAAGCTTTTAAAGAAGGCATTTAAAGGAATGGGTCTACCAGCTTTTTAGTTTTTAAGATAAATGTGTTCAACCATGAGAATGCTAATAATGCTCACGTTAAACTTGTTTATATAACTACAAGAACGGGGAATTTCTTTTAAAAGTTCATACACACATTCGTCAAGAATATCAGTACTTTGGCTCAAAAGTGATCCCAAACGTCCAACTGGCACGTCTTTAATTAACGATATGTTTTGCAATTTTTTCATACTCGCTTGACGTATTATGTAAGATTTTCATCTGCGTTTAAATGTGAACATGGAAAATTGTCTGCCTTCTTTAGAGTGGTTGATGTTAAGACATTTAACTAATGAAGCAGTGCTTTTTAGCTGATCGGCTTATGCGTCGTTTCATTTGGTTCCTTTTCATCAAAGCCTAAGTACGCAAGCATTTAGTACTATTCCCATCAAAATGTTCTTTAATTTCGAATTTCTAAATAAAATTGGGAAACTATGTCCTCTTTTTTAATTTTCTAAATTTGTTATATTTGTTAAAACACAGCAACAATATATATAAGTATCACTGAGCCTAAGACGTCCATCCTTCATCTATTCATCTATTCGAAAGAATCAAAGACACCAAGTTGAGATAAACTCCATCTTTTTTTTGAAAAATTTTTCCAGCCTTAACGCTTTCAAATTAACTTTTATTTTGATCTTGAGCATATATATGTTGTTCATCCAACAAATCTGAATTACTCGCATTAAATAATGACGAAAACGTAAATTTACTTGGAAAACAATCATTAAATGAAATCTTTTCTACTATGAACTTACAAACCGTTGCAAATGTCTGTCTAAGATTTCTTTTTATTACGGTATATTGTTCAGGCGAGCTTACTACTATGGCCAGAGGTCGACGTTCTAGATCTGCGATTCAAGGACGATTCTCTTTTATTTATATTGCGCGCCGTGACATAGATTAAATGAAATGGATTTTAGGTGACACTATATATATTGGGCTGTCGTCGGTAGGAATCTTCAGTTGACTCGAACAAGATTGTAAGTTTCGAACTTGTTTTTTTTTGGGGGATACAGTGCATAACAGAACGTCGTCGTTACTCGTGTCTTTTTTTTCTCTTAAAGCGAGTTACTATTAAACTGCTTTGTCAAAAGTAAAAAACGTAAAGGATTGTAAAAACTATTTCAAAGAATGAAGATGACGTCCGCAGTGGTCTCAATGTTACTGAGAGTTTTGATGATTTTTTCACGTATTTACGTAATGTTTCTTTTCAGTGGATGAGTCCTTTTATGCGATGAGCATAAAAGTGCCTAGAGATTGTTACGTAATATCACCAAATAACTTTAATTTTAGTCATCGTAACACGTTTTCCTCGAAAGTTAGATAAATCTATAGGTTTCTGGATATGAAACTTGAACCTGTTCATAGCACTTCATGAGCAATTTTCATTTCTTACATTAAAAACCCATCGGACATTGTCTGGAAGTCGCCGAACAAAGCGCAATATATCCGATAAATAATACCAATCAATTACATTGACATCATTGGATTTAATTTATATTCTGGGTTTTAGTATTTTGCCGACATTTGCTAAAAATCAGTTCATGAGTGGATTGTGTACATCAAAAATTCGATGGCTTTGCTTTAATATTAATTTGATATTTATGTTGTTTCCCACTATAAGTGAAACTATCTTTTTAACTTCGCAATCATTAAATTTATTCAATGAATACGATTTCTGGGTGGTTTGTTGATGAGAAGAATTGTGAGCGGTAGGAAAATGTTGTTTTTTTGTTTTTTTGTTTTGTTTTTTTTTTTTTTGCAATATCTATGCCGTAATGCTGTGTAATTGTGTGCGCTCACCAACGGCTAAAATTCAAACTCGCCTCACGGTTTACTGAAATGGTATAAGTGACTGTTATGAATCAACTGAATTTGGCATAGTCCAATGTTGTTGTACTCAAATTTATTAATGCGAAACGATTGAGTGATACTTTAACGAATTGGTGCAAAATCGTTAGGGGGTGAGAGTTTCACAGTTTAGCTCCACCCCATTTTGTATACATATCGTATAAAGAGAATTGCGACAAAATGAGGGAGATGTTGGTGATGCCTTCAACGCACGCGCTACCGCGTACTGTTTAAGAATATGGATGTTACAATGGCGGCAAGAATTTGCTTTATTTAATAATATGCATTTATATACATATATGTATATGCATATGTATTTATACATATGGTATAGACTCTGTGCACAACAATTCCACTCCGGCACAATGCGAAGTATACAAAACAAAGAGACGATAAGTACATACTTACGTGCACTTTCAGTCTTTTTTTTCGCTTTTCTTTTCTTTTCTTTCTTTTTCACTTTTCTTTTCTTTTTTTTTTATTAAGGTTATCAGTTTTCTTCGCAGATTAAAAACATTGGAGATAATTAAAAAAAGAAGAAAATAGTTTTCTGTGAAAAGGTTTGATAAGAAAAGATTTCAAAAGTTTGCAAAATGTACATACATGCATATATATCGTTGAACGTTGCAATACGAGTCGTGACAACTTTTTAACACATTGACTTTTTCATGCGCTTTGGGGTATCAGTGTTGCATATTGTAGTTCTATTACAGATAACCTTCGAAAGATGGGCAATACTTTATATGTAAACCTAAATGTTTCCGTAAAATTATTCTATTTTGAGACAAGCGATGCCTCGAAAAAATATCCGATAATCATAAAATTTCTCGAATATTGTCATTAATGGAATCAGAATCTGACAATATACATTTGTCCATATGTATTACTCATGTGATTTCGAAATTATCGTAAATTTGTTTCTCGAAAAATTTACATAACATTTCATAAACTACACGAATAATTTATTTGTATTTGTGTTTTTTCATTCTTTAAAGTCAATAGCTCTTTAAAAGAAAGAACTGATAGCCGATTTCTTGTAACAATTCGCCGGAATTCGATAAAAAATATTTCTACATAATATAACTAAGTCTGAACCTGGGAAGCTAAGCGCGCTAACAGTAGTAAGTTGACGTCTATACTTTAAATAAGTAGATAATGATAGAGATAATAATTGCGATTTTAAAAATTGCTGTGTTCCATTATGTTATATCAAAGAACGCAGCGGACTTTGCTAGAGACTCTCTAGCATGCTCTTCTTTCTTTGTTTTATTTGCCTTGGATCGAATAAATTTCACATCAGCCTTTCTAAATAAAGGTAAATCTTTTAATACCAAAAAAGCATTATTTTATATAAATATCTTCGATAAGCTATTGGAATTATTGGAAGGATCGCCGCTTGCAACATTGCACTCTAGTATGTTACAGCTTCAAACACATACAGCATTATGCAAATTACTTCCCTGTATCTTGATTTGTTTTTCAGTTTATTATAAAGAAACGAAAAAGCCAGACCACATTTTGCGACGGAGCGATACAGCAAAGATTCGTTAATGAAGATGGTCGCGAAAGGTTCACTGCATGTCCATCTACTATTTGCTTACTTCTAGCGTCTACCAGCTTTTTTAGCAGGGACATCTGCGTGCAATCCTGAAACGGTATTATTTTTTGCATATTAATCTTAATCTTGACACGTTTTTTATAACGGATTTTACCAGGATGTAACTCTCAGTCACTTATGTAAATTCTGAGAATAATTAAAATGTTATTGAATAAAAAGAAATGACAAAAGGCTTCAAATGATAAAAACAAATCTATTCGTTGAAGCAAGCTCTGCGTAAAGTTTGGGGCAATTTATGCCTCGTATTCACACATCCTCGATGCGTCTCTGTCCAAAATGGTATGGTCCTGACCAATTTCATATTCACAAATTGTTTGGAAATGTAATATGAAATAAGCAAATAACTGAAATAACTGAAGTTCAATTTCCGGCAAGATTAGGGTTCAAATATATTCTCTAGGACAGCGTTTCGTTTCTTATTCTTTCCATTTTTGCGCCTCTAATCAACGAAAATTTTTATTTCACTCTTACATCTACATCTCAATACATCTGCAATATGTGGACAAATAAGTTCGGAAGAAGTTATAGAGGATGGCATAACTACCATTGAATCGCTTTAGACCATTTGGTAACTATATTCATGTTAAAGCATAATCATTTCCCTCTAAAAATCAGTCGGTGTCGCTCCGCTGAAGTGTAAACAATATTCTTTCTTTGTGGCCTTACCTTCGCAGCTGATACATAACGATTGCTGTGTCAAGTATATGGGGAACCTACTCCATGAATAAAAGCATGTGAATACTGGTTCTGACGTTTTAAAAGTGACGATTTCGATACCAGCGACAAACAACGTGAGGAGAGACCAGCAAGCTTTGCAGATGCTGAGTTGTAGGCGTTATTCGACCCAGATTCATACTAAGCTCAAGAGGATATTTCTCCTCCATATTTGAAATGTGTTGTTGAAATCGCTTTCCGTGAATCAATCAAAAGCTTAAACTGAACTAAATGGAATTTAATCTTCGAATGTTTTAACGTCACAAGGCCAAAAGCTTTTGTGCGTATTTAGCATACGATTTTTGCGACCTTACCATGTTTTTATTAATGGGTCGGCCAATTAAATATTAGGCATACATCATTGTTATCGGTACGGTATCATTAAGTCTACGTCAATATTTGTGTCAAAAAATGCGAAGCTAATTTGAGTTTCTATGAATCGGATTAAGAATCAGAATTGTCCATGTTGAACTTTGACACCTTTCGCCTGTAGACCAGTTCTGTAACTAGATTGGCGGTGACAAAAATTGCCTTTTTTCTTGTGAAAATGTTGTTGTTGTTGCCACTCCCTAAGGAAGTCGTTCATGTATCGAGATATAAAATAATATATTTAATAATAAGCTAATGTAATAATAAAATGCATGGATATATATTTATACATAGATACATATATATATATATATATATATATATATATATATATATATATATATAGATATCCAAAGATATATTTTATATTTATCATCATCAATCGCAAATGCAAAATTTCCGAAGTATTTTGAGAGCAAAATAAATTTTGTTCCCTTAATGCTCTTAATTATCTTGAATGCCTTTAACATGTTTGCCTAAGAAACGTTTAATGCTCATCTGAAGTGTGTATTTTATTATTATTATTGTCATTTTAATCTGCGTAAATACGCATCTTTACAGATACTCTGAAAAATATATACGTGCGTACTTGCGTTTGTGTGAGCGCTATTGTTTGCATAGTAAATATCGCATACAACGCAACAACGACAATAACAAAAATAACAACATTGCGAATAATATGTCAATAACCAAACACAATTGTTGTTTCGACAAACCGTTCATTTGCATATTTATCCAATTCGATATCACAGCTATTTTGCGTTCACTATCTTTTCAATAATAAGGTATTTGATCCGATAAATAATGATATATAAACATCAATAACAATAACACTCACACTTATACACATAAAAACATTCACATATTGATTCGAGTAAACATCGATATAGGTGTATGTATGTGCATGCACATATTGAAGTACGTGTATGTCAGTCAGCAGATATAGGAATATTTCTGCAAATATGTACCGAAAACAAGCATACATAAGTAAGTGTATGCGACAATACCGATTTTCTTGTAGATAAGTGAAATAAAATTTTAAAGGATCTTGCAGACGTTTGGTAATGCACTAATTTTTTTATATTCGGCTTATATATAATCCAAACCTATCATCGAACTTTCGTTTTTGTTTTGTAAAACTTAGCTATACGGAATATTGGGCTCATAAAATTGTCTTTTTTTTTGATTGAAAGAAGAATAGTAGAAAGTGTTTTCTTCGCCGTAGTATCCCCAGTTAAACATTTTCCACAACTGTTAGGCAATTTGCGAGTATCACACTAGGAAACATTTTTCTTCTCCTGTTGCCGCGAACGAATTCATTATATCAGCTGACGCAAAGGCTTGAGTCAATGATGCAAACAAGTGCTCACTGAAAAGATCTAAATCGGATAAGTAAACAGCATGGGTGAGATTTTAATTAGTGACTAATGCGGTTTTTTTAACACGTCCAACTTTTAGTATATATTATAGTATATATTATATATTATATATTTAGTATATATTATAATATAATCACATAGAATCCGTTCTTTTGTTATAGAATCAATTTTTTACCTTCTAGTCTACTTTCGCAACATTTTTACTCTATACCTATGTCTTCTCAAGAGTTTGCTCAAAAAGAGATTACCCCACACTTTTTGACGACAATCATTTCAAATATACAGAAAAGTTGACTGCACGACGCTGCATTGTTATTCGAATGAAAGGTGTGTGCAAAATTTCAGCATGATGGGATATATGGAAGTGTTCCCAATATCGATTAGGGTCCAAATCCTTCAAATAGCTGAAAAAGTGAAAGAAATTTGGGAAAATTGTGATGTAAAATTGTTAAGGGTGGAATTGGCGCAATATTTTACTTGGAAGGATTCCCTATGAATCCTTCCCTTCCCTTCCCTTCACACTACAAAATAAGATTATTTTTATCATTTCGTCAGAGTGTTTGCAATACCCAAAGGGAAGTTTCAGTGGCCCTATGAAGCATATACACTCTTGATCAGTGAGAAATTCTGAATCGATAAAGTCACGCCTGTCCGTCTCTGTGGCGTGTGCTGTTGACACTCTATTGGTCGCAAAAATGAAGATATCGGCTTCGAATTTGATAAAAACATTGAAAATTTCTGCTCCCCGGTTGGTATTGAAAATGGGCCAAATTGATCAGAGGAGAAGCGTGCAGTCGAGGAGTAAAAAATTATGCAGTAGACGGTTATTTGCTTTAATTGATTAACATGCAAAAGTTTCCTTGTTTCGAATGTAATTTGCTTTCTCATTTTATCTTAATATTGTAAATTTAATGAGTGCAGCAGCTACGCTCTTCAAAGTTAAGACTTTTTTTGTAAGTATTTTTTTCTAATTTTAAAATTAAAGAAATTCTTAAGTTAATTAAATTCTTAAGATCGAAAGGATATGAATTTTAATCTCCTTAAGAGAAATATTTTCGGTTCTTATCTCACTTAAGAGGCGGAAATCAGTGAAAATTTTCCATAATAATGTTATTGCGTTATTGGCTTAACGGATCCCCTGCACCCTGTAGAGTAATAGAAAAAAATTTTTTATCTGAAAAAAGATTTTTTCTTTAAAATTTCGCTTTTTTCCGGAAGCGCTTTGAAAAGACTAGGTATGGGAAGTGAATGTCTGTGGGGAAGCTACACCTTAATGTCTTATCTATTGATTTCTAAGTTTTAATGCACTTGCAGATAGCTTTAGAAGAAGGACTCGAAAAGAAAGTTTCACTTGTGAATTGTGTTCACTTGAAAGCGTTTCCAAATAACGAAACTTTGGTATAATTTCGCCAAGGTGATGGTCGAATGGAGGTGGATAGCGGTTGGAAAGGAATATTTGCCAAAAAACTAATAGTTTGGGGCGAAGGTTTTGATGTTAACTAAGAATTTTTTCTACCATTTTGCGACACGTAATTTGTACAGAGTGTGATTCTGTCTGCGACAGGTGCAGCGAAACCGGGCACTATTTTGCAAAAATTTTTCGAAGAAAGACACGATTTGTGCGAATAAGGATATTTTTCTTATATAAGTCTGTTACACATATTAAAACTTTGGGCGCATTTTCTCGAACCATGACCTTTGGAAATGGTGCGCAGCATAACTTCAAAAATTCGATTTCATTTTTTTCACTCCGAATTTTTCACGATATCGAGTAAGACGTTCGTTATCTTTGAACTTAAAAAGTTGAACTTTCTCATTCAAACATCTGCAAATCCGACAAAAATTAATATCTTTAAGAATCGTAGCAGGGTTCTGTGTTTTTATTTTATGTTCAAATTTGCACCAGCCATACTGCGTACGACAGAATCCCTTAAATTGATAATGTCTCACAAGAACGATTACGATCCTGAAATTCAGATTTACCCGATTCGCGAATTGGAAATTAGATTCACTCGTTTAGTTAACTGTGGAAAATCGTATCCGCGAAACCTATTGATTCTCTTGGGTTGATATGCAAACAAATTAGGAAAGTTTTCTAAATGTATATATGTATGCATGATTGTAAAGTGAAGTGGGAGTTTAGCTTTCAGCATTGGATTTTAAAACTTATCATATCTTGCAGTATTTCGCAAGTGTTTATGAAAAAAGTCCATTAAAATTCTCATTGCATATCAACGGGATTTACAATACGTGAGAGGTCGAAACCATAGCTCCCAGACATTTCGCATGTAGTCACTGTCACCCCAAGATGTATTCAATCTTCCTTTCACATCTATAACTTTTGCAGTGTTACTTCCGTGCTCTGTTCCCTTTGCTCGAGGAACGTAGTCACAAACAAGTTTACGAAATATTTACATGATTTTATAAGTGAAAAGAAATCCACATTGTGTCAATGTGTACATACACATATATCTATTTTGCATGCTTGTGTATAGTTAATGAAGCGATGGTGCTACTATGCACTTACCTTTTGTGTTCGGTAGTTTTTGAAGAAGCATAGACAGTTGTACGATAATTATGATCGTTTGAGCGCGCACAGACAAAGAAACTTGCGTATCATTGTAGATTGAACGTCTCCGCGATACGCAAAGTGCAGTACAATACAATCATTTTGATGTCCGACAAGTATGTTGCGTATTGCTCGCGGTCATGAAAATCTAAAACGGCACGTGTCTTAAATCCGGTAATTATTTAAACAATCACAACACTGAACGAAGAGAAAAAAAAAAGAAAAGGAAAAACGATAAAGAAATTAGAATTGTAATAAACCCCTTGAAAAGTTAATCTTATCATAGATCAAAAGCATTGAGTTAATTCAACGCATTACGTACACAGTCAATTTCGGCTGCACTCATTTATTGTGCATAATAGAGATCTGATTATGTTACAATTCCTTATTTATTATATATGGCACCTTCCCCTTGTGACTTACTTGAATTACACATAAAACAAAACTACATATAAATGGATTGCTCTGAAGAGCAATCAAATAATTGAGGTCGGTCATTAAACACCTACACCACATCGTAATGACCTTTTCAAAATATGACGTTACATAGCGCGCGATAATAAAAATGAATTAATCCAATCCATTTTCGTTTCAGGTTTCTTCCTTCAACTGAAGCATGCTCTGACTTAATCAACTACATTAACATATTTGAAAAATCAGGATCTTTAGCTTGAATACTTGAAAACGCACGGTATAGTGATTTACTCGAAACCGCTTGGTATAGTGATTTTTGAGTCTAAGTCGTACTGAGCTTCTGCATGACATTAATACACTTTGCATCGGAAGCGGTGCAGGTAGGGTATACAAACGTCAACATGAACGGGAACAATAAGTGCACACTACCTTGGATTTAATTTCGTTTAATTGCGTGTTCTTTAACGGATCAAACTTGAAGGAAACATAACATTTAAGCGGGGGTTTTACAAGATTTTCTTCAAAGTCTAACGGTCGCATCTAATAAAAAATGACTTTCTTATTGTTAGTAACTTGTTTCGCAGAGGGATCTGTCCAAAATTTAAAACGCAGTCTCACGGACAAAGCACGGAAGATTTTTGGTTTACTATTACAGACTTAAGAGTCATAATGTTGAAGGCTTTTTATATTAATATTTCAAATTTGTGGCTTCTGAGCCCTAAAGAAGTGTAGTTCTCTATCCTTAGAAAGAAGGATAGGCTATCTATCCTTACACCTGGAAATCCACAACGCTTCTTATTCTATATCGCAACATTCGTTCTGAAAGAGGTTCACTTGCGCGTCTTCCCTCGACCAGATAAAGAATACGACAGTCGTATTTATTTCGCAATCGCTCTTGAATCTCTTACAAGCACAAGTAACGGCGCAAGCTCCTAGCTGCGAATTTCTAAATACCGTCGATCAATTTACAAGCAATTAGCACATAAAACTATGCACTTTCTGATTCGTTCCCGCTTATTTCTATCCAAGTCATACATTAGCCAAACTTGTAGGTCCTATTTGGAGACCATTTTGGAATTATGAAAACTAGACAATGATCCTCAGAGTTCAAATTGAGAGCGTTTTTAAAATCTTACTGTGTATATGACATTTTAAGTGAAAGCTCTTTTAGTGTGCTATTGAAAAATTGTATTATGCCAGTTTTGGGAGGACAAAAATTTCATCTTCTTATGGCTTTAATGAAAAAAAAAAATAAAAATATTTTAACACAATTGTCCGATGGCTGGTACATAAACCTTCAAGCCCTACAACAAGAGGAAACTGTAATAGTACGATTAGAGGATATTTTGAGGATAAGGATTCGATACGGACGAATATTTTAACGTACAGGCATAGTCCGGAAAAGGCAAAAAGTAGTAAAAAGGCATGACTCGAAGCAACATTTTCGAAGACGACAAGTAGGATAACTCTAATAATTTCAATATTTTTATTCGAATTTTCAACAAAATTTTCAAAATAACAATATTAAGAGAAATGGGTAACGTATTTTCGATAAGTTAATTTAAACATTTTTGATCAATAAGTGAGTACTTTAGTAGAGTAAAAGGCAATATTAATAAAATCCCCTAAGTATATCTCTGTCTGTAGATTTAAATCAACCGATTTTCTTGTTTTGCTTCATGCTGCAAAGCTCTTTCAATTAAAGGCGCCTCGAGAGGAAGGTGTTTCTATTTTTTTGATTTTATTGTAAATATACTGAATGTTTGAATATTATGCTATTAACTTTCCTTTGATGGGGAAAAAGTTATCAAAGAGCCGCTTCTTTTAGACTGTTGCAGTCGTTTGTCAATTTAAAACCGGACGCTAAAATACTTTTGAAAAAGTGGACTTATAGCAACCTCAATGGTAACGGCTTATGTGTATGGTATTTTAATTATTGGACCAAATTTATTTTTAACTGTGAACGAAAAACGATTGGAAACGATTCAGTATCGATTAAGAACAAAGAACATATCTTAACTATAATGTTTTGAGTGCATGAGATGCCTCTGTGTGCGTGTTATGCGTATGTATAAGAATGTATACAAAAATTAGTTTTTCGATTGTATTATGTGTCGATGTTTTACTATATGTGCGACAGAAGGTAAATTAGGATCAGTATCGATTAAAAAGGTTTTTCTATCAACGAGTTAATTTATGCGCAACCCCATGTTAAAATTACGAGATAAATTTTAAAATGTTTGATTACTGTTGTAAGCGATCGTTGTTGCTATTGATATAATGGTCTATACATAACAAAACAGTTAATGCTAAGCTGTTGACATTTTTAGATTGCTACAACAAGTGTTTTACCGCTACAACTTTATGTTCATTCTCTTTTACGAATTTCTAAAAAACAAAAAAAAAACAAAAAAAATAAGCAGTTCGTTAGAGAGAGAGAGAGAGAGAGAGAGAGAGAGACCCATTGTTCTCAAGAAAAATATGGCACACCCGCAGACAATCAGAATCGAAATCATTAAAATTAAAAATTATCAGGCAGAACTCCTTTCCCCAGCTCTACTACTTGGTTTTTGCTTGTTTTCAAGTTTGTATCTTTATTAACTGATGTTGGCGTCAATTTCAAATATCATTAAATATATATATATATATATATATATATATATATAGGACATACCATGTTTCAATTTTCTACTTGAATTTTTTCAGGTTTCAGAATTAATAGATCGACAAATGGATGCAGAGTCGGACATGACTTACAATCTTGTAGTGATTTAGGAAAAATACGAATGCGCGCCCATTAGTTTCTAATGTTGCAAACCGAACAACCAAATTTGTCGTTGCCTACTTTAGGTGGAGGGTATAAGAAAACAACAGAAATATATCTATGCGCATGCCAAGCACTCAGGTAAAAGTCTTGCTTATAACGTGTATCTCGGTATGTATGCATACACGCATGTGTGTATGCGTGGTAAGCCTATTATTGGAAATAAAATAAGCCAGTATTTTTGAGGTTTTAGTATCATATTATTTGTAGGTTTGTGGCTCACTGTTTTGTGTCTTTTTTGTTTCGTATTCTTTCAAGAAGTATTAAAATTACGACCATTTATTAAAAATTTAAATGGTTGTAAGTCATTGTGTTTGCCGCTACTTATGTATAACTCGTCTTCGCCTTGTCGTTTATTCATAGCTTAGTTTAGTTATGGGTTTGTATTTATATGTAAAATATCTATTCTTGTTATAGATACGCAGTGGATACAGGTGAATATGAATGCATAGGAATTATAGGCATATACCCATTAAATAATTTAATCTTATCGTGCTTTATTCGACGCAACTCATGTTCATGGAAAAGCAATGACATAGAAATTTATGAATATGTGCGACTATGAACATAAAGACATTACATGCTTATCTTGATTAATTGTCTCCGCGGCGTATAAACAAAGCGACAAACAAAACTGATCGACAAAGACCGATAATCGTTACTGTAACTTTATCCGTTAGATGTTAACGTTAACGAAACTATAAGAAGCAAATACGGCTACTCAGTCCTATGCCATCGCAGTGGAATTACCGACATTTCATTGCTTGTATTTAAAGAAAACAAAGTAAAAACCTTAATTCACCTTGCACCTAATTTCGTAAGTCCAGTGCTTGACGTAACTCGTATTTTTCATTTTTTTTTTTTTTATTTGTGTTTTGGAATACATATGCATCTGACAAGATATTCGTTTGATATTTGAATGCAATGTTTGGAGTAATGTAGAAGTTGTTAGAGAAAATGTTTGTCGATGTACAGGTATCTCGAGATTCTAAAGTTAGCTTGACTTGGTATTTTTGTAATTTCAAATTCATGTATGAATATATTTGAAGATTTGTCTTTAGATTGGTACGAATTTATGCTAAATACATGTTGGAAATTAAAATAGTGTTATTTTCCGAATGGATTATGTGTATGATAAACGATGGGTACAAGTTGTTTAGTTACTTATTCCTAAGGGTAATTGTCTCTATTGAAACGATATTATGTGTCACTGCGATTGCTTGCACAATCACATGGAAAAATTCCTAAATTTTCTTTTCAGTCGAAAGTTGCGTAATTTTTGTAAAATTTAAAAAAAGATCCGTAAAACCTCGTATTATTTTCAAGTAATGTAACTTTTCAACGAAGAGTTTGAGCGTAGATTCATTCTTTTGAAACGTTCATGACATCTAGAACTAAGCCTACGAGTGCCTGTAAAGTATATCCGTCTATTCTTGAGCAGAAGTTAATCCTCATAGGCATGTCGATCTCTGCATCTTGAAAATCTTTACACATAGATTAACATTAAGCATTATGCAAATCGGTCAAAAGGCACGCCCAACGTAAGCTGCGAACGCTTCTATCAAACTCTAAACTACAACAGATGCAATAAATAAAATATTTTAAGCATATTCATCGCGCGATCCCACACTACCTACAGAAAAATGAAGAAAAGTCGGCCACGCCCATATATTTTTATATTTTCAAAATAATTTTTTTGCGCAAAGCAGTTCGTAGTTGTAATACGAACATAAATCACTATTTACAAATACTATAATTGCATGCACATATTGTTATCCATCACAAATAATAGCAATAAAAAGTACGATTTTTTTTCTGACCGTTTTTTCCGGATCGTTTTCCTGAAGAGGCTAGGTGTCTAGTCCACGGAAAATTAATCCGACTGAATCTAACAAGATATGAAATTCTCTGATAGGACTTGAATCCTTGTTGGACGAGGAAAATGATGCAATTTTGAAGTTCCAAAAACCTACCGTATTGATTGAAAATGATCTACGGGATTATGTAGAAAACACGTGTCTAGTTGGCGATGGCGCAGATAAATGGCAGAGAAATGGGCTAAAAGTCTTGCGCTGATCTTATGCTCACAATAACTTCTTTAGAATTAGTAATATAGGCTGAGTATGAAATGACAGAAGCGATGTAGAGCTTGCTGGGGCACACATTTCTGGCTAAAGGTCCAACCAGAAAGGCTAGTCTTCTAACAGCATTGAAGAAAACGCACACATCCGCGAATTTGTGATTTCCTTATCATCTTACTATTATATATAGATAGCTGGAGTCGTTTCAATCGAAACAAGAGATGAGTTATTAAAGCTAGAAGACCGCAGAGTAAAGATTTTGGAAGATGGTCAAGCTAGAAAATCTAAAAATGAACAAAGGGTAGTAGCGTTCTGTATGCCAGAACATCTAAACATTAATTCAATCCAATCCCAAAAATGGGAAATAAACTTTAGAAAATAGGCATGAGAAGTATACTAAAAGAAAGGATAAGCCCGGGCATTTTCTTCTAAATTTCAAATTGGAGCCGCTGAACAAAACCACAGCAAGAAAATCAAATGCAACTACAAGCATGTCATCAGGAGATGATAATGTGTGTGTGTGTTGCTTGGATAGTAGATGCTCATATTATATAAGCCCCAGTAAAATACCTTTAAAAACTTGAATCAATCACACGAGGTTCTAAATAAAATACAAACCAAGAAAGTGGACATGATGAAGAGTTGCTTGAGTTCGCAACTGCTAAAAGTATTTATGTGAGTACAAAATCCTCTAGGGAAGCCCGTCGATGCGAATAGCTGTTTATGGATAAAAGCTATAGAATTGTTAGTTCAACTAGTGAACGATGCGTAAATGAGAATCGAAAGGCCAATCGATAGAAAAATGATTGGCAATAGTTGCGTAATTTACAAAAAGGAAATCGGTAGCAAACAAATACGTGTCGTGGCTAAAGTCTCTTAACAACGTCGAGGGGAAGGTTTCGACGAGACTTACTCTCCAGTGGTAATATTTACAAACGTTAGCATTTTTAGTTCTCTTAGCAGCTAAAATAGATTTGGAAACTCACTGGACGGAGAGAGTGACTGATGAATTGTCTGAGAATATTTATTTGGAAATTTCAGAAAATCCTATCAATTTTGCAAAAAATTATATCCAAACAACAACCAGGATCCACCGGAACGACATTGCAAGGAAGTGAGGAAATCAACAACGCGTTGGTTGAATGATATAAGAAATTACTAATATCCGGTATGTAAATTGGCGAAGTACCTGTGTGGTTTACGTCAGTGGGGTTTACACAGGTATACAAAATAAACTTTGGAAATATATTTGGCTTAAGTCAGGTAAAATATGATCCGTGTCTCCTCTTTATGAAGAAAACCAATAGGACAATGGTCACCGCTGTATATGTGGATGACTTAGTAATAGCGCGAAATGATAACACATGAATAAGGTATGTAAAGGAATGCTTAGAAAACCATTTTTGGAAATGACAAAATTTGAACAATGCCTAGTTTCCCAACAAGTACACCTAGAACAAGAAGCATATTTTTCGAACGTTCTCGGGGGTTCAATATGGAAAACGGCAAACCCATTGGAACGTCAATAGAACTGAACTGGAAGTTACAAAAACCAGCAAGACGAAAAGGTTGTGAGGTAGTATCCATGTTACACTTTAATCGGTACCGAGACAGCAACGGCATTGCGTACGAAGTCAATTTTCATACACAATTCAACAGCAGTTACTCTAGAACTACAGAGGAGTAGTGGAGATTGTTGAAAAGAATATTGAGCTGTTGGAATGGCGCTGAAGGCTTGGGTATGTTACTCAAAAAAATAAACAGAGTTTTATATGGTCCTGTAAATGCAGATTGCGTTTTAAACCAATCTGATAAACGGCCATATGCTGGTGGGGCTTTCAACTTGACCAATGCGGCAGTAAGCTGAAAAACGGAGAAAGAGAACATCGTGTCTATCTCAAATGTGGAATCAAAATACTTATTCTTAGCTGAACCAACTAAAAATGAAGTTTATCTACGAGCATAAGCGTTGGGTATCATTCACGAATCAAATGTGTGGGTACTTAAGAACACTGTATACGAGGGAAAATTCAAAAAAGCAATATAAAGCTGAAATATATGTCAGCTGACTTTCTAAATACACTAGAGACCTAAGCAACGTGAAACTATAATCAGTGACAAATTCTCACTACTTTGAAGTGATGTGCTGGAAAGCGCGAAGCAGTTCATAGTTATAACACGCACGCATATATATTATATTTTAATATGATCCAGCGATAAGGGAATGTTCTCTATCCGTGTAACACGATCAGCGTCAGAAAGAAGTGAGGAAAGAGAAAGAGATAGGGAGCTGGCCGCACTCTAGTGTATGTGTACTCAGGCTGTAAGTGTTATGCCTTCATCGAATAAGCACTTACTCTGGTAAGTTACGACCAAAGTGAACTCTATCGTATTGAAATTTGGACGCGCGAACACTGCGTTGATATTGTGATTCTTACTTACTTGGTTACTCATGCGGACACATACGGATATCAGTAAACGCATATTTACGTATATACGTACTATTACATATCGCACATTATCGCACATATATGTGATTGTACATGTCATTTAGTTCTTATTCATCGTAAGCAATAGCAATTAAAAGCCCGTTTTTTTCTCCAACTAAGGATCTGGGTAGAAGTTTTTCCACTGTTACATTTTTATTAAAATCTGCTCACGAAGCTGAGACTTACTTATCTGTAGTGTAAGTTGATATACATAAATAATTACGTCCCACAACACTTGCGACAAGAGTATATTAAGTTCGCACGGATGTATGCAACACCTAGGAGGACTTGGGCTAAATTCACGTTTTGTTGTACTAACGGCTTTGCAACGATTTTATGATGAAGATATATGAACAATTGTATTAGGCGTGGCGGCGAAAGATATTTACATAGCCAGCATTGTCTGACTAAAAGGTTTAAATGAAATTTGAATGATTCTTCATTCGTTTGCTTTTTAAAGCTGTCGGAAATAATATACTCATGAATTATTATTATATGCGATATCCTTTCTTAAAGTTTGTTGCACTTACTATGCATCACTAGTTAATATTTGTTTTAATTTTGCACTTTATGAAATTATTGCAATTAATTCATGTTCAATACATATATAAATTTATATTGATAACGGAATTTAATTTATTTACTTTGTGTTTGAATCGATTGTATTAAATGACGCTAATAAAAAATAATAGAATGCTTATGAAAGCGTGTTAACGGCGGTCGATATTGGATTCTTCAAAAAAAAAAGCAATTGAAGGAAAGGAAAAGAAAAAGCGTTGAATGGGATCTTTTGGAAAATAGACCACAACTTACTGTCCTGCGCCTATGTCGTTAAATTTCCCGCATCGTTTACCCTGTTTTTACATTTGATATTAAGGCTAAATTAAAGGTAGACGAAATCGTTAACGTGTAATGTGCTTAATCTGTTCGAGATATCGATACGCGCAACGCCCAAATTAAGGATTTGGGAATTTCTCGGGGTTATTGTGGAGAAATGTAGCACACCTAAATTAGTTTAGGGCAATGCCTTCTTTACTCACTTGGACTTATTTCTCATGTACTAAATGTATTACATTAATTCTTATGGGTAGTACTTACCCCAGCACCAGTCTAGGTCGGTGTAAACAGGTGTTGTATGCAATTTAGAAGAATGTCGTAAAAACAAAAAAAAAAAAAAAAAAAATTTTAAACGATGATTAATATACGTGTATCTGTGCGTGATTGGTGTTGACACGTGCTTTTACAGTAGGCATCTACAAAGTCGAAATGGATACACTATAGACAGATATGTTATTTATAATTGACTTGTACACAGTATGTATAAGAATACACTAAGTATTATATTGCGCTTATGAGCCCTATACTTATTTGGAAAAAGGAGAATTTCAATATATTCTCAGATTCATTGTCTCCTTTTTAGCTAAATATTCGATCAAAGTCTAATGACTCTAAAGGTAGTTAGAAAATGATTTTTACAGCATTTTATCATACGTGCCATAAATGCGATAAGCTTACTCCAAGTGTAAGGAGCGAGGTTGTCACTAGTTTAACTAGAATACACTTGGTTAGTGATAAGGACACCTATTAATTATGAGTTTGTCAAAATCGTACCAAGCTCATGGAATGGCGATCTTAGATGTGAAAACAATTTCACCATTAATCAGAGATTGGGTTTCAGAAATATGGCTTACTTTAGCTACATCTTTCAGCATATGATAGGCACATTTTGAACTTAAACGTCAATGTCTTTTCTAATAAATATGAAATCTTCAATGTGAATGAACGAAATTCAATACTTTAAGCTGCGAGGGCCGAAAGATTGTTTTTGTTTTTTTATTTATTTATTTTATTAGACTTAATAACGTGGCGGATTCGTTTTATTTATTGCTTAAAATGCAATCCTTCACCACACAACTAATAACATGTTGTAGATAATTCACATAAATGTTTACGTAGTTGGCTTCATTTAAAATGCAGCATTTACTTAGCCGTGATCCGGAGGAGAAAAGCGCTTTAATAAAAATCGAACAAGTGTTTCAATCTTTAGCCAATGTTTTCATTAAGAAATTCAACTGTCATCCTTTGATGAAAATCCTATTTACCTTTCAAATGAAAAAAAAACGCGGACCTTCAAGTAAAACAAACAAAACTATTAAAGGCAAATACATATATAACTGAATGTTTGTATACCCAATAAAAGAGGACAAAAAGAAAATAAACACGTCAGGCACGCAGCTTAAATCAGTTTCATGATTTTTATTAGTATAGACCGTGCGCGGGCAGAAATTTATATCTCAATATGTTTATACGGCATGGAATTGTTTATAGCATATACTCCTTACTCTTTTACATACACTCGTACACCCCTTGTCAGAAAATCTAAGTAATAGACTGAAAAAAATAAAACATTTAAAACAACAAAAAAATACTTTTTTTTTTTTTTTTTTTCAAAACAAAAAGCAACATATGCACCGTTAGCGATTTGCGGGCAACAACAGCATCGTTCACATTCTATTGTGAGATCGTAACTTTAATCCCGTTAAACACTCTCATTTTACCCGGCAGCAATGAATGCATCCGTTTGTACAATTTGTACAATTGTCGTTCGTATTATTATTTTATGAACGCGGTAAAACATACTGCAAACGAACAACTTCCGATTACAACTTCATTTATAAATGTTTTCAAATTCATATACAAAAAATTCTCTGGTATCCATTTTCACACTTGCTCTCTGTCAAACAAACCAACCGATAGTTAAGTATGTTTTTCCACTTTTTATTTAATGCTATATATATGTATATATGTATGCATGCATGCATGTATGTGCACACATATATATATGTAGGAAAATGTAAATATATTTTATAATATTTTTAGGTATGTATGTATTCATGATATACAGGCATATCTTTACATATACACACACAGTTACATACACACATAAAACATTCATTCTACATACTTTATAGGCTGACTATAGGGGTAAGGGTACGCATGTTTATTGGTAATTTTTTTAAGTTCTACTGTTGAACAGCCCACATCTGTTAGCGTCAACGGACTACAAAAAGGATTTAGTTCATCATCGCACCAACAACATCATTACCATCATAATGACGACAATTACTAGCAATATATGCGTACAACACAACTTTATTATTATTTCAGTTATTTTGTTTTTGTTCTTTTTGAAGTTTCTTGCGAGTGCACTGAACGAGAGAAAAAACATTTTGTTTTTTGATAGGGAGACTATTTTAACTCCCCCAACTTAAACTTCTTATATTCAGTTCTTGCTCAAATTAAGCCCAGAGGATTAAATTCTTTTCATCATTCTTCATTATTATTCATTTTTTTTCTTTCTTCTTAATAGCTTACTATATACTGCTATTGCTAGAACTCGATGGTATTTTGCCGTCCTTTACGTCAAAAGTAGTATGGACTTGAATATCCTCTGTCGAAGAAAATGAGTCGTAAAATTGAAACGGTTTGGAAACTCACAAACAAAGTAATTTAGTTGCAGGAAAGTCAGTCAACTAATGCCTAACATTCTTTACGTGATCGACAGGAAGCAAATCGTGTGCTTTTATTTAAAATAACTGGGATTTTTGTTACTTATTCAAAGCAACCGCTCAAGTGGCGCCTAGACAAATATTCAGGCGTATTCTATATTCTATTTTTGATATGTCGCTACGTCTACTAAATGGACTGCTTGTAATCATTCAATTCATTCTTATTAGATCAGCGTTGCACTTAAATAAAACGAATTCGTTTGTTTGCCTAAATGAGAACAGATGCAAATAAAAAGGATAAATTCTTACACTCTCTTGGATAATGGGGCAACTGTTTTAGAAAAGTACGTAAAAGAAGACTTCACTACTCAAGTAAATCTGTCCAAAGGATATTAATCAGGACCGCTATATGCGATTGCACTATTCTATGGTCTACGTTGCACTATTCTATAGTACGTTATATTTTACAAAGAACCTCTTAAAATTAATGGGTGCAAGCGTCATTTCTGAGTTATGTCGTGTAAGGTTGCTATATTTCAAATATTTTCACTGACGGATAGATGAAATTTTTTAGTTGAAAAACTGAAAGTAAGAGTTTATCACTTTCTTTCCAATAAATTCAATTTAATTAACTACAAATGCAGGTTTTCGCAACATGTGAAATGTGAGGATATTCACAAGCCATACATTTCAGGGATATCTATGGATGAAGGAGACGTGTACGGTTGAATGATACTTACTACATAAATGTTCGTGTTGTTTGCACAATATTCTCAACTGAAGCTACAGTACATATTCGTTGGATTCATATTTTAACTACTCTCAGGTTTTGATTTAGTTAAATATGTACAATATATATATATATATATATATATATATATATACGTTTGTGTATGTATTGTACATATACATGTGTACACATCCATAGATGTATTTCCAAAAGAGTTAGTGCCTACAAATTGACTTTGTTAGACGATGTTCTGTATACGATGCAATATAAACTTGAATATTTGTGTATATATGTTTATACACGTTTAAGTGCACATACATATCTATTATACATTCTCGTATCTTTGTACGTGAAGTTGAATAAAGCGACTGAATAAATATGTACATACGTATTGACTTTACAGTTCGATGAACAAAATTGTCACGTTTGTGTTATGCTTTCGTTTCGTTTAGAAGAATTTATTTACTCAACTGATTTTGATAATATTCGGTTGCATGAGATGATTTTGCAATCATTTGTAAGAACAACTATTGAATTTCAAATATCATTTATTTATCTCATCATAACTGTTGGTTCCAGCTACCGCTTTCATGTGGCGTGGGTAACAAAGAAATTTTTGAAATTAGTCGAAATTATAAATTAACTTAAATCCTTCGTATCGCATGTCCTTATAGCTATGTAACTTGGTTATAATCCGTGTAAGTAAAAATAAAAACACAAAAAAAAAAAAGAAGAAAACTTAAACATCTACGAAATGATGTACAATACTTTGCAAAAATGTTGCCAGTAAGAAAATTATGTTCGGCTATGGCTGATCCTGTTGTGCTCGAGTTCTCTAAATTCAATTAGAATATGCAAATATTTACTGTTGCATTTTATGAATAACGAGGGAAATACCCACTTCGATTTGCTTTTGAAAGAGGAGGTGTTCTCGTTTCCGGGTTCACTGTGGGTGTGGTCTTCGTAGCATTTGGTCCATTTCTGAAGCCAACCAGTTTGCAACATCTTCCAATATTTTTGCCGAATTTGAAGCGAATTTCTTCATTTTTGTGACCAGGAGGATAAGTACAACAAACGGGCGTGCTGAACTTGATTCCAAATTTGATGCCGATCAAGAATATATACACTTTTCTTCTGACGGTTGCATGTGTTTCGATAACTCGGATATATCCTCATCTGCGAATGAGGACCAACGAGAGAAACTTCCTTTCAGAGACATTTGCAGAGCATACTTTTGCAGGTGCATAATGCATATCAAAAATCTGAAGTGGCGTCATTTCTCTGACATTTTTTATAACATTCCTTGTATTATATATAGTGGTCTGTTCCTCTTTTGTAGACGTTTTTCTTCTCAATTCCGTTCAATTATCGAATATGTCGTAGTAAAAACGTCAACCGGAATGATGATAACCTGCATTTTAGCAAAGAGAAAGTGCACTAACTTACCGCCAGTGCGTATGCAGGTTGCATACGTTCCAGATCGTGGATAAATAGAAACGAAGCCCAATCTTCTGCGCAAGCGGCACTCTCTGGTGTTCGCAAGCACTAGTGAAATAACGGATTCTAGTTCATCTTAACGTGAGTTTTTGATGTGAGCTTTGACAGCCCTAGGTCACGACGTCCCAACGCAGAAAGGATTAATTGGATAAGTGATGGCCGAAAAAAGAATTGGATGTTTGCAATTTTTCTCGCAGCTATGGCCAGCGTTGAAGCCTATCCATTTAAAGTTCCCGCGAAATTTCGGAGAACCGCGGTGCAATCACGACATTCACCACAGAGCTGCACCCAGCAGCCAGGCAAGAAAGCCTCCTCTTGGTTATCTCACTGGGAGCTATCTTTATTTGGGTAACCTGAAGCTTATGGACATCCATTAACTTTTGACTTTTGTCTATGTCTTATGCCAATCTACATGACTTGGGTAATCTCGTATTATAAGCACCTGAGGTCACACTGGGGCTTAGATCTCTCATATGCTCCGCAAGACCATCCAGCGCACTATCCTTGGTCGTGGAAAAGGCTTCCGACAACGTCATAAACGATGCACACACCACACCGTACCCCGTCCTCCAACTACTTTGCTACTATACGGGATAGTAAACCTTAAACCCCTCGTTCTCGACAACAGAGCAATTCTTAATATTCAGAACATTAAAGCAAACAGTTACGTTTATAGCGGGCGCCACGAAAAGGTGGGGGCTTCGGTGCGTCTACGGTTCTCCGAAGATTCGCATAGTTTCGCCCGCCACCAGTTAAGTATTAATATAACTGACGGCTGAACACAATGCGCTTCATTAAGCAAAGTGCAGCTAATTAGCACGAAAGTTTACTAATTTGAATTTTATAAATGTACTAAATGTATATGTGTACTAAATCAATATTTTTGGCGTGCGTGGGGATCGGTAGCAAAACAACAAAAAATTGAAGTTAACGTAAGCACATTAGACATTGGATTATAAATCATCATGAAGTCTATAAATAACTCGACAAACGAGTTGACCGTATTAGTGTAGTTGTAGGTGGATTCGTCAAATTTTTAAATAGATTTTAAGCCGAATCTGAATCGATGTCTGTTTCTTTTCTTCTAAAAATTTTGGCATTTGTCAATTCTTCACAAAACGGGTTCTCAAAAACTAAATATAAATAATTGAAAATACGCGACATGAACATGAAAATAACATTTTATTGCACTCTTACCATGGGTGAAAACACGTCAAAAGACGTTTTTAATCCAAAAATTATGAGTTAAAGCTTGATCTTCTAAATTAAGCATACAACAAAGAAAAAAGGAAAAAAAAAAAATTCAAAAATATACATAGGAAACTATGAATTCAGGCCATAAATGGCAAACATACACAGCAGACATTTCGCACTTTATACGGTTTAATCTACACTTATTTTATTTAAGAGTACAAATCATTGCTTTAATAATATGAGTATGAATTGCTGGACCCAAGAACACCAATCATTGCAGCAGAAATTTGTAAAAATACCACACAGTCAAAAAGCACCCCAGCAAACAAAGACGCATCAAACGTATATTTAAGCAACATGTGTTGATACTCGGTTTCAGATAAGTACGTTTAAATTTTCTGATTGCAAACATTCCCTTAAGAGATGAGGAAGTGTCTTCGTAAAGTGCGGCTTATTGTTGGAAGAGAGGCGAGTGATTCTCTATATTGTTTGATATATACGTTTATTGAATAATGGACATAGTCCAGCAGTGTCGAATGAGGGGTTTGTCTTCGACAAGAGAAAAAAGGCAATCGGACACTTGCATAAGTCGCATTCCGTTGTAATTTTGCCTTGCAGCACTTAGGGCCTGCTAAATGTGTGCGAACGTAGGCAACGGTGAAAAGGATTCGAGGTAGATCCAGCTTTCATCATACCAATCGATTTGGAAAGTGATTCTGATTTTTATACGTCCCTCTGTCTGCTTTGTTTCCTTGTCATCGCCCTTTAGGTCGCAATTTTTGAGAAAGCTTTTGAAAATCATACGGACCAGATCACTTTTTCGAGCGCTTTCCATATAACAACTTTTTTTGGAAAGTCGTTATATGAATGACAGCATTAAGCGAAATGGTGTGGGTTGTTTAATGGTAAGGTTTTAACTTGCTTTGTTTTCTCACATAGCGGGAGTATTTATAGACTTTTCTAGAAAGTCTATTATAATTGTGAAGAAGAGTATCATTGGCAGCTAGCAGGATTACCGAAATCAATTTACTAATCTCCTGTTGCATTAAAACCTTTAGCAGATGTTGAACGAAAATATGCTTCCATAAATTATTTAACCAAAGATGGTAGAGATCAGTTAAACTATTCTGTATTGTTCTCGAGAAATGATTAACGCAAAACGCCAAAAAAAATTAGTCGTTTTATTTATAGGAGGCATCTTGGATTGTAAAAAGAAAATGCAAGCGAAGAAAGGGGGACTGTAAAAAATGTGCAATATTGTAGCTATTAGGTTTGCTTGTTTAATTATGAATAAATGACGAGGAGTTGTATTAGTCAACGATATAGTTTTTAATTTTTTGTGATAAATTGCGGGAAGTTTGTTTGGTGGGTTATCAATTCTTAATATGATGATGCGATGAATGGTCGTATCTCGCGCCTAAAAAACAATGCATAACGTGGCTCAGCAGGATACGACACTTTTAGTAAACCGAGGTGCCACTACGCAAATAGTGCTTTACTCCCTAATATAAAGAATATTTTTGAAATCTTATGCAGCATTCGCATACATTTGTTCAGATATGTAAGCTGACTATAATAATAGTAAGCGACATTCGTACATCCACATTCGGGAATTTTCATATTCGTATGTACACAGATATAAATGTAGATATGTAGAATATTAATCCAATTCAGAAATATTTCAAACAGTGACAGCGTATTACATTACTCGCTCGATAAATCAAAATACAACACATCTTAACGCTTTGTGTAGTTCTTTTTCTTTTTTTTTTCTTTTTTGATGTCGTCAGCCACATGAATACTGAACACTTGCACACAATGTGCCTTCTCACTAATATCAACAGCAGTAAAGTGCCGCTCATCTACTCCCATATGTACACCTATGCGTGTCTTTTGCAAAGTTCATATAACAAATTTCATGTTACCTGCTATTGTCATGATATAAATTTTGTACAAGGCCTGCGTTCAGTGCTACATGGCATGAAGGCGTCTTTTTTTATAAAAGATCCGGTCAAAAGTTGAGAAATCTACAAGGCCTTGAAAAATCAATTCTCTTCAAATCTTTCTCAACGATACTGAATGAAAACGTTCTCATCTTTATCTTTTCTGTGAGGAATTTTTATTTCAATTTGCATAAAGGCTGATTGTGGAATTTGCAAAGAGTTTACGCAATACCTTGAAAGGTGAAAATCTGAGAATGTCAGCAAAAAAGGTTATGAATGATAATCAAGCCTAATACGGAAATTGAAGCTTTTTACTTATCATTGGAAAATATGAAAAATAGCGAACTTTGACAGGTAACGTAGAAGAGCAGAACGTTTTCCCGTAAATTAGATTTATTGCAAAAAACAAAAAGAGGAATTTATTGATTGAATGAATATCAATCATAGTAATAATAACCATATACTTAAATGATAAATTGAAATGTGTTATATAATCCGCAGTAAGTCGTGCTTAAAGGTTTGATTTTTTTCCTCTTCTTTTTAGAAGCTGATGAGATGAGAATGTAAATTAACCGAGCATTGCACCATGTAAGCCATTTTCATTTGCCGTGATTGCATTCACATCAAGTATTGATCAATGGTTAGAGTATTTTCATTACGTTGCATTTATCGCCTTTCCAGTTGACGTATTGAAAACGTAACGTTTGGATAAATCCAGTTACGGATGCAAGGCAATAAACTTTGAGTTTAGAGTGTCGTTTAAACCAGCGAAGGCGATTTGTAAAAAAGCTGTAATCAGCTGAAACTCTTTAGTGTTTTTACTGTTTTCAACTGTAACGGTGTATAAAAGATGTTAAATATCTTACAGATAAATCTAAAATAAATCGTTACAAAAGAGCAGAGGATATCCGATCCATATTGTGCGCAAAATATAATAGAGACTAATCGATAACAATTTTATATAATTATATCTGAATAAATTATCGAAATTCACCCAAGGTACACATTTTCATTTTCAAACTACCGTTCGAAGCAATCCCAATAAGCCTTTAAGCATTCAAGAAATATCTGGAAAGTCTTTAGGCTTCACCCCTGAGGGAGGAATTTAAAAATCGCATTTTGAAAGATAAAAAAATTTGTATCGAGAATGTAAGGGATTTTTATCACTTTTCGTTAAAGTAAAAGTCGAGAATTATAAGAAAAAATTCGCATTTTCAGATGCTCAGAGCGAAGCTTCTAAGGAAGAGAGAAAAATGTTAACAATTTATTGTATTTGAACAAATTATAACCAATGATTCAATATCTTAGTAGCAGCTCATGTTGGGTCGATTAACATTGGAAAAAAAAAATGCACAGGAAAATAAGTACGTACGCATATGTATGCATTTGTACATGTATATGAATATGAATGCATTGAAAGGTGAAGAGAAAAAAGACAACTCGCTATGCAGAGGTGTTAATAGCTTTTTATCGTGAAGCACTTATAAGTTGACATTATGCACGCTTACTTGCATTGCCGCAAGCGGCGCGAAACTACTGACATTTATGCTCCTTGCTCCAAATTCGCGACACATGTGCTCTTAAATAGAATTTAAAAGTTTCAACTACAATTCAATGGGTTCGTCTCACCGTCCTTCGTCTAAAGAACAAAAACGAAAAAAAAAAAAGGAATAAATTGCCGTTTATACCGATTCGTTACGAACATAACTTATTTATTTCTATCTTTCCAGTAAATAATCCGCGTATATGCGCTGTTGATCGGTCAGTCCGTGGTGCGCGTCGCTTCTTGATTTCGTGAAAATTTGTTGCGCGATAACATTCAGTTTGGCGGAATTTCGTTTGTTGATATTATTAAATGACGATTGTAATAATTTACGGATTTCAATGATAAAAACCCATTGTTGCCCGCTGCTAATCTGCCTGCCGTCGGACGATGATAATAATGACGTTCGTACGAAACGGATGTGATAAATGCCCTTACCATTACATTATCATGCAAAGTAAAGAAAGTGTAGTTTGGATTAAAACAATTTCGAAATAAATAATCGTAGAATTTTTTTCACTATTTTTTTGCTGAAAGGGTGGTAAAATTCCCATATAGTTCCAGAAATAAATAAATTAATTAAAGAGGGACTACGTACAGACGACTATATATTTATACCCAATAAGCTTTATATAAATAATCATTTTTAATAAGTATTTCATACTGAGCGTTAGAACAATACGATATCCTGCGAGCAACAATAAGTCACAGCTAAGTGTTTTAAAGTAATTTCGTGGTTCGACTAAATGGTAAACATTTATCAGCTCTTTGTAAAATTCAATGCCAACTTTTAATATAGTATTTGGGATAATTTAAATGGCAATTAAACTGGATTCCAAAAATTCTCAATCAATGCCTACCTTTGGCAAATACAATTTTTTCTTGTTGAGAAACCCGGAAATTGACAACAAAAGAAAGAAATTTTTAGCACGGATCCTAAATGCATACTGTTTGGATATTGGAAGAAAGAATTTGTGTCATTTAGTAATATCAGGAGACGATAGAATTCCACAATTTCCTACGCAAGATAAATTCAATTACGCGTATAGGTATCGAGAACTTCGACTTCTTGACTTAGCGTTTGTGCTTTTTAAGTTTAGTAGCAAACAAAAGGCGATTTGGAATCCCAACTGCACTGAGGAAGAATGTATGCTTTTGATTGGTTTTCTAATTTTTATTACAAATCTTTCTATGTTTTGGTGTCTCTTTCATTTTGAACTTCGCCTTTATTATCGTAATATAAATGTGTTACGTTATGCTTATATTAAATTCATGCTTTTAAATGAATGATAGACGCATTTAGTTAAAATCCCGAATTCATGGAACACATACATAAATATACCTGCTTTCATTAAAGCAAAATATCCCAAACAAACATCCTTTGACATACCTGTATAAAAAAAGAAAAGAAGAATATCTTCAAGTGGTTTTGTGTGGTTTGCCTAACATTTGCTCGACCGATTACATACGATGAACAGGTATGAGTGTGTGGTTTTGAAAACGACATGAACAACAACTGAAAAAACCACTTGAATTTAAAAGCAATACTTATGTAAGACTGGTACATAAAAATCGATGCAACCACAAAAAAGCTATATTAGGCAAAAGGAATCTTATTGTGAGTCCTTGTATTAGAAGCCATATAAAAAATAGTTTTAAGTTTACGGTACACTTGTGTATAAATGCTTTTCATTTATAATTAACATAAGAAAAACGTATACGACAAGTTGATGACAGTTCCTGCCAATCGTTCTGGTTGAGTGTGCAAGGGTTTAATAATGAACGGTTTTTTCTTTAAATCAAGTACGGGATCGGCCTCACAGATTAAGCATTGATGATAGTGTTAACCAGCCTAACAGATTACATTCAATGCTTGCTATCTTTATATCATGATATCACTTAACTAGGCTTGAGGGCGTTAGGATCGTATTGACAAAAATATGCAGCGAACGTTGTGCCTTTGAGCTGCGAACCAGTCTAATACGTGCGCTTAGGTATATGTGTATGCATATGCGTTTATACATACATCGAGTGTCTTGTATAAATCTGCATGCGAAGACAGTTTCAAACCATAAGCACCACCCGGGAGTTGCTAATAAAGCAAAACTTGTTGACAAGATTCAATACGACGACAATACAGCTAAAACATAAGCAAATGAAACATTGACAAGCACGTAGTGCTAGCGGCATTTCAATCGGTAGCTGTTACATACTGTTGTTGTCTCACATTGAAACATGAAAATTTCGCCAATTAACACTTTGCAACATGTTGAACCAATGTTGTACATTCACATTCTCTATAGTTTTGTCATTTTAACTGTGCGAGAAATTTTGGGTGTTGGACTCGTTTGTTGTCGTTGTCGAAAAAAGTGCGTTAATTAAAATTAAAGTATCACCTAAACAAGTCCGAGAAGATCGCTAAAGCTAAACAACGTAACATTGAATGGAAATCAAAAAAAAAAAAAAAAAAAAAAGTATGTAGCATCTTGTATTATTTTGGTCGCATTTCACTTCGAATCTCTTGCATTTTAAGAAAAACGTGGGGCGAGCAAATTTATTAATACTTTTAAATGCAATAAAATAATATTGTGCGCTGTACTATATTTTTTTTTCTTTTAAATCGCCCAGCATGGTGGCGGACTTAGTAGTAACGGTTGTGCGTACATGCCTGCATACATAAATACTTATGTGTATGGAGCACTTCGTGTACGCATTCAATATTGTTCGTTTTCATGTTTATATCAAAGCAAAGAAACACTGGAAATCGCGCTTGCTGCTTATACAATACTAATAATTATATGTAGAGAAGAGAAATGTTAATGCCAAACTTTGCTACCACAACTATAACAGGCGACGTCTTGTACTCGTTTTGCCCACACAAATCACCAGCTGAGAGTCATGTTTTTTATAATCATCAGCGACGACATATACTACTTCTGTCAATCCGTTTGTAACCCAAAGAAATACGCGCCGTGGGTCCATGCTTTCTTACTTCTTACTAATTTATTACATTTATATAATAAAAACGATATTGAATTAAAATCTTAAAAATAAAAAATCTACTTAGGCATCTGAACTAATAGTTGACCAGCGACATGAGTTTCAACTTATAAACGAATTTCCCTCTCAAAAGCAGTTCGCATAATAGCAATTCTTTTAACATGAAAGAAAAAAATTCGAAATTGGTTCCTATCTAAATGCATCAGTTCCAGCCTTTAAGGTAATATTCATGTAAACATAATAAATACGGATAGTACAGCAAAAGCCGAACTATTTGAAAGCTTCTGCTTTAAATTAATATTTGAAATAATTATCTTCTAAGCTTCGAGCATTTGATTTCTATTCACTATCAACTCCATTCGTCCTATTCGTCTATAAGTTCGCATATTGCGAAAGCGAAGTTTAACAGGTAAACGTAAAAGGAGTCGAGAAATAATTTAATTGAAATTCTATTGTTTTGAAATTAAAATTATTTCCTTTTTTTTTTTTTAACATGTTCTTTATTATTATACAACTTAGATAATTCAAAGTATGGAAAATGGAAATGCAATTTTTTGAAACATTTTCCACAAAAACTTTTATGGGGAAAATTTAAAGCATATTTATGATGAAACTCTCGTTTACTCGACAATTTATTTCCTTCATGTATCTGCAGTAATTCACAGTTACAGGTACAACGGTACAGCATTAAGATAACTTCATTGATGTTGTGAATTTGAACAAGGACTTCTGTTTCCAACAGTGTCTCTTATTCTGATGTATTCATTCAACTAATGTTTGTGCGTACGAACAGTGGCCTATTCACTTGGTTCTTACATACAATACATAACGTACACGTACACACACACACACACACACACACACGCACGCATACTTGTACGCTATACTGTATATTAATGTGCGTGTGTGTATGTGTGTGTGCGTGTATGTGTGAAAGCATGCATTCATGGATATGCACACGTAAATGCCGAAAAAAAACAACGAAGAACTGTCGACAATGTTGTTGCTTCTGTTACCGGTGTTGTTAGTTGACTCCATTTGCCAGCAATAATATGCGCAACAACCACACATTCATAAGTGTACTGCTGCTGTTGTTTTGTTGTGGTAAATTCATCCATGCTGTGTAGTGTTGCGTTGTAAACACATTAAGACTCTTACGCTTTTACACCTTTATGCAAAATGCAAATGTTGCTCCGACATGTAGCAGCAGTCAAGTTGTACCATTCATTGGTCATTCATTTTTCAGTTTAGTTCACTTCTCGGTGTTGTCGGGTCAATGCAAACCTTTGCATGCATGTACAAATGTGTCTTGCATATGAATGATGCACAAATATGTATCGGTTAGTTGAACGCTTATACATTTGTTATTCATCCACACATCCTTCAAGCTGCAAGTGCCTGCAAAAACGCATCAGAGCGAGTTGTTAAAATTAAGCAAAAGTTATTTGTATTAAAAAAATTATTCCTGCTCTTTTTTTTGCTTTGATTTTTTTATAAATACATTTATAAGCAATTATTTTAGTTGCATTATACTCTATCCCATTAGATATTTGACAGCGCTTTGAACGACGCTTATCGACGTAATAACAAATGCCAAGGTTCAGTTAACAAAAGTTAAAAAGCACGGTGTACTTTATCTGTTAGAAGTGTGAAGAACTGCTAGTTCGAGATCGTATTCTTTTCTAAATAGGGAAAAATAATTAGTAGCGATTTTCAGACATATTCAATGAATGTATTAATGTTTTCAATAATATCAACTTATTTAAAATTTTCTTTAAAGAATTATAAACTTCTTCCGAAAGTATCTGACTAACGATTTCCGCACCGCACTGCCTTTAGTTACAGAATCCTTTCAAACTGCGGTGAATTTCATACGTTAATTGAGTTTGAAAAAGTTTTTTCATATCGATATCGTCGATCGTTTTAAGTGAAATCGACTATGACTTGGTGATGTATGGCAACAATGGCAAATCAAATAAAAAAATATCCTAGTACCGGCTTATCATTAAATGGTTACAATTAGAACATATACTATCCGAAAGACGCTCATCAGCAACTTTATAAAGAATCTGTGATCTAAACCCACGAAAATACCGAAATGGCTCAACTCTATTAAATGCAACGCTGGAAAATGAAACGCATAAATATCTTAGCATAGACCAAGCAAAGCGTGTAGACAATGCAATCGCTAAAGAAAAAATAAGAAAAGAATATAATGCAAGACTAAAAGCGGTGACTAGCATTTTGTTAAATGCGAGAAATATGATAAACACAATCAATCGTACGTTATCGCAAGATTTAATTAACTATATGCTCGGAATAATTAATTAGATAAATGTTGATATTGAATATCTCCAAAATGATTTCAGAACACAGATGATGAAATAGAGAAAATACTATTCCAAATCAATCATGGAAAGATTCACTTTCCCAAGAAAAATGGGTGGAAGACAAATATTAGGGTATTAGAAATCCTTATAAGAATCTGATAGTTAACGTTACTCAGAGAGTACTTTTACTCGGAAGCTAACTATTCTAACATGAACAAAGTCATATGGCAAGAGGACTCAAAGTCACAGTTGATACTGAGTGAAGAACATGCTAGTAGAATAACGATAAGCAATAACGAAAAGTTTAATCAGTGGATGTATATGGTAAAGGCATCACATGGCAAACATCCACATATGTCGAATCAAAACCCCATTGACAAAGGAATTTCGAGCCAGTGGTTAATTAATGATTATTTATTCCCCGAAACAGAAGGATATCTAATTGCTATATAAGATCAAGTAATATCCAAAGAAGAAAAGAATGCATAGATGCCAACCAGCAAAAACTGCAAAGCAAATCACATTGGGATCTTCGTAATCAGACCATTTAAACACGGACGTCATCTTGTAGCATTCCTAGAAAAGTACAACGTCAAAATAGACATTCCATAGTACAAATATAGCCTGCAGAACGTTATAAATATTATATATATATATGCGCAATATATTAGAATAAAATCATCTGAACTGAAGAATTAATAGTTCATAACAGATGAGTAATGGCTCAACGGTTGACAAGAAAGGGAAAAATGTGGACATTAATGATGTATTTATAGCAAACAATGAAATTATAATATAAGTGAAAAATACTCAGGAAAAATAAATAAATAAATACCATTATTAATGGGAATAAAGCGACAATGAAATGTTGAAAGAGTAAAAATAACACCGATAGCAATGTTGTCTGACAGGATTTAACTAGAAGCCTGAAAAAAAACCGGGGGAACTGGGACTAGATCCAAAAGTATAGAAACAAATGCAATGGACCGTAATATCATAGACCCAGACACAGGCACATGCATAGATGACTCTGAATAAAGAAATTACCGGCAATATGTTAACATTATGTATAGGCTTTAAATTATATAATTCTGTATATATATAGTTAAAGGTGACCTTTTATTTTCAAGAAGAAAAAGATAATAAAGAAAATAATGACAATAATAACAACAATGAAAATAATAATAACAATAATAATAATAATAATAATAATAATAATAATAACAATAATACCATGAGAATATCGTCAACAATAACAGCAATAACACAGGGTGATAAAGTAAGAGGTTTGGTTTTTTAAACGCCACACTCTCCAAGTTTTCCTTGAGGTTCTTACCAAAATTGGCATTTCGGTTCATTGTTATTTGTTACCAATGGAAAATACACAGTTGTACAATATCTCAAATTTATCCAAATTGATTGTAAAAATGCTGAATATATTGCGACTACGTTCCTTGTATGTGGGATGAATATCATATTTGGTTACATGTTGTCTTAAAATGTTGTGAAAATTGCCTTTTTGGCTTTTGAAGAAAACACAACTGCTGCTCTGGAAACATGTTTCGGAACACAGAAATTAACTTTTGGGAGTGGTTTGTGGGCTGAAAATTGCAATTCATTTACCGTTAATGGAGAACGCTACATAAACTTAATTTGTAATTTTTGATGGGATGAATCGGACGATTTCGAGTTGGACGGCATATGGGTTCAATCGAATGGTGAAACATTCCGTACATCGATGTTAAGTGCCTGCGTAATCCGTAGAAATGCCGATGAGAAGTAGCCGCGGAGATTATGCGATATAACTCCATCAGATTTTTTCTTCGGAATTATGTTAAGTCACTGGTTTACTTCAATAAACAATAAACTGTCAATTATCTGGTATTCCTAATTTTTGATTCTTTACAATACTCTAGAGATGGCCACTCACATAAAATTAGTTTTAAATAAAAATAGCAGGAACCAATATCTCGGATAAAAAAGACTCAATGTTGATACCTGGCATCTTTTTGTTTTCATCATTTGTCGTAAACCTTATTGAAGTCCATCTAACTATGCTAGGCTGACATTCAACGTGTGTGTACACCAGCCTCCTTACAAGAACAACTATATTTTCTAGATTCCTCCAGCAATTGATCTAAGCTGAGTAAGTCTTCTTCTCCCCAGCGAGGCTGTTTAACTGTGTGTGTTCTGGTTATGACTTTTTACTTTATCGGCTAAGCCGTTGGCCAATTACCTTGGGCTAATGCGTTATGCAAACACATATTTATTCAATCCTCTGTATTTAGGCATACCAATCTCATATGATAATTATGGCTTATTAATGAGCACTACGCGTCTAAAATTGCCATACCATGTTAGGCTAGTTTCTTACTTATTCGTATGCACATCTTATTTGTATTTTCTTGTTATCTCAATACTCACATTTTTTTCCAAGTACAATTATTTACCGTGCGAAGCAACGAGCACAAGGATTGACAAGAAAGGAAACATCGACATTACCTTTCTTTCGGCTTATTGGCGTTGGTAGGAGATTCGTCAAATCCATTCAAAGTCATCTGTTCATTCTTTGAATGAAATCAAACATACCTGCCATGTCCGTCAGAGCTGCACCTTCAAGTATTTAAGGTAATCTTATACTACTTAGCGTATTCTTAACTTACAACGAGGCACCAAAGCTAATCCCGACTTTGGCCCTCACAATACCAAAGACACTGCAAAAAGGATTGAAAGAACTACAATTAATTTGTGAACTCTGTACAAAAATGCAACGAGGCGTAGTGATAACAGTAGCAGGCTTATTGAAGAAAAGTTGTAAGAAAATACATAATGGCTGTGATTGATATCATCAGTGATTATAAAAAATACTAAAGCATAATAAAACCAAACAAGATCACATTCATGTGTCAATTATTGCTCGTAGCTTCATCATTGTCGGGTGGCACCCAAGAAAGTGCCTCACATCATCAGCTGCAGTGTTCACCTTACGTCCTCCGACGTGCGGCCTGTAATTTAGCTGTAGAAGTTCTTCGCTACACTTTAAATGTTGTTGCTATTGCTGTTGCGTTATATAAAGCGTTAAAATAATTATTATCATTCGGATCACGTGTTAGAGTTTCACATAGGGCTCGAGTTTCACTTCTCCGAACTTGCTGTTTGCGCCATTCATATATATTGCCTAAGAAAAGCGGGAATATGTCATAATTTAGACAAAAATGGCTCCTAAGATGGAAGCTCTGCTTTCGATTCTGCAATAGGTTACTCGCTAATTCTTTTCGGTGGTCCGTAATTTTCCATAGCGAATATTTTAAGCATATATTTTATGTGTAAGCCTAACGCGTAACAGAATTGTGATGGCAGGCACGTCTCAATGTGTATCATGTAGTTTGGCGTATTTGTTGGTAGCTGAATAAGTGTCTTTTTAAAGAAAATCTGTAATTTCACCGCTTTTTTATTATATATATAGTATTTGCGTTCTTGCACGGACGACAGTCTGAAAAACTTCAATTTTTGGCCTGTGCGCCTTTTTCCAACTACAATTAAAAGCACCTTCAGCGTTTTTGAATTTTCTAATTAGCTGCTTACAAAGGTTCGTATTTTGAGAGATCATTGCCGCAAGATACGTTTTCCAGTTCAAATTTATTTAGCCAGCCTTTCTTAGTGTTTACTAGTCCAGTGGCCCTTTCAACATACTAAAATTTTTGATTTGTTTTTGTTGATTCTTAAGCTCCCCTTTATACAGTGTTCATTTAGTTTGTTAACGATTCTTTGCAATGCTTCCGTTATGCCTGCAGATATGGCTATGTCGTCTGCATATAGTAAAACTTTTATTTGCGCATCCAAATATCGTTCACCATCTAGTAAGATACTGCATATACGGTTCATATATGTGACATAAATAATAGTGAGTTCAATACATAACCTTGCTGATTGCCAGTGGGCGTATCAAACCATCGCAAGTGCACGTTGCTGTCTTAAACTGTGGGTTTATTATTTAAAAATAAACTAGAAAGTATATAAACTTTGAAGAATGCAGACCCGTCCTTGGCATGCTGTTGGTAGCACAAAGCCGGTCTGTTGACTGAATCAAAGGCATTTTTGGAGTCTACAAAAAGTAAATATCTTTTTTTGTTGGCCTTTAACTACATCTTCGTAATACCACTTAAAATAAATGCATTGTCGATGGTGACAAAGACTTTTCGAAACTTTTGCCTGAAATTCGCTAACCAAATAATGTTCCGTTACGTTGTTCGGTTTAACGGTTTAATGCGACACCCGTAAAGATTTTAACTCGCGGCATTCGTGAAACTGATGTCACGACAATCGTATTATCTTCCTTGAAAATCGAAAATATTATGCTTCGCTTAATGCTTTGCGGAACCTGTCCAGGTTTATACATTTAATAGAATATCTCTATAAGATCGTTTATGAACTGATTTATATTATGAATGAAAAAGTCACAGGGAACACGGCCCTCGTCGGGAGCTTTGTTTGTCTTACATATCTTCACTGCACTTAACACTTCTTCTCCTGTCAAGCTTTGATCCAAATCGGCATTGTTTGGAAAAGAGAAGGTTGCTTCGACTACTGTATTGACGTTGTCTTGGTAAAAAGTTGTCAAAATGCGTGGGCACTACTGAAATATTAAAACGTCTATGCTTAGTGTAACTGTTATCTTTTAACTTTCTCTGCTTTGCTCAAAAGTCTTTTGCGTTCCGACAGATAGCGAAGCTTATAGTTAGGTTATGTGCGAACATTTTCTTTTTGGGTTTGCATACAATCGTAGCATAATTGACATATTATACCTTCCTTACAACCATAAACATTGCAAAGAACTTTTCCGTGCGTTATCGCAGTCAATGTGCCAACTAAATTATCATTCTCATCAGGCTGTGGCGAAGATCTCTCGACAATTTCCATGAGTCAATCTAGCCCATCTTTCGCGCTTCGGTGACTTGCGGATATATTCTGACGATTTCTATTTAGCTTTTTTTTGCTACGTCTTAACGTGAGCTTTAGAATGGAGGTTCATAAGCACAATATAGTAGCACTAGCAGATTTCACCGTTAATGGGAAAATGATCGGAGTAATTTACCTCAGCAATTTCAAGGTCTATATCCTCGTCTAGCCAAGCTCCATTTACAAGGCCACCGTGTCGGCATTTCCCTTTCAGCATCCCACTGAGAATGACTATTTGGCACAGTTAAACCCCTTACATGACCAAAATCGGATAGCTTACGATCCTCTTCGGCTATTTTTCTCTATTTTATCAATTTTTGGAGTCCCTCACAGGAAGTATATGTACGTCATGCGCATTCCAATTCATAAATTGACTATTTTGGCATTTGTTTGAGTTATCTCTTCCTTTATTTGCTAATAAATTGCTTTCACTATTAAAATCCTCAACCAACTTATTCGTCTTTATATATACTGGAAATATATAAAAAAAAATTTTCATATATTTCATGATTCGAAATTATTTTCGATATTAGTTTTGAATATCGTACTTATATAAATAGCTAAAAAACAATACAAGCAACATTTCATTGCATAGACTTGTCACGTTACAAGCTATATTCGTTATGTGTCCGTAACTACCTTTAATATTTGTCGGCAGACGGCAATTTATATAGTAATTTGTGCCACTGGTGCTTTGATTTATGTGTTATCGTTTCTTTTTAGGTAGGTTCTTGCAGCTTCTTTCTTATCATTTTCAGAATGTGGGGGTCATCTTTATCTTTCGCATTTAAGTTTCCATCTCGCAGCCGGGCTAAATATTTTTGCTGTTAATGAAAAGAGGCTATTCAACGCATTGTCTGCAAGCTGTACTATCACAGATCTTCAGAATTATGAGACCTATGAGAGTATCATAGGTGACTTCGAGTGACGAAATCAACCATAAAATCTGAAATATTGCGTATTTGCTTTGAATGATTGTATCATTTTGTGTATATTTATGTTAATTATTTAAAGAAAAAAAGAAAAAAAAAAAAAGGAAAATAGAGAAAATGGTAATAATAATTTCAAGGAAGAGGTGAAAATCTGTGTAAACCGTATTTGCGTATTGCATTTTCCAACAATCACAATGTACCTTTGAAAATTTGCGATTACTTCAGTGTTGCAGTGTTGCTGAAGCAGGGAAGCGTTATTAATCGTTATTAATAAAAAATATTGCTTTTTCTTCTTTTTGGGAAGAGAAAAGAACAACTCCGTCTGTTCGATACTACAGACATATTCATATAACAATATTCAGAATTGTTACGCTGTCTTTGTTGTACGAGTGGATACTTTTCACGAGAGTACTGTCGTACAGAACTGTTTAAAAAGCCGTTGTTATGATTTCGTTTGATTCATGTGATCATTTATCATTGTCACTTGAATGCTGATAGTGTTTACACCAACAGTGTTTGTTTTCGTTAAAAATTCAATATTTTCAATTTATTATTGATACCTTGTTTATTGACGGAGACGAGACGAGGCATAAAAAAGACTGTTGAAAAAACATCCGGATAGGTGTTTGTGTTCAAAAAGAAAGAATGAAATATAAACACAAATAACAACAACAACAATAACAAAAAGAGCAATTCAACAAAAAATCATCACTTATGACGGAACAAAAGTAACTCATCAAACAATATGATGTTGATATGAATGGCGTAAGATACACACATCATACACACAATTTCAGCAAGCTCGATCTATGAATGTTGGTTGACCCACAAATGATGCATCATATACGAAATGCACGATCATCCATTATATTTCCACAGAGGAATAATCTTTCTATATGCGTACATATATGCGTAAGTGCCTGAAAGAATGCTTAACCATGAACACAGCAGTTCTCTGATTTATTTAAAGTTAATTGAATCACAAGCGTATCGATTACAGATGAATGCATGCGTATGTGTCAAAACACGTGTATTTATTAAATTTAGTTACAAATCATGGTATCGTCAAGTCAAAAATAAGCAGTGCCCCGACAAACTTTGACCATATTCCGAAATACATATTTTTAAAGTTCTCTAATTTGATTAGCTATTGGAGCAATATTTTATTTCGATCAAGTTAAATATTTTGTAAAGATCTTTTAAAAGATGGCTAAAATGTTCGAAACTACGCTAAACTCTCTACCGTTTGATCCGACTAGCATTGCTAATTCAGACTGTTGATTCCTTTATCGGAACTATAATTATAGTGCACAGCTTATACGACTAGTGATCTTTGTATTCAATCCGATCGATATATATTTTGCTTGTGAAGCATTGTCTAATACCTACTAAAATAAACTCACCATGTGTCACTGAAAGCGTAGAATAGGCTTGTGTTCAGAATTACTAAAAGTAAATATCGGAGACTTCTCAATAGGTATTAAATATATAGCATTGGTTTTCAGTTTTCAATTTTTAAAGTGAGTAAGACAGTTCAGTGAACATGTTGCGTCAAATTTCGCTTCACAAATGGAATAAGTCGTTCAAAGAGGGCAGAGAAGGCATTGAAGCCGGCGAACGCCCTTTCACGTCTACTGGTGAACACCAGTAAGTCAAACATTTGACGTTGAAAATCAGTCCATCCATAAATGGAGAGAGCTTGTTGGAAAACGCTGTTTGAGCCGAAACAATTGATATTGAAAGACTGTTTATAAATAATCCATGAATTCTTCGAAACTTTCGCAACAAGCTCGCCTTATTCGGCTAAATCAGCTTCATTATAGTGTTTGCTATTCTGTCAAATTTCAAATTTCAAAAAGTCGTTCCGGGGGCAACTTTGTTTCTAGGTATATCAACATCTTGAAATTGCAATTTTAAGTTTTCTGCGCATCGGACATGATCGTCCTTATGGTTGACTTGCACCCGTTTCAAAGCACACTCGACGGTTTTTCTCTAAAGCATTGTTCCCAAAATACATCAAATGTAGCCGAACGGAGACTGATCAAGCATACATGTACTTTATTAAATCTCTGACATATATTTACAAAGACAAAGATGTCTAATTGACATCCAAAAATTCACTCGAAGGAAATAGTTTTTGCTGCTGGAATCTTATCATCTTAAAGGACTGGTTAAAGATATACTGCCACCTGTTCAGGCTACGATAAGCGCTTGGCTTAAAGAAATGCAGCTATAGGTAAATTTAGGAAAGCATTTACATTTATGCTTAATTTAAGTCAGCCATATAAATTATGGAAAGGCTTTGTCCCGTCGAAGAGATATTTGCTGTAAATAAAGCCATAGAAAGTGATTTTACTTGAATTGAGTTGAAGCGAAAACAACAACCACATCAATGATTGGTATCTGAGATATGTGTCTTCGTTGAGTCATCATACAAAGAAAACTTTTTTTTCAGAGTTCAGTCTTCAGAGTTGTCAATAAGTATTACGTTGTTATTTGTGAAAAACAACAAAAAGCAAAATAAACAAGTAATAAACACATATTCGTCATGGACGAATCCGATATACTTATCACCTTATGCAAATTAACAAAGCTCGTAAGGCTTTCTGCAAATTGTGTGCGTACCAGTTGGTCAATCCGAATACTTTCACATGGCCTGTTTCAGCCGAGACTTGTAAACCGAACCCCAAAACCTAAGGCTTTGGTTATTTTTTATGTTCGCAACATTAAGAGTTCCGACAGCAGAAAAACGAACGAAAGCATGAATAGATAAACATAACAAAATTGAGTCGAAGTCGTTGGTGTAAGAATTATGTACGGAATAACGACTCTGCTGCATATCGCCTTTCAGTGTTAGCTTTAAAAACTCAAAACCAATAATAATAGTTTACGTTTCACATCTCCCTTTCTTTATAAAATAATTCTTTTCCCCTATTCCCTTTCCCCCTCTTAATATACGAGTGGCTGTGTGTCGGTTCTGCTGTCTGTCTTCCTGTCCGTGCGAATCAATTTGTGGATTAACAAAACAATCGCACAATCATGATTATGATCCTTATTATAAACGTTTTGCATCGCATTGACCATCACCGGCGAAACGTAATGTTGTTTATACACGATAACAGAATTCTTATTCATTGCGTAACGATCTATGTATTCAAGTTTGCTTCGTGTAAATGAATCTGAGAGCAGGACATACGCTTCAAATAATATTTTTATAAGAACGCAATGTTATGTTTATCAGAGAGAAACACGTATATACACATAGATGTACGCATGCATGTGTTCGCACATTTACTCATTTTTGTAAACATAAGTCTGTTTGTGTATAACTAGGTATATGTATTTACTTTTGTTAGATTATGTCCGTCCATACGTATTCACTTTTCTGTGTCGTTGAAATTCAACGCATTTTGACGTTTAGAAAACACAAGTGCAAATCCATGACGAGGACAAGTCATACATGTGTTTGTACATATTAAGATGTATTATTGAAATACATGCATAACAGTGTGTCCGCGGTTTTAAACGTTGCTTACACTGTTGATTTTGTTATTCAAATAAACCTCGTTATTATGTTTGTATTACTTATTTAACTTTGTTTTTGATTTTTATAAAAATATCAACAAATCGCTAACATCATTAATAATGATCGCGCTGCGTGCATGTTTGGTTTAGATCTTAATCAATCTGAATCATAAGAAACGAATACATTCACTAAAAATATTATTAAATTTTCTCCCCATTTGACTGATTATTAATCATTCATTGATTGCGTTGTGTGTCATTTTCAATAATCTCACTACATGAAACAAAGTCCTTATAAGATGCGATGCATATTATGCATAGATCTGTATAATTTTGAATGAATATATATATATATATATATATATATATATATATATATATATATATCAGTATGTATGCTTGGAGGTATACATATATATACCAATGAATGATTATATACATATATAATATGAATATATATACACGTATAAATAAATGCGCGCGCGCGGATGTGTATGTGTGGGACTATACATATACTGGGTGTATGAATATGACTCCTCCCTGTTTTGCTGAAACAGAAAAAATTCGTTGGTGCCGAAAATGAAGAAACTATTTTTCCAAAATATGCTCCACTGGCCTTTGCCCATCGTTCAAGTAAATTACGATTACCGTTTTGAAGAAATCCTTGTCTTTGGAGGCAATAAACAAAAGAGCCCATGATTGGGTACCGTCATAAAAATGGAAGCGTCGTTCGTACAAAAACTAAGTCATCAAGAATAATGAAAAGCAGTAATGCCTGTTGATAATAATGTAAATAAAAAGTTTTGTGAGCGGGTTTTGTAATATAGGAGCTTTATTACATTGCTCCCGTTTTTCATGAGGAATGCTTCAATTGTGTCTGATTACACTACTCTACTGAAAATTTCATCCTGCTGGGGACAAGCAATAATATGCCATGCCCAGCCGTGCCTGCTGGGGCCGTCATGGATATTCAGTTTTATCGTTTACGTTAATGGTTCGCCTGCTCTGCATCGTGATTACTTGAGCATTGGATGTCATATCGCATTCACTGTTCATCGCTTTTAAGTATTTAACAACACCATTCTCCGAATTAGTGATGGAAAACAAAATTTCCCGAAAGCAGGGTGTTTTTTTTTTTTTGGACAAAAGTGCACCTATCCAAAAATACAAGAATTTATGTAATGCCTGCTTTAGTGTGATAACTTATACAGCTCCGGATAGTTTAAAAATAGTACATGAAGAATCCACAGTGCTACTTACACTTTCTTCTAAGAAAGGATGAAGTCATCTTCACACACACTATATATTCATATATATATTTATTTATACATACATGTATATTCCTTATGAGGTAAATCGTCCGTCCAATGAACTGGCTACGCTGTGTGACCCATACATATATATATATAACCATATGCCCACCCATCCAAACGTACATACACGCAGGTATACATACGCATAGGTTGTATGAAAGGAAATTACGATCGCAAACGAAAGAAAAACTTGTGCTTATAATACGCCTTTACGCTTATCAATGATGAAGAGACTAAATGTCAGCCTTCAAATTAAGACGTCCTGTTTCTCCTCTTTTTTCTCAGTTTGTTTCGTTGCCTTAAGTTTTAAAATTTGTCAAATTTTCTACGCATTATGCATAAAACGCTATATTAATCCTTTACCATCAAGGCCGCCACAGTGGCGGCATTCGCAAGTCGTCGAAGAAGTCGGTGTCGCCAAGCAGGCGTCATGATGTCAATTATGATCACGAAACTACTTTCTGTAACTCATACATAAAAAAATGTAGTTTATACACGAAAAAATGTGATTACTTTAAGAAAGCCTGATTCCTCTGTTGTTTTTTAGTATTAGGGTTAAGAGCCGTTTCAGATGGATTGCAAGTTTGTCGTTTTATTGGCTTCTATGTCGCCAAAGCATCTTTCTTTCTATACTTTTTCCGTCTTTGTGGAATGTATAAAATACGAGACATGGTCTTGTTTCCCGAACGATCTTTGTATAATGAAGCATTTATTCGTTCTTTAGTTCATTGTGTTCATCATTTAATCTCTTTTATCTTATTAATGTCAGTTGTTGCGTCAGCTTTGGTCAGTTAGTGATCTTTTACAACAATCGGTTAACTGAAGCAAGTGTCTGACATATATGGCGCCGAAGCTGGTCAGGAAGCTTGATGAAGAAAATGTGTATAGATATAGATATCCTCTAATATGAGTTGAATCGATAGACAGAGAGAGAGAGAGAGAGAGAGGAAGAGAGAGAGAGAGAGAGGAAGAGAGAGAGAGAGAGAGGAAGAGAGAGAGAGAGAGAGAGAGAGAGAGAGAGAGAGAGAGAAAATTCACATATACGACGTCAATGGTGACAGACACTGGAACCTCTAATTGGGCATATTTACTCTTCCCTGAAGGGCATACTTGCATTTTTGAAGGAAATATGACCTGCCATGGACAATGTCCTACTCGCAGCGGAAACTTCTACTCTGTTTACATATAGCAAATAATAAACTGAAACTAGATTGCCAAACTCGTTAGAAATTTTGTAGACCTGAAAAACTTTAATTTACGGCCCATCAAAGAGTTTAACGCAATTATTTCCTCTGATCATTTCAAACATGAATGTTACATGTATCGAATGGCAAATTGACACGCCTATTTTTTATTAATAATTAATAAAGTATATTACAACTTTTCTGCTTTGGTATCCTGTGGTTGTTACTAAAGCCACACCCATAGGGGAATAGAAGATTTTTAGATGATTCGAACAATTAAATATCTCCAATATGTGGTTTCTATATAGCTACACAGCCAGCAGCTTGACAATGAATTCAGTTTTTCAGAAGATTCAAAAGATGTTATCCTTACATTGAAAAACTTATTTGTAGCCAATCGATTCGAACAATTGATCGTTTTTTTTAGTATAATAAGATGTTTGAGGAAATGTTTTTCCAAGAAATGCTTCCAGTGAACTGAACTATTAATAATAAAAGCGTTCTTGTTGCTTACGGTTACGTATTGCATGCAATAAGGCCGCCATTGAAATATTTTTTCGATCTTTCAATTTAATGGCAATTGAAATTATTGGTGAAGAAGAGTTACAAAAATATATTGGATTAGGTTTTGAAAATTCGATACTGAGGGACTCCAGACTATGACTCCTTTCTTCCTCTTTCTAAGTTAAGCAAGCTGACACAATTATGAGCAACTATATTAAATACCCAGGAACATCAATAACAAGAATGGCTCAAGAAATTTCAAATCCTGACGAATTCCGTCTTACTTCGGGCAGGTATAAGCGGAATATATAAAACCATATTACGTGGTGAGCGAAAACATCGAATTTGATAATTGGAAAAATGAACGCTTGACTGACAACAACTGACAATTCATGAGAGATTAAAGCTAATAAGAATAGTGCGCACAAAATAGAGAAAGCGATAATCAAAAAGAGATATAATATACGGTATATATACAAATAACTCCTGTAAGACCCCGGTAATAGAAACTACAGGAATTCATAAATATTTGTACATACAAATGTATGTTAATTGTATTCTTAAATAATATTTACAAGAAAAAAAAAGTTAAATAATATAAAATAAAATATATAATACTAAGTGCTTGATTTTGTATCGATGTATCAATTGTGTGCTATAGTGTGTGCGCGTGTGCGTGCGTACGCATGCATGCATGCATGCACATATTTATATATATGTGAACATGCACATATTTATATATGTGAATATGCGCGCGCGCGCGTGTGTGTTGTGCGATTTATTCACATACACGCAAAACCGCACACACACTTAGAGTAATTGAATAATTTTTGTCGTGCTCAAAGCACCTATGTGTTACTTAAATAATTTTACATAATTCAATTTATTCTATAATAACTACAATCTTTTTTACTTTAGAGTTATATATCCACCACCTCGTCATTGACGCCAGGATATTACTTTGAACTTTTAAAGGTAATACATTGATGACCTATCTTCATATGTGTTTATTAAAAAAAGAAAACTTTAACAGCCTTTAAATTCAAATTCATGTATGCAATGATATTTAAAAGTTTATCTTTTTGCGGATCAAAAGTATGCTGTAAACAAGTTTCTAATATCGTTAATTTGGTTAAGTCCCTTCACAACCTTCAATTAAAGTTTGTCGTTCTAAGGGTCTGCAAATGTCAATCTTCCTGTAAATTGTAAAAAAAATATGTAGCTGCCATTGTTCGCACGCTCGTTCGATATCTTCCACACATGGAGGGTCGAAATTTTTTGCCGCCAAAATATTAATTTTCCGCAGTTTTCGTCGGGAAATATAAAATATATTATAAAAAAAAAAATTTTTTTTTTTTTAAATAAAGTTTTGTTGTAATGATTTCAAAAGTGAGAAACTCTTTTATATAGCTTTCATCTCTTGTGGTACAAAAGTGTGCTAAGTTTGTGCGGATGTATGCAACGCCCACAAGAAATTGAAATAGAACCAGCTTTCATAATACCGATCGATTCAGAATTACTTTCTGATTTTATTTAAGCACGTCCGTCCGACTGTGCATCTTGTTCGTCTTGTTTTTTCGCTTTCAATCCACAGATCGTAATTTCCGCGATATTTTGATGAAATTTAGTACACCGCTAGGTGGCCCAAATGAATGACCAAAATGGTTCGCATATGACTAGTTTTTCGGCCGCTTGCCCTATAATATCTTATATTAAAAAGTGCTTAGATGAATAACTGAAGGGAAATGTAGGGTAGTTTATGGTAGATCAGGACCCACTATAGTATTTTTTCTTGTTTTAGAGTCACCTACATATGACTATACATAAAGGCTTAGGGCGCTAAACATATCAATGTATGAAAAATTTGATTTTTTCTAAGCGCCTTCAACTTTTGAGTTCGTTAAAACCATTTTTTTTTTTTAATTTTTACTTTGTTATAATGCCACTTATCGCTTTGTTAAAACACTCGTTCCGTTGATTTCTGCTTACACTCCATTATTACAAATACCCTTTTCAGTTACCTTTGTACAGTCAAAAGAGAATTTAAATAGAACAGTTAGCTCTGCAAGCCGTTTCAATATAAAAATTTTGATGCACTGACGTAGGGAAATGCTCGATATGTCGATATGTCGCTATGTCGATTGACAGAAAGCAAGTTAAATAAAAACTTGCAAAAGTTAAAAACTTTTTTCATATATCAAAAAACGACTTTGTATTGCTTGAATTCGGAAAACGATGCTGAATCGCTTGATACACCAAAAGGTGGATCTTTAATACCCATGTCGATCTCAATATTGCTGTCATATTCTTACCGTGGGTGGTGTAGAATATAAGAAAAGTGAATTATTTGTAATATACTCGACTTGATGGTATCTTCGACATTTACAATTGTATACAAAACAAACTGTAGCTATAGACTTCGATTCACTTACCCATATTTAGGTACGTATGTATATAAATAAAATCAATTTGTGCGCGTAAAAGTAGATAATATATTTTTGTATAACTATAAAGGACTATTTCCCAAAGTTCTATACGATTTGAGTAAACGTTTGGCACTATTTCATATATGAGTTATTTCCTGCAGTTGAAGCTGTTGGCAGCTGCTTGGCGCCTTTTTGGAAATTTTAAAATTTTTAACGACGATTGCACTGTTTTATGCCATTTATTTCAATCAATGAATTGCCTGTAAATTTCGTGTTTAGTTGTGTTTCCTGGCTTAACAACATAGATCGAAACGACATCCACGTCGTTCTGAGTTATCTTCTCGCATAGCGCATCGAATATCTAATGCAAGTTAAATTCCACAACCGATATTTTTAGAAGATATATTTTGAGTTCTTTGCAACGTCCACAAATGGCAAATATTTCAAAAGCGAAGTTCATGTAGAAGAAGATATGACGTTTAAAGTGTGAAGGAATGCTAGGAGGAAAGGTCAGCATTAAAAATGTTTACCTAAATCAGCTAAATCTTGGCGTGATCGTCCTTGCTATCATGTCGATCATGTCGATCAAATCAAAAATTCAAACGTACCTAATGTCAACATTGATTAAATATGCCCCTCGAGTTCTCGGATATTTTATGATCGAAGTTTGCTTGACTCTAAGTGCGGAACTATTCACAAACGCAGCAATGCCCTTTTTTTACATTTTTTTAAAAGGTTTTAATGAATATGCGAAGCGTATACAAAAAACTATTTTTTCAATTTTTCTTATGTTAATTGCAATAAGCAAAAATGCTTGCTACACTTTTTGGACTCTTAGCAACGCAAACTTGACAAGTTATGCACAGTCGTTGTATGATGCAGTTTTTCGTCGTCGATTAGATCTTTTAAGCTAAAAATATGTTTATTTTACTACTTAATAAAATGTCGGATGGGATCAAATTTAGAATAGTGTTTAGTAGGGTTTAAACGAATTTTAGAATATTGTAAAATTTTTCATCAAATCTTAAAATTATAAATCAGACAATTTGTTATAACCGACATTAAAATTTCTTTTTCATCCTTAAGTAAGTCGTTATTTGTTCCGAAGTAAATTGCTTTTTCTTATAAATTGTAATATAGTTATATATAGAAGTAACGATGGTGGATATATCCGATTCGACATAAAACCGAATTAGGTCATTTTTTAATTTTCTCTTTTCTCTTTTCACTTTTCTTTCGTTTTTCTTTTTTTGCACTGGAAGTTGTTAATATTCAACTTAAGCTAACGTTAAGAGCAGTTCACTTTATCATACAAATGTTGCGATTATTTCTATATTAATTGAATGTTTTTTCTTTTCTTTTCTTTTTTTTCTTTTTTTTTTTATATTCAAATGGACGATTTTACAATTTTGACTAGGATGAGGACGTATTTCTGTATTTCTAGCAGTATCATAAAAATTATTGGTTGCACCGTGCGAACGAATTTCTCCTAATGGGGTTTTAAAGTTTTCAGTCACACCTCACTTTGCATACAATGCACACTAGAGTCTTGCGACAATTCATCCATAGATGATTCTGAAAATAAATATTAAAATATAATAATTAATTAATGTGGGTTAGTATTAATTAGCTTCGCAATTGCAATATTAAAGAATTTAGTTTGCTAATGTAATAAAACTTACCATGTGATGGGTACAGAGTCGTTTTAGTGCCATTTAATTGCATGGCATTCTGAGCGTTATTCTGGAACGAATACGTTAATTGTAAATTAATGTGGCGGGCAAAAGAGCTTCCTTCAGGTTCGCGGACTATAATTGAAAATAAATATATACACATATACATCTATGTATAGATATAGATATATGCTATAAATAGACAACTAAACGCAATTTAATATATAACCGTTAATGTACTATTGTGGTAAAGCAATTTTTATAGCAACAAAGCATAAAAAAAATGGTACGTATGTATGTAAAAAGTCCTTTAGTTCCACCGTCAGTGTCCGGTTTACGATTAAAAAAATCCATAGTTTCAATGTGAGAAATAAATTTGTTTGTCTCCGGCGACAACTTTTAACTTTTTTAAAAAACTAGAAACTAAACTCAGTATAAATATTCACACAGATTACAGTACTTGCCCAAATTCCTAAAACGGAGTCAAGCTGGCTTAAATTTAAATACAATTACATATCAATTGGTTGATATAACATCTGATATAAATTTTGGATACAGATTCTTCTTTATTTAGATATCTCGATAATTGTGATTGGTTCGAATGCCATCATAATATTGTAAAAGTTAGCTATTAGAAGCCGTCAGCCAAGTTCTCAGATTCTCAGATTCTGAGAGTTAGCGGAACCATACAAACATACGTCCAGATGTTCTATGATCTACTTCTACACTACAATTTATTACTTACTTTTATTCTTACCAGCGTGTATATGTTTTTTCTGTCGTGCTCGAGAGTTTTGAAACCAAACTTGCGTCACACGTTTACTGAGTCCTGTTACGGAAGCAATACGCTCTAAGTCTTGTCCATCCGGATTACTGTCAATTTGAAAATTGGCTTGTAACACTTGCAATTGCTCCTCCGTAAATGTAGTACGAACGCGTTTCGTTTTACTTTTATGATAACCATCGCCATCACAGCCGTCTAAAGCCACGTAATGCAGAAGATAAGCAAAAAAAACCAAAAAAGGAAAAAAACATAAAATTGCAAGTAATCTTATAGGGTGCTTAAAGGTTGTGTTTTGATATCATTTTTTGCATTCATGTAATGGAAACTCGATATAACAGCAATTAACTTTCATTGTGGACTTAAAAAAAAAAAGTTTTCATTAAAATGTGCAATAATTGCGGTAATTTTCCAAAATTCTTCTAGTTTTCATGCTATTAAAGGCGTGTTCTTGGCATACCGCTAATAGCGGAACTTTTTAGTTAACCTGTTTTCCTATGGAGAAAGAAACGCACAATTAATATTTCGGCCATTTCCATATGTCAGACCTTACTGCAATTTCGGGCGTAGTATTATCAATTTTTCCGTTTTCTATATGTTTGTCACAAAAAAGCGGATTATCTTTTTCCCAACAATCCCCTTGGAAGGGATTTCAAGTTGAAGGAGATTGGACAATAGAATGCCGCTAGTTAAAAAGCGTAAATTTACATTAACTATGTCGATAGCCACGGCGATGCCGATCAATTGCCTTTACCAATCCCCTCGATATAATTATAAGACAACATGCCTAAGTGAACTAAGCGCTAATCGTCATATAAATTGAAACATAAAAAACAGATTATGGAAAACATATTTTTTTAATTTGATTTTAATAAACTGAAATGCGGAAAACGTAGTTTTAATCGTTGCAATTTTATTTTAATATTAAGTTTGTGCGTGTGTGTGAAACACCCAAAAGGACTTGAGGTAGACTACATAGAAACATTTTCTGAATCGATCAAAGCGTATCTCTTCGTTTATCTGTCTGTCTGTCCGTTCGTCTTGTATCCTTGTATTGAAGCGATCGTCCAAAGTTTTGAGATATTTTGATGAAATTGGGCACACTCGCATGCCTTGGTTCAAGGACCAACGTTATTGAAAATGGTTAAGGTCGGGCCACTTTTTCGCCCACTCTATGTCTACAGGGTGGTGTAGGATGGAGTTTTTACTTATTTAACGAAAATAATGTTTCTTTTTGAGTTTATGAACATAATACAAAAATTAGTTTGTTTTCTTTGTGTATTTATGTATATTCCTTGTTTTTATTGGCTTTTTCAGATCACTTGCTCCATTTTATTGAGTCGACCAATTAGAAAAAGTTTTTTTTTTGGTAAAATTCAACTTTATTTACGAACATTGTCTTCTTACAAACAGTGATATGAACCAAGACCAATCGTTCTGTAAAATGTCTAACACCTTTTTATAGAACCATTTCGCAAGATCCACAAAACACGCTTCAATTTTCGCAAGGATCTCATCATTTCATCCAAAATTTTCGTCTTGGAGCGCGCTTTTAACATTTGCACACAGATAACACAGTTGCAGCAGCTCGAACTTCATGGCCTTGGTAGCCAACGATTTGTAGTTCAACATATTTTCTTTACTGTAACCCGGTTTTTTATGTCGAATATTTGTTGTACTCCTTCAATTGTTATTTTTAGGGCGTTAGCAATTTCGTACAACTTTTCGCTTATCGAAAATTATTTTCAGAAATTTTCGAAGATTTTCGATTATAACCTTGCTCAGCCACGATCAGCATCACCGTTATGCCTACAGCTCCTTTTAAGATAAGCAAGCCACCGACAAATTATTATTTTCGGGCGGAAATCTCTGTCGGGTTTGAGCAAAAAGTAATGCTTAACCAATACACGATATTTGTAGTTTTCCCTTGCTTTGAAAATAACCAAAGTAGCATCGCGAAGGCCCATGTACTTAGTAAGCAAATGGTTGCAAGGAAATGAAATTTTCCCAGACGGCGTTTGATTGATTGTTGGCACTTTTTAAAAATGATGTTCATTTTTTGCTAGAGACGATATCCACGCATCGATCTTTAGAATTATTGACTTAAGCGTTCAGCTGTTTCATGATAAGATGCGGAACTATGCTAAGCCAAGTTTTAGCAAAGATAAAAAACCTTAAAAAACCACCGGTATCCACCGGTAATTGCACGCACTAAACTGAACCTCTCCGCCTTCCAAAATATTTAACTCATTGTTATTGCAAATGTTTTGACAAGATCCTCCTTTTGACTCAAACTTAAAGAGTAACTTTCCGGTATGAATTCTTAAATATTTTATGTTTCAATTCACATCATTTATTTTTATTTATTTGGAAATGAATTACGTTCTACTACGAAGCAGCGGGTGAAACGAAGAAATCAATATGAAAGTGCTTACAGATGCCTCGGAAGGAAAGTTATAAAAGAAACCATTACGTCCATGTAAAATGAACGACTGCTTTTATCTAGATACGAGTTCAGAACTCTAAAATGATTTGGACTGGTGGACGCTCGATTCAAAACGAGTTCTTTTTTGAATAAATATATTTTTTAAAGCGGGCTCTAAATTCAGTTTAAGAATTTTTGATTTCTTCCGTTGTGTAGGACTTGATTTGATTAAAGTTACTGTCGTTTAAAATGCTAAAGCGGAATATGTTAAAATACATTTTACTTTTTTTTTTTTTTTTTTTTATGATAGAAGACCTTGAACAATTCTTTGTTTTTTTTGCGATACATTATGTATTTGCAGACATTAACGCATTTATGTAAGTATTTATGCAATATGTTCATGTGCGCATATTTTATTGGGCGTTTGTGTTAATGATTGTCAGCAATTGAATGTGACTTAGACTACATAGAAACCCGAAAGCATGGCAAAAGTATTTAAAAAAAGAAAAACAAAAATCCCATCAACAGCAGCCGTATGTGATGGTAGTCTTAAATGGAATTTATACAAAAGTGCCATTCAGGTGGGAAGTCGCGCTTTTACATTGGGACAATTACACATTTTATGACTTGTGCTATGTTCACTAGTAAGTCACGTTCATGTATGTACATATATGTATACATCACTTGCCAACTTGTTGGCTCAGTGACTGGACGGCGTCAACATTTGCCTTTGCGCGTGTAGCGTTGTGGGTACACTTCTGTTGTGTATGACATGGTTTTTGTCAGGCTGTGACGTCTATTTGTACGTGGTTGGAATACTTATACGTAGATATGCATGAGATGGATACATCATATTTTAATGTTTAAGAGTGTACTGCAACGGTGTCCCATATCATTCGCATACAATTCGTCACAGGACGGATGGGTAACAAGGGACAAAACAGAAGCTCTCACTCTCTCCCTCTCTCTCTCTCTCTCTCTCTCTCCCCTTGTCTCTTTCTCTCTCTCACTCCCTTTCTCTTTATTTCTTTCACTCGCTCTTTCCCTCTCTGCCTATAACATTTGCAAGCACATACGACCGATTTTATGTATGAATTTATATGAAAAACCGAAAGAATATATTTTTTTCAACACATACCGAATTTCGTATACCTCTTACATATATATACACTTATGTATGAACTAATTGCAATGAGTTAAAAAAACAAATTCTTTAATATTTTGAATATTTTATAGGATATGATCCAATGTCTCTGTGACGACGAGTCAAGAAACAAAAAAAAAAATGGTTTTAAATAGTATTTATGGAATTTTGTCGCTATATGTGTACAAAATCGATTATAAATAAAAAACGTCTTGGCTACGAATAAATACTACTATTTTGACTCGCATCGTACGTTACGAACGATTGCGATTACGTTAAATGGTTCTTACACAATACAAAGAGAAGAAAATCTCTTTTATTCTGTGTTTATGGCGGTTACACACTCCTTTAAAATATATACTTATGTTCTCATACACTCATCCCATTGTTCTTGGAGTCATGAAATTTGTAACAAAATTCTGTATTTATACACGATCTGTCAAGCAGAAAAACAGACGCAACTCACTTAAAAACTCGCCCAAAACGGTTAGAGGAAGCTTAAGCTAGTGTGTAAATAACATTTTAAATTACAACTTATTAAGAGCTTATGAATCGCTTGTGATTTGCCGTGTATTGAGACGGGCAATGTCGCATATGTCTAATATTTTTTTTAAATATCTATCTTAGAAGCATACTCGATCTCTTTGCTAGCTTTCTCCCATCTTACTTTTTATTGACGTAAAACTTTAAATGCCTGTTTGAAATTAGTCCGAAATGTTACGCCAATGTAAAGGCCCTATATGTTATAAGAACAACTAGGGAAACCTAATCAGAATATTAACACGGTATGAGCCCAGGCCTGCAAGCAGGTCTCAAGACCTATTTCTTTTTGGCGCCCAAGTCTTATTTGCTTGCAACGGTTAGAAATTTCAAGTCACATAGAAAGACGCGAGCTTACTGTGGGCTTTTAAATGGACAAAAATTTACTAAAATATGAGGACAATCTTTTCTTTACTTAATTATTTTTATTTTATTTATTTATTTACTCATTTATCTATTTAACTGTTACAATTGTTTTTCCATTTGCTTTTTAAAGACTTATTTTTCAATCACAGTTTGCAAAAATCCAACAACAGTAAGACGCATAGAAAATTTAGAGTCTACCGCTGATTTACATAAATAATGGGATCTCTTGTGCGTATACGGAACGATAAAATTAATTTATATCTATTTTAAATCGTTTTTCAACTTTGTACGTTCAGTTATACCGGTCCAAAATGGTGGGTTCTTCAAGAAAATGCATAAATTTTATATCATTACGAAATTACTTGTGAAATTTAATAGAATCCTCTATATGCGTTGGTAATATATGTAAATATAGAATAGAGCTTCTTAGTTTACCACCTACCATCGCTTGATGTTGTGCCTCCTTCTACGGTTTCCAAATAATGCGCTTTACATAAGACCCTGTCTTCCATAAGCGCAAATTGTTCGCCGGTTGATAATTGACGTCCGCACTGATCGCAAGCAAAACAAGCTAAATGGAAAACCAAGTCACGAGCACGACGTACCCAATCGGAGGCTGAAATTCCTCGACAACATTTCGAACACTTCGCCCCAAAACTCCTGAAAATGAACAAATAGAAAAAGTAAATATTTTGTAATTAACGTGCGCAAGTGAATAAGTGAATGTATGTAGTTCAGAAAGAAAAAGAAAATATCATATATGCAAATAAATTTTAATATTGACAATACTAAACACACACATGCATGATGACATATATGCATATTTGTGTTTGTTATAGAGTAACAAAGGTTCCGCTTGTTGTCAAACATAGTGTTTGATGCCGGAAGTCTTTAAAAAAATGTATATCATATATTCGCTGTATTCGCCCACATATGAATAGATATCTCTACCGGGCTTCATCAACTGTTTTCTATCGTATAACTGAAGTATTCATAATGAGTTCATTTATGTAAGTAAAACTTGAAAAATTATTTATACTAAAACGGTCTAATTTTTGTTGATTTACAATTTCTAAGTAGAAAAGTAAATATTTTTGAAAACTTTTATGTGCTACTCTTATATACGAGCACACAGGTCTATATAGCTGAATTCTGTTTTTTTTTTTTTTTTCATTCAATTTCCAAATGCCATTCTATAGCCGCCGAAACGATAACAAACAAATTTCTTAATCTTCTGTTCGATCACTGATGTGGACAACGTTACCTCTACACTTTGAATTTATGACTGGTCGTCATTAGAGAACATGAGAATTTATCAAGTGAAGCAACATCTGCACTCTTTAGATACTTAGCATATGGATACATAGAGCACGAGTGCATAGATTTACGGCGTTGTTTATCTTATAACTGATGGTTGTTTTATATTCGCATATACACACATACACAAACATATATATATATATATATATGTACATGCATACACATCGACTCGCGCAAGTATGTATGCGTGTATTAAGCTACATACTTATATAAGCACTTTAAGGGGAAGCCACTGTAATATCCAAAAAAAGGCATACTTTTGGCAAGTTTTTTAGGATGCAATGAAAAGCAATGGAAGAGTAATATACAACAAGATTATTGAAAAGGCAAATTTTAGAAAAGTATTAGATACTAGATATTGCAACACAGGACCCATTCTCGGGGGCCACCGTCAATTTAAGCAGTGCAACTGCTGCAATTTTGAATCTGAAAGAAAAACAATCGTTTATTTTACATGCTTCTAGGTAAACAACGTAGTATAAACATTTATTTGATTGGGGAATAAATGAATGAAAAAACGTTAATTTTTGGGCCAAAAAACTCTTTTATTAATAAAAAAATTAACTTATCGCAAACATCTACAGTATTTCTCTAAAGATTATTATTTTAAAGATAATGCAAAATTTAAATGGCTGTTGGAGTTTTGCTGATATCTGATGTGTTGTAGGCATGCTTTTTTGTTGTAATAAATTATATTAAAGAAGAGAATATTAAAATTGTTCCTGCATCTTCAAAAATTCGCCCTCATTCTCTTCCCACGAAGATTTTAGACTCAAAAGAGCTCCCTTTGCCGCATCTATGGACGACAAAATCTCACGTTTTAACGACAAGAAAGGTTACCCACATTCATAACTAACGTTAAAAGCTCCATTACACATTCGTAATTTCTTGGTGGAAGCAATGACTTCTTTCAAATCGCTCTCAGTCTCTCGATGAACCAATACTAACATGTTTTTGTTTGGGAATGCTTTGAAATGAAACCAAAAACTTTCTAAAGTCATCTGTTATTATGTTGGAAAGTTCGAATTCGATAGGTGAGATATTAGGATGTGATCACCTTGATTAGCAGGGATCACCTTGACACAAGCAGCCTTTTCGGAGCGCTTTGAAGAAATGCCTAGCATTTCAGGGAAAACGTTTTTTTTTTTTTCCAGATAATAAACTCTTTTTAATTCATTGTAGACGATTGAAAGAATTTATTAAGTCATTAAAAAACAAAAAGAAATTCTGAATAATTTGCACTCGTCTTCCATCTTAAATAACACTTTAATCGCTTTGAGGTGAGCCGACATATTCCATTTCATATAATAGTAGTGCAGAAGTAGTTTATGCTGTCGATAGTACATACCGAGTGATATACGTAAATGCTTTTTATACAGATTGTGGAAAATTTAAAAGAAATCAAGACATTGCATGGAGCCTAAACAAAGGATAGATCAGTAAATATCTGTGTCTTCAAGTTCGATTCATTGTACATCGAAGTTGGATTTCTTCATCTACAGTCTACAGGTATTATATTCACGAGTCATGTCACGAGGCAGTATCCTCAGCAAAAGAACGGAACAAGTTGGCCACTTAGAAATTATGCGTACTTGGAAGTTAAGGAAAATGAGGTTCTATTAGCTTTGAAACCCATCCGAAATAGGCATAACTCGACTTAGCAGTTGCAAGACTTTCCAATTATCTACAACCGTCTCATCAGGCTGATCGCGATTATTTTCGCAGATATTTACACTAAATTTTAGATCAGTAGCTAAACATTTAACGTTTCGTTCGTTTTTATCATTGCCAGCACAGAAATCGTTAAATTAATTGGCCATATTTGTCTGTCTGTCAGTTTGTCAATTCTATGGTATGATGGTCTGTCATCTGCTGATAGTCTGTTCACTGTCCCAAGAGGTGAGACAGCCCAGAAATGGATATCAGTGGCGTCGTATATATTCTTTTTGATCAACGCAAGACTAAGCCGCTGTATCTGTGTTATTATGAATTGTTAAATAATTCCATCTGTAAATCATTTAGAGAAAAAACAAACTGTTCCAAAGCCTGTAAGGATAAATAATCTTTAAAATTTTTGGGATTTGTTTCAATCATCCTTATATTAAATGAATATAAAAATATACTCAAATAAAGTTGTTAGCACGAAAAATTTATACAAAAAAAACAAAGGAGAATAATCTGCGGTTCTAGACGTGTCTTTCGATGGGATTGGTTTTTTATTCAACGTGCCCGTTATTGCAGGTACGCATTTCAACATACTTTGTGACGATGTCTAATAGCGAAAAGTAGTGATTGCGAACTTCACAGAGGACTACTCTCAATTTGAAATATTCCATTTCGTCAAGCTCGACTACAGCCTGTTTATAATCGACACGATGGTGGAGATATTTTGCTTTGGAAACGGCATTTGCTCGGGACAGAAAGTAACGAGACACGTGCTCGAAAAATGCTGCAGCTTCAGTTTCGACATCGTGGATTTTCGCTAAGGCATCTTTCTGAACTGAGTTAACATCATCATCGCTTGGAGTGTCGGCATCCAGCTGTACAGCTTTCACTATATGGGCGTCTTCGACAAGATCGTGGATAACAGCCTTGACGGCATGTATCATCTCATGTAGGCGGTCATAGGACAAAATTCCTGGCGACAATTCATTATCAGCGTCACTTTCATCTCTTTGAACATCAGAAAAATTGTCGTCAGGGAAAACTCCTGCAGCCAATAGTTCTTTTATGTAAAGGATTTTTTTAGGAAATCCTCTAACAATTTTTTCAATTAACACGCTTTTAGAAGCTTCCATTGTTCGCGTTTATTCTCGATTTCACGACTTCAATATATAAACAAAAATATATGTACAATTCACTGTTTGAACTTCATCCGAAAACCTGCTATTGAAAAATATTCTGACAAAAGTTATATTGAAAATCATCCAAATGAAAATTCAATCCAAGTCTACTTATTTCATCACGATATAAAAAAAACAAAGTGTATTTACTGTAAAGTATTTTTATGTAAGTTTAACATAACTACTTCGTGATGTAAAGATTTACAGAAAAAATGTACAGAAATTTAAAAAAAGAACTTTGAGTTCAGATTCTGTTCATTTCGTTTTTAGAGTTCTTTATATAGATTCACTAAGCTTATCGGTCCATTCACAATAAAGAGATATAATGATCAAAATAGGTGGATGCAAATAAATCCAACCAAAGATGCTTTTTTCAAAGCCTTGCAAAATTTTTAATTCATCGCGATTTTTTAAAAAGGCAGCTTGGCTGCTTTTTTGCGTTCAGAGTTATTTGAAAGAGAATACAAGGACGATAACTAAATTTGCCAGGAAACATTTTTAAGAGCCTTGCACATCTATGGCTATTCCAAATATTTTTTCATTGCCTGCAAAATTGTTAGAAGACCCACAAGAATCATTTTACACTGGAAGTTTAATTATTGGGAAATTGCATTTATATAGAGCGCCTGTTGAAATGCTGATGCTAAGTATATATCGAAATTAAAATTTGATGTAGTACAAGAATTGCCATAATTTATTTATCCTAATTTTTGCAATGCCTTGACGAATGATTTGGAACTAAGTAAAGGAAAATTGCAATAATTGATGACACATACTTCCACACTAGAGGATACATAGAGGATCACATTTCTGCAATCAATGAAAGTATTGAGACTTATTTAAAATGCGCCTTAAGCATTGCATACTCACTCACTCATACTCACTGTAGCGCTAACGAATCTAAAAATGCACAAGATTGACCCCCATTGGAAAGGTTTCATTCGTTGTCTTTCTAAAGGTATAAATCTAAAACAAACACACTATACTACTAGTACTTCACTCTGCCTATCGCGGCCATTCATTCATTTACGTGATAATACCTCAAAAGTTATACATTATTGTCATAGAAACGCACACTTCCCATGAAAATACTCCTATTAGACGAGGCTCAAAACGTTAACTAAGTCCAAGTTTTTCAAACTTAATTTACTCGTCAAAAATTTCTGTCATAAGTCACTACAAATTAGATTTTGTCGCCATAGAAGGCTTTACTTTTCATGAGAGCTCCTATAGATGCTTTAGGTTACGTTGCTACCATGGGGCAATTTTCTTAAAAAAAATATAAATTATTAAACCTTTTTGCCTTAGAAGAGCTCATTTCCATAAGAATCCTTGCAAGCGATGGTACCCAAAATAATAGACCTAGACCAACTTGATCAAAATTTGATATAGTTAAGTTTCATATATAAAACCAATTTTCACCGTGAAAATATCAAAAATTGGAAATTTCTGCCATATAAAAACTTATGTTTCATTAGGACGCTTACATACATACATAGGGTGGGATTGAAAAAGATAGACCTATTAGGTTTAGTCTAAATTATAAAGTGAATTTTTATGTCAAATTATTATTATGGACGGACGAGGAAATATTGAGAATAAGTTCTTTTCGCCCTATAAAGATTCAGTTTGCGTAAGAGCGGTTATATAATGGGATTTTCAAAAAATTGCCACAGCCGATCCAAATTTTTCACACATCGACTTAGCAGTGCGAATTACAATTCCTCAGCTATTTTTGTTGCGGAATTCCTAAAGCTACATTATTTTTTCATATAACGATCTTTGAAAATAAGGCGTTTTATGATAAGCGGTCAAAAAAATGGTCCGAACCATTTTCAATTAAGCCAAAACACGTCGTGTGCCAAATTTCATCAAATTGCGAGCAGCAGACTGAATATAAAAATTAATGGAAAAACATCAGACGGATCGGCGAACAGACAAGCTTCGGTATAACAAAAGGTGAATCTATCTGACGTCCTTCTGAGTGTTGTACGCATCCGCATAAACTTAATATATCCTGTACCACAAGCGATGTAGAGTATAGAAAGAGTTTTGCTCGCCTTTTTTATAATTTTCAGAGAAGCTACTCATGATTCCGACTTTCACTCCCACATTGGTAAACTCAGGTTACAGCTGATCCAGATCAAATTAAGTTATTGAATATTTAACTTCGGACGGAAAGATGAAATATTTCAACATTTTCCACTGCTAAAAGCAAGCTGGAAGATAATATTGATAAATGCAAGGAAAAGTTTGAAGAGCTAAAACCGAGTCTTAAAAGTACTTGAATAATAGTTGAAAAGTCTCAGAACTACATTTACGTTTCCTATTCCATTTATTGACATTACTCAAAATAGTTTCCATCTTTCTGGGGGAATACCCTCCGACTGTTGCGATATAAAAATATTAGAAATAAACTCGGATCACATATTACAAATCTAAAAAGAAATCCTTTTTCCTTGGCCGTGGTTTCGAAATTAGCGCAAGAAACTTCAAGAAAATGTCGACGTTGTTTTTAACAATACGAGTGTGAATGTTTAAATTCAGAATTAAAATCAGATCAATATATTGCTCATGGGTCACTGGGCTAGATATTCTAAAAATTTGCAGCGGACAGCGCATGGTCAATAATTTCTTTTTTGAATGTAATTTAATTAGTATATGACATGACTTCTGTCTGCCCAATTTTGAAACATTTGTTTTTAGTGTAAGTCGTACGATAGTATTTTGAACAACACAGTTTTTTTCAACTTTTTAAAATTTTTCGTATACGCAAGAATATGTGTTTACGGGATACAGTTATTTGCCTTTAAAATTTTATTTAATCCAAGTCGATTTGCTTAAAATTCACAACTCCTCTCTAATTTTTAGGCAGCTCGCACATCAACGACAGATGGCCAACTACGTGTATGTAGGTGTAAGTCGTCGCCTCCCCTAATAGTACTAAAAAATAAACATAGTAACTATTACTTGAATGGACAGTTCTTCCATTTATAATACAGAGATATGCGCATTAGAAACAACAACAAAATTGTGTGAATATTAGCACAAAGTCCGACATTGGCTTATTCATTTGCGTCCACTTGTTTGCTTGACGTTTGTTGCAGGAAAGTTCACGTTCGCGAAAATCAAGATTATGAAAATAATCATGATATGCGCGTAACAGCACATGCAACATGCAAGTAAAACACTTTAGCGACTCATAGGATGTGTTGTCCCCAAACCCGGTGTAAGTACTTCCAAGGACCAATCAAAAAATCTGCGAAAAAAACTTCTAATTGATCCGTTAACATATTCCGAATGTAGAACAAAATACACAGTGATGGACCCTATTGAAAATGGATTGAAACGGACCATTCCTAATATGACGTCTTGTCTTGAAAATATCACTATACGACAAAAAAAATCGAGTTTTCAAAGTATCTCGACAAAAAAAGGCTGAGTTGCAATATTTTGGCATATCATATTATCGTGAAAAATTCGGCACTGATGGATCAATTTAGCACATACCACATAATCGCTTCTTATATATCAATAAATCTTCATATGGGAGAAGAGTTTATTGTTTAATAATTGATAGAGAGTGCTGATCAATAATGAGGTACCAAAATTGCACTCCGCTCCATATAAAAATTCTCATGAATAGTTAGCCTACAAAAGGTAAAAATACCTTCTTTTTTATGCATTAGGACAGAAATGGTTGAAGAATAGTAATATCTTTGAAAATAAAATTAAGTTTGCTCCGTTTCAGTTCATGTGGTTTCATGTTTGGGTCCGCTCCTACATGAAGCCAAAAGTATGCCTTCACATTGAAAAAAGGTATAATTTTTGACATTTTCTCATGCGAATAAATGCAGAATTAGGCGAAGTGGTGTGGGCTGCGTAATATTCAGGCACCGGCGACTAGAATGTGTTTATAGCTAACGCCGAAGGATGGGGGTATATTTATTTTGTCAAAACATCTACAAACATCCAGAACGTGAATCGATTGGAACATGCCCATATGTCCATTTCTAATACAACCAATCACCCAGGGGATATCTGCTATTCGTGTAACACAGTGACTCTCAGAAAGCAGAGAGAGAGAAAAAAAAGGAATAGGAAGGTAGTGGCTGCTTCCTAGTGGGTATATGCTCAATCGGTTCGTGTTATGCCTTTACCGACCAAGCACCCACTACAGTAACGGGCAAAGAAAGCTCTACCGAACTTGGGATTTGAGCCCGCGAATACTGACTTGCTAGTCGGGATTCTTACCTACTCGACTACGCAGGTGGATAACTGTGTAATATTTATAATAAACATGCTTTGCAGCAATGACGATATCGCTTTCAAATGCCAAAAAAACTTTAAAATGCCTCAATGCAGTCAAAGAATACGCCTGCAACGCAACATAAACTGAAAACAAGTTTGCTTTCCCTGTTTTTTCCTTCATTACTCACAAACTACAGAAGACGCACAATAAAAATTTCCACTTTTATTTTACTAAAATTGAAAAAATCAGCCACACACATCCAATATTATAGAGTTTGAAAATTTAGTTTTTCCTCATTAGGATAGCAATGGCTAGTATAAAAGATTCGGTCACAGCATATAATTTTCTTGGTTGTGTTTTATTTTTAATCTTTTTTAGGGTAAGGATGATGGGTATAAATGACTTGGTCACAGGCAAATACAATTGCCTTCCTTGTTACTTGCTTAATACGTATTCTTGCGGTCGTAATAATAAGGAAGCTTAAGTAAATACTGCACAAGTCGGTAATGAAATAAAACGTATTGGAAGTAACTTTCTTTAACACTTACTTGCTGTAATCTACTTTACAATAGACCTTCCGTTCCCGTATAAAACATGATTGCTGACGGTCTAAGGGGCACATACACATACAACATCGAAGACAATTAATATGCCATGAACAACCACCAACTTCGAGATAGAATCTATCCGAGATCGGCTCCCCACACGCTGCGCAGGTGCGCAGCTCAGTCTGTAAAATAGAAAAAATGTAACTTACAAGCAATTTTAAACTAATTTGTATACTTTGTTCGCATACAAATACATACAGATACACAAAAAAAAAAAATGATAATAATTATAAGTAATTATAGCCGTAGTCCAATGCGTACTAAGACTCTGAGGCGAAATTTTTTATATTTAATCTCATCAGATACATATCCAATGGTTTTTTGTTTTTGTATTTCTAAACCAAGGACAGAGATAAGCCCATCAAGTATACAGACTTTTGAGAGTCGGCTTAACTTTTCATATCGATTTGCTATCTGTTTTTGCAATATTCGCAGTTGGAGAAGAGAACATAGAAAGCTTAGGCATATTCACGATAATGATGGCCATAGAGGTCACTCGTTCAAAATCACGAAAACTGTAACTCTCAGCTTATATATATATATGAGGCATTAGTCCAAAAAACTTGAAGCATATATTACTCGAAATCATTTCAAACCGCAGTGCTTACAATTCGTAACAGGTATTGAATTGGAAATCGGTGCAGCAAGAGCACTTACAACGTTACTACAGAAATGGGTGCAACTTACCGAAAAACAAAAAATTTTATAAGCGTGTAGTCTAGAAGAGCTATTGAATCGAAATCTGATACAAATATTCCGTATGGCAATTGCGCCTAATTGCGAATCGGTTGCATTGGTTAGAGGTAGTGGGCCCCAAAGGTGCGCCTGAAGATTCTTACGGTTGCAGTTGTTGTCACCTGAAACGCAATTTAGTTCTTTTAACGATCTTCATTATAGTTGTATAGAATGCAATTAATTTTACTACGAGTTGTAGTCAGACCTATGTCTAAAAAATGTCTAAGTAAATTCTTAAGGGGGAAACCCGCTGTATATTTTCTAGGAAAAAAATTGTTATCTTATCAGCTTAATAAATGCTTCGAGTCTTCTAAAATATGTGGAAAGAATTCTTTAACTAATAGAAATTTGTTCCTTAAAATGTAGAGGTTCTTTCCAATCGTTCAAATATATTTAAAAACCTGTTAGAAAGTCATAACCTAAAATATTCTTCATCGATTTCGAAATTCTTTACATGAGCTTCTTTAGAAAGCAATTAGATTCATTCCAAAGTATTTCCAAATATAGGTAGCTTCAATGTGGCTTTATCGGGACAGGTAGGACGGACGGGTAGACAGGAAACTGCAAGCAATATAAAAGTTTTCGGTGTTTCGAGAGAGAGATATATATATAGAGTTTCTCCCATTTTTTCGTTATTTTACAACACGTAAAGAAAAAAAAAAACTGGCGACTCTGCTTTCGATAGATGCGAACAAAGAAGCGCTCTTTAGTATAAAAGATTCGAGACAAGAGAACGGAAAGAATAGTTGAAAATGAAAGGGCAACTTCCTGCGGCCATAGACTAACGGAACAAAATAATAAAAAATTCATTTTAATAATGTGTCAACAAAGTGTCTATAACGCTCAACCCACAATTTTTCAATCTTTTCATGGAAATTTTTTACAAAATAACGTGTGCTAGGGAACTATGGAATTGATCTTCGATAGGTTAATTTAAACAGTAAAGAATTAACAAAAGATTGTGTTTTTTTTTTTTTTGATCGAAAATTTAACTTTTTGTGTCAAACTCTCTTCTTCTTCTTACATCCAAAAAAAAGGTCGAAAACGCACTTTTTTCTCTACAGTAGCTTTCTCCCTTAACTTATAGCTAATTTGGTCATTGAATGTATGGTATCATCATAGCGAATTTAAGTGCATTTTATTAGATAACTTTTGTCCGTTTCTTTTCGTTTTTTTTTTTTTTTTTTTTTGGTGTGAAACCCACTTGCCAAAACTATACGTGCATTGGGCTATATATCATTTATTTAACTAAATTTTGTAGAAAGTCGATAAATCCTTCTACAACTAATTTTATTAAGACCTTCAAATAGAAAAATTTTTCTCACAAATAAATCTGAGGATCAACCGGTAGGGCGGTTTGGAAAACAAAAATATTTTGCTTACACTAATCAAAGCTTAGATAAACCGTTTGATCAGCAAAATCATTTTTCACTGTTTGCTTTTGTAACAATTTACAAGTGTTGATGTATTGGCCGGCGGGTAGAAAAAGGCTTAGATATAAGAAACTCAATATAAATAAAATAATCCAATTAATAAATTATAATTCAAAAAAATATATCAGAAATTGATATAGAAATTTTATGAAAGGTTTCTGTGTGCTGTAGTATTACGGTGTAAAATTTACGCTGAAATTTTTCTTTCTTTAGCTTTAGTTGCAAAGTTTTTCGTTTCCAAGATAAGCATAAGAGCGTACGTAAGTGAGACCTACATGTCAACGCAATATTGTATTGCAAGTCTCACAGCGATCTTCCAAATACTAATACTAACTGGCTTAACACAACGCGACAGGAACACAATTAAAATAAAGTTTGTCTACATAACATAAATAAACACCATTCTAGCATCCGTAGGATATAAAAACAATCCGTCAAATAAATATAACACACCACTCATAATAAGTTAATATTATTTTTGAAATAATGCCAAACTCTAAATTTCATTTGGTGATTAAACATCGGTTCTTAATAAGAAAAAGTACCGTTGATAGTCGGCATTGAATTGAAAGATGTTATGGCGACTTTTGACTGTCGAAAAAACTGATTTCTGAGCGGTGTGTTAATTTTCAATATTGTCACATGGATATCAACGGTGCGACACTCTCTGTCTTCGAAATCATATAAGAAATATGCAAAAAATCGTTTTTAAAATCCAAAAAGTGTAAATGCGCGAGATACTCGACAACCTAAAGATATCAAAAAGCATCCCATCCACCAGTCGGCTCGCGCGTTTATCCATGATCGAATTATCTCTTTGAAGTGGGGGCCACGTTTGCTTACTTTTGATTAAACACAACAACATTCATTCATTTCAGCCATTTAGGCGAAACAGAAGAGATTTCTTCATGCCATATGAGGCAGTAAATGAGGCATGGGATCATCACCATACCCCAGAGTCAAAGCGATAAGAAGTCAAGTGATCAGCAACCAACGAAAGCCGTCTAAAGCGACCAAAGAGACAAAAGTCGACTGGGAAGACTATGGCGTCTCCATTTTGCGATAGGGATGATATATATATATATATATATAGATATATATATATTCATCGACTATCTTGAAAATGGACAAACTATCAGTACTGAATATTACGCGGCAGTATAAATGCGTTTGAATGAGGAAATTGCAAGAAACGGCTAATTAGATCGGAGACTGAGTCCAAGTGGTATTTATCGAAATTTAGATGCTAAAAAGTTATATACATGCATTTAAGAGATCGTTATTATTATGGTCACTTCAGTGGAGGTATTATGTGTCAAATTAGTTACAACATGTGCGCCAGTTCGCATTTCTTAAAGATCTTCTATAGATTGTTGTGTACTTCTCTTTTGTTTGTTAGGCTCTTGGTATTGAAATATCCACCAGTATCCATAAAGATGTACACTTTCCGCATAGAGATATAAAAATTATAAACGTACAGGGAAACAAATGATACGCTATGCATTGCTAGTCTGCGCAAATCATCGTCCTACAATCATCAATTTTAAATATATTATTTTTGTTTTCATTTGAAAATGAACTGAAACGACCATCGCGTGCATAACGAAAATGCGAGACAAAAATTTCACCTTGACTAAGAATATAAAATATACTGTTCAGGATATCTGATATTGTTGAGTATGAAAGTAAAAATAGTAGTAGTCAAGATAAAAGTATAAGTGGACGGACAGATAGACATGGCAAAATCTCACGTTAATGACAAATCGTAATAGATGTAAAATAAAATTCGAACGATCAAAATAGTGGTAAACTTTCAAAACTGTTAAGGTTTAGATTTCTACTATTTAATCTTAACTATCGTTAAGCGAAACGTTTAAAGTTTGTTAAGAGACCTAAATTAATATTCAAAAATAATTTATGCTAATTTCTTATTTTTATTCCTTTGATATTTGCCGTCAAGTATTATTATTTATGTAACACATTTACCGTTTTTGTATCGATCTCTCACATATGTGTAGAAGTATTTTTCTTTCTTTCTTTTAAATATTCATTTCTTGAGGTATCTTTGTTGCAATTGTCTGGCACACAATATTCTTTTCCCGTATTTACTTACGCTGTAAAAATTAAAAAAAAAAAAAGGGATTATTTCGCAGAGTGATTACATAATATTTCACGCAAATTTATACCAAACCGTACTTAATTGCCAGCTATACTGACGAAAGGAAACGATACGGGGCACGAGCAGAGGTACAATTCGCTTTTTAAAATTCAGAAATTCACATTAAAAGCTAAACGTTAGAAATATCTGGTAGATATGATATTAATGAAGTAATGGAACGTAACTTTACTTACATCTTAAAAAGCTAAAGTTTCTGGATGTCACCGATTATTGTTCTATATAAACAAGACAGTGGAGACAGGTACTTCAGTTTTGTCGGATATAAGAAATAGTTTTGTCCGCTTATCAAACAATTTATATAAAATTGAAAGCAGATTAGCATTGAATATAGTAGAACTTTCTATACTATAACTATTCGCTTACTTGTTCAAGGGTTGAGTAGCCAAAGGGAGATCAATTGTTTGTTAGATTATTGAAGAGAATTAATTTTTTTTGTTTAAGAATTTGTTTTAAAACAAAGCTGATTCGTAAGAAATTTTGTTCAGTTGAGGACCGGCCTTGCCTAACATTTATAGTGCGTTCAAGTTCATGCAATCGTCTTTTTTATATACGGATATTAAGGAAGGATTATAGAACTCTTTGCGTTAGAACTGTTATTTCCCACCGATGTATTACAGATATATATTTGCAACAATTTTGAATTGAATACCTTTTTAAATATTATTTAAAGGCAAATTTTTCACGCTGTTTTATGCGTCCCGCCAATCGAGTTTATGCATTACCAGCAGAAAAAAAGTCTTAAGGTATTCATCAGCTTAAAGCTATTTTTGTTCTAAAATACAATGCAAGTAAACATTAAACATAAGACACAATTAAATCGTAACATTGATTCTAAGCTCGAATTGACAGAAGCTGTAAATACGGAGTTCATCAAGTTGCCGATAAATGTATATATTCACACTTTACATATTTTACGAAATGACGGACTACCAGCACAAGTGATAACCATAAATATAGAAGAATAAAGAAAATTTTCGTTTCTGTATTAGTTTGGAAGTTGTTTAATTGATAACTTTACTGACCAGTCTGAAGAGTCTTGCGCTGCGAAACATCCGCTATATTATGTATGGATATTTATGTGTATAAAAATTTACGTAGAGAAAATAGCTATGCCTATGAATTTTTACACACACGTTTACCAATTACAGCAAGTGGTTATGGCTCTTTAGACTATTCACGGAGAAGTATATAAAAGAAAATTTCTCGTATTTCGAGAGGTGATGCTAATCTTTGTGGGAAAATATTGAGATCAGGTTTTTAGACAATCGCCACAAAATATCAGGTTGTACAAACATGTGTAATGATATCAGTGGAACATACGCATATACAAACATGCATACACACACACACACACGTGCACATATGTGTATATATACAGACGCATAGTTATGGATGTAAATTTACTAGCCATCCAGCCATCCAGCCATCCAGCCAGCCACAACCTAATAAAAGTCAGCAGAACACAAAAAAATGTAAATTTTATTTTTAAAAGCAAAGAAAGTCGTAAAACAAAAGATTTTATAAACACAACAGAAATCGTTTCGTTTTAATAAAAACCCTGTTTGCCAACAATTTTATAAAGTGTATAAATTAAAAATGTTTAAAACGGAGCCATAAAATTTTAGTCATACAAAATATTCTGAACTTACCAGCGTATATGTATACGTACAAGAATAGGTGTGCATTTATATAAATATATGCATATATATATATATATATATATATATATATATATATATATATATATATGTATGTATATATATATTGGTCATGTTTTTCATGTAGCCATCATCCACAGCGAATGACGAAACGAAACAAATGAGTTTAATTTGGTTTAGTTCGAAATATCTGTACCTACGCAGGTAGGGAAAGAACGATGTTTATGATTATAAATATACATAAGTGTACGCAGGCGATGGTATATCATTTCAACTGGGTTAATACTTGTTTTCATAATATTAGGGTTCAATTCACCGGATAGCTTAGAGCTTAAATATCTCTATTGCGCCTTCCATTGGCACTTAACTATTCCATAGCAATTGGATAAATACTTATTTTATCACGTAAATGCACAGGTCTACAGTTCTTCTATGTGAAATCTCATAATTATTTTTAGTGTTGCAAAAGCTATAATGAGAAGAACAGACTGAAGTGTGTGCGCACCGATCCTCAAGCAAGTATTTGAAAAATAATAATAAAATGTTGTGTCAACACGATCAGCTTATGTGATCAATAAATTGTAGAATCTTACCTTCTGTTTATGTTTTAAATAAAAATCTATAGCGCTAATACATACATACATACATACATGTGCACGGTTTAAAAAACCGTAGATGGTTATGTGCATGTATATATGTGTATTATTCTATAAATTTCAAACTAAGGAAAAGTCGTAAACGCTAACAAACACACGCATGTAGAAAGTTTCATGAAAAACATCGTTGTCATATTACGAGACGGGATGACCTATTATGGCTTTACTACTTTCATCCCGTAACATGGGTGCGACGAATTGGTCATATATCAATAACTTTTTGAATGACGAGCACGATTAAAAAAGAGGCGTAAATGGACTTTATATATATACAAACACTTCATAAATAGGTATCTGATAGATCAAGGGAAAGTGCTCAGTCGTTTTAATGACGTCCAGTATATCAAAAAGGAGTTATTTGACGCAAAATGCCCTTCAAAGTCTCCCTTATTGCTTGAGATTATCACATTAAAAAGCTTCCCAAAGTAAAGTTTTTAAATTTTTAGATGATTAAATATTTCTGAAATTTAAACACAATGGGAGACAGCAAAAAGGAGAAACGTTTTACACGGGCACACATTCTATAGCTTATAAGCGATTGCTCGAAAAACTTTGTATGCTCGTAAAATCAAAGTTTGAGTAAAAGGGAGGCTTAAAATGCAAGCGGTCATTTTAGGCAAATGCAGTTAAAGTCTTGATCAAAAATTGCCTTCAGATGTAGTGATGCGTTCGTATTGAACGGGTGTAAGGAATAGTCAGTTAAATTTTCAAGTAGCAAAGTACTTTTATATGAACACCGTTCGCATAACACAAGCAAAAAAAGAAGTATAGAAGTTGAATAAAATTTTTGGCGCCACCTATTGGCGGCTGCTTGGGTTATAAATGCACTGCTTTCAATGCTGTTTCTTCACACGTGTATGATACTCGAAAGAGCAGAATCCGATTTGTGAAGCGGTATCCGGCAAGGAGTTTTTTCTATCTGTGTAAGTCGGCACAAACATTTCCTTTCAACCGAAATTGTGGTATACAAGGTATGCCCTTTCCTTTATAACATTGGTTCTTCGACGTATATAACTTTTTTACTTGCTTTACGTAGATGATGTCCTCTGGGTGGTCAGTCATATAAAAAAAGGTCATAGAGTAATTTGCTGAGGAAAGATAGAATATATTCAGAGTGTTAGATTAATCTTTTCTTCCTCTCTCTCTCTCTCACTCTCACTTTCCTCTCAGTACTTATTAATTTATTGTGACGTTCGTTTTGTTGGTACCAAGCTTAGCGAAAGATTTTATTCATTTTTCTTTTCATTTCTAGCTTTGATTCGTTTATAATCATATGTGTTTCATCGATAATAAAATAGTTTTATAGGGAACCGTTAAGTCTGAATTTTTCAAAACAATGTCTGATATGTATTTTCTGCTCTGCGGTCAGCACTATGCAGTTGTAATCTATATTTTGATAAACATTAGCAAGTTTTTGCGAAAACAAAGTAAAACAAAATATACAGAAAATGTGCAAAAGGATAATAAGGAAAAGTATGAAAAGTCATCGCACTAACAAATGCCAGCGTTGTCATGTGCAAGCGTTGAAAATGTTTTTATGCCATCCTTGAACTGTTTCAAGCATGCTTATGCGATAAAGAGGAGGTAAGTAAAAGACAACATCGGCCAGTGGGTTTTACAAAAAAAAAGTCCCCCAAACTTCGAATCAACAGCCTATTATTTTCTTCTCCATATGATTTGCTTTCAATCGATATTTTCGGCCCCATCCACATCTCCAAACATGTTATAATTTTGCACACATCTTCCGTTCCGATAACAGTGTGACGCAGTCATTTCCACTCAGAGGTAATAATCTAAAGCCTGCGATAATTATTGAATGAATTATTCACAACTGTTTCATTGTTTACAAAGACGAACAACCATACAATCTGAGATAAACAAAATTTTACACTTTAGACAACAAATTTTTCGACATCATAAATATAAGACAGTAAGAAACAATTAGTTTCTAGCATTGCGATCAACAAATCGGGTGAAGATTTCATTTAAACTTCGCGAGTACTGTATAGTCATGAGACTATATATTTCTAGATTGTTAGTATTGTCTTCGACAGCTATGTCACGCCAATATGGTCAATTGGTGCAGAGTTATGCGTGGCTTTGTAAACTGATCTCATCGTGCAAAGAATTTCTATTAAATTTTGTTGAGGATGCTAGAGAAGGCTTTTAGCAATGAGACAATATCGCTAAGTGTTACAAAGAAGGCCGAAAGTTCAAGACCTCCATCAACATTCGCCGATGAAAACTACATCAAGCAAATCAAAAATTTCGTGCTCGAAAAGCATCGATTGACACTTAGAGCTCAAATCATTTTAAAAGATATCTTATGTCACAGACCTGTGGCGTACGTACAGATTGCAGTAGAATGCAAATGTTAAGTGTTAAGTCAAATTAAAAACGAAAAGAACATTCTCTCGGGTCAAAGGACTATTTCAAGTTGATAGAGAAAATTGATGATGCTTTTTGAAAATAGTTGTAAAAACGCTTGGCGTCAAAACATACCTCCTTCTTAGCTCGATAATTAACACATCACTCGATAAGTCTCCTATCTGATACATATATAGCATCACAGCCGATAGATTCATATAATTTCTGGATAGTACCTACTTTCAAACGATACGTACAAAAATTTCATGAGCTTCAGGCAGTTGGTTTACAAATTGTCGTTTTTTTAGTGCTGCCACCTTTGTAACTGTCAGAACAATGTAAAAATTTGAATTTCGTGCGTTGATTAAAAGAAAAAGCTGAAATAATGCGTTCGTAATCACTGCTGACTTGAAAAATGTTATGGCGACTCTTGCCGAACGGTTTGCTCGCACCAATTCGGTAGCTCTTTCAAAAAACACAGCATCAAGATCGTTTATGAAGACCATAAAATGAAGTTGCATACAATAGTTGAAATCTTAAAAATATAAGGGGGAGTGTATTTATAACGTTGTATGAATATTTGCTCATGAGAAAGCACTGTTCAAAATGGGCCCCACGTTGGCTCACTTTTAACAACAATCTGGGGACTCACAGCGCTATTTGGCGCTGTTTAGGTGGAAAGGAAACTTTGATTCATTACCACACGAATCGTGTCACGAAATTGTGGCACGTATCGCTTGGAGGCTGGTACTATTAACATTGTTTCCATATATGTGTTAGAGCAGATTATTATTGAATGATCTAATATATTATATTAAATACTGAAAACCATTGAAAGCATACAAATACAATTAGTGTATAATGTAATCGGATAAAAAAATTTCAACAGTGCACCTCAATAAATTTTTTAAATTTTCATTTTTGAATTTCCAAGTATCAACAACAGCAACTCGCAGCAATAAATTCATTCCCTTTTTTCACAATTTTTATACCCATCACCGAAGAGCCGGAATGTATTTATTTTATCAAAATCTTTGCAGAAGGTAGCCTCGGAGATTTTACAAAGTAAGTGTACCCTTGATCAGTTCTGAACTGATTTAAGACTGATTTAAGAATGTATGTTCGTCCACCTTTGTAATGTTTGTGATAAAGCTTGGGTTCTTTGCTCATTTCTTATAAACTATAATATATAGTGAATTTTTACTTGTGGAATATAGAAAAGTCAGCCACGCCCATCCAATATTACAAAATATCAAAATACTATTTGTTTTCTTTGTGTTCCTTTATTAGGCTTACTTGTTTTCCATTTTTATTTTACTTTTATTTTAATATAAAGCTGGTGGGTCTCGAAAATTCGTCTAGAGCTACTTGTTTCTTCTCTCTTTGCTATATAGTATAGGTTAGAAGTTGCATCTGCTTTAATGATGTTAACCGATTTCGCAAGCGAACGACTCATGTATACCATGAATTAATATGTCTATGGATATTTGCATTTCTGCATGTATGTGCACATATGTGCACATGTATGCGTACATATACAAGCGTAAACTAACATTGTATTCATACACATGATGTGAAGTTGAAATGTGAATCTCAGGCCATTGATTGCGCATTCATCTAGCTCATCGAAACTCTAAAAATTAATATTACAAATAAATTTTGCAAAAACATGCAGCATGAGTTGACATTAAGTGATTTTCGTTTTGTGTGCACTCTTCTCAAGAACGAGAAAACCTTTTTGCACATATGTACATTTATTCATACATATATCAAATTTATCTCTTCGTTTGCAACTGATCGATAAATGAGCGACCAGTGTCGCAACGCGCCGTAAATCTAAATTATATGAAGTGTTTACAGTCAATGTTGATTTTGAGTTCTTAACATCATACTCAACCATCTTATATAGTGCATTCGTTATATAAGATTGTGAATCTCAACTAATCATTCATAAAACTATAGAAAGATGGAGATCAGATCGCGTCTATGCCGCGAGCTTAATTTCGAGAAGAACATCTTATGTAGAAGAGAATTACTTTCTTATAGAATAGTCTTAAACCCGGAAAGAAATATTCGTGAAACGATTTGCGCTTGCTTTCGAACCAAAAAAAAACTTATAGGGAAGTTGCCAGTAGATTTATTTATCTATTTATTCTCTGTGTATTTAGTAAATAAATTTATAAAGCATAGACATTTAAAAGCTGCCGGATAACTTAGATCGTATGTTCGCTTGTATTAAAAACTCTACCGCACTTGAGATTTGTAGCCGCGATCATTGAGTTGTCAGTCAGTAGATTTACATTAGCTATTATATATATGAGTTATAAAAATTCATCTTCGAGATAAAAATCAAGTAAATATATATGCATTGGGAAATGTCTTCTACATAAGATTATCGAAAGAGATTTAGCTATAAGATGTTATCTTAAGAGATTTTGTCCGCCCATAATAGGAAAGACATGGTAAAAATTTGAAAATATAAAAGCCTTCCGTATCAGTATTTGGGTCTTTTACACCACCCCAGGTTATCAGTTTGTACAGCATGTTATCGATGGAATATATATACTCTTAAGTAGAAGAAGAGGTAATAAGAATGTTTAAAACTATGTTTAAAAATATTGTACTCTTGAGAATACATATATTTGCGTTTTACTTATTTTATACGTTTAGAAAGTCATCTCAAAAAGGCGAAATCCTGTAATAATACAGTCTTTTAACTTATCTGTATTGCGTTTTTTTTATTATGTGTAATTAATGAAAGTGATAAAAATATATTTATGAATAAGAAATCTAATCATCTAAATATTGTAAATTAATTTAAAGGCGAGATATTTAGTTTATACGGGCGTATAAGAATTTTACTCAAATATGCTCGACAGTATTGCAACTATCTTCGAGAAAACGAGAGACTTAATCGAAGGCAATTCATACAGCCATAGTCAGTCATAAGGTTGTTTAAAATTATTATTTTCGGCATCGCAAAGAGCATAGCAGATCCGAGAAAGTGCCTTAGTAATTACTCATAAAGCGTAGAAGGTTTATGGATGTTTCTATAATTCGTTTATAGTTGCAAAGAGATTCTTTGCGAATTGAAATAAACGACTTTCCAATAAGTCCGGTGGAGACTGAGGGACAATGTGGGCAAATAGTCGCTGATGAATTTCGAAAAATGCGTGCGCTTGCACGAGGAGAATAATGACATTGTTTAGCTAGAGACCAAAGGGTTTTAAGTAAAAAGTTTCATTTTATTGTGGCACCATTACATTTCCCAAATCGAACGCTCTATTCAAACGTATTTCATCAACAATTTAACGAGTTTTGAAGAAACTAATCATAAAACTACCAAAAGATGGGATAATTTAAAAACCCATGTGTCAGCATGGGGTAGCATTTAAATAACATACCCGTGAAAAAGAAGACACCGATCTTACGGAAACGTTGAGCTTTTCAGGTGCACATTCATAAAATGTTCTAAACAGTATACCTTTAACTAATTGTTTGCCCTTATATGGGCAACTAGGAGATCCATATTTCTCCATTTGAATGAACGAACTGTAATCATTCATTCAATCATGAGAATTGTAATCATTTAGAAGAAAGCGACTTACACGTTACACGTACATATAAGGATAACTTTCATTATTTCACTCATGAAAATGTAACCGTTAAATACAATTCTCATTTCTCATTGAACATTCACATATTTGTACATAATTCTCAAATTACATATTATACACACAAACAGAGATCTACCATATTGTCAAAAAAAAAAAAAAACAAAAAATAAAACGTCAGATAGGTTCCTTTAATGTTAAATAACCAATATCTCGCACAAATTGCAAACAAATATTAGTTCAAAACAGTGGTTGCTTACTTGCAGTATGAACGTATGTAGGTCCAGATGTATATGCTTTCGCAATAAATTTTAAATCTGATATATGTCAATTTTCCATACCATATTGTTTAGGCACAAATGAGCAAAAGGTTTTAAATTGTCTCAACCCTCCAAGCGTGCGATACTTGAGTGCTGCTTACACCTTTAAGTAGTAGTAGCCCTCGTCAACAATGCATTAAATTTTGAGTAAAAAGCATGCGTTTGTAGTTGAAACAATAATACGTGAATGAGAGCGTATTTAGACAAAAGGGCGTGGCCAATTATTATAATCAAAATAAGAAGAAAACCGATCAGAAGGAATATTTTAAACTGAATTAGATTTCAGTGCAGGATATATCTTATATAACGTAGAATAAATGCTTTTTGACTTTTGAAAATTTTCACAAAAGTTTGTTTCTTTCTTAATGTGCATGACACCGAGGGTAAATCTATTAAGATTTTAATGAAAAATGAAATCGTTCACCAACGTATATAAGTAGCTGTAGAAGAGGAAATCTCTTAACAGAGCAGAAATTGTTGCTTATATTCCGTTCTTATAGATGTATCTAATAGACATCCCATGTATGTATATGTCATGTGTAGCGGTCTTTATCAGTTATAGACACACTAAAGATTCCACTAATAGAGTAAACAGCGTCCTGATATCGTACCATAATGTACTGTAATTGCAATTCTTCGCCTTTATTTCCCACCGGTTATAAAGACGATTGCAAAGGTTAATATAAACACAGTTGATAAAATTAGCGAAGGCATAATTCTTTCCCACTCACTCACAGTCTCCTGCCGAGAGGATAATTTGCGTTATGAGCGTACCCAAGAAAGGGCTCGCTTTCTGGATACCATCGTAAGAATGAAAGTGACACTCAGGCAACAAGTTATCGGCTGAAACTTGTATTAGTTAGAAGCGGAAACATGCAATGATAACAATAGTACATTCCAGTTCAATATTGCAAAAAGTTCCTAGATGAGTTTTACAATATGAGACCAAGAATCAGCCAATGCAGCGTTTGTTTTTCTCTAATTCGTCTTGTTTTTCGCGACTCAATCTCATCATTTATTTATTTATTTATTTATTTATTTTTTGGTTAACGCTCCTTGATGATGGTTTCGTTAGCTTGGAGCAACTGTCAGCACAGTAGCCCTCCACTTATCTCATCAAATGGAGGTGTCGTCAGTATTCGGTTTTATTATCAACATTAAAGTTTAAAGGTATGTTTTTGATAAATCAATAAAACGAGAGATGTCGGAAGCCTAACAATAACACTTCAACATATTATTATTATTATTATTATTATTATTATTATTATTATTGATTTACCCAGGGAAATAAATTCTTAGACTAAAGTCTTAAAGCATTGGTATCTAGGATGTCGGCTTTATTGAATTGTTAATCGAGCCTACAATTGACCAGTCAGACGAATCACTTTAACGTGAAAGTGACGAGGTTATGAAGTAACGCAATATAATATTCGAAACGCCCTCTATTTTAAATCATTTAAAACTCATTTTATAAACTTTATACATCACGCATATCACATGAAACATAACAAGAGGGCCCTCTCTTATCCCATATACAAATTTATTTCATATTTACTTCAGAAAGACCAATTTTAACATATTGGTCCAATCAAGCTTAGAGCCTGATCATCAAGATACATAGAGAAATTAGATGGGCTTATATTCCTAACCCTTTAAAATTTTAAAAATGAGGAAAACCTTTTGCGGCCTGAACAATCGAACCCGAAATTTTCTTAATTCAGTTCAGTTAACCAGTCATAAAAAATTGACGCGATTTCTAATGATTACTACTCCGATAAAATCATTTCTGACTTTCTGTAAACCTATTAATATCAATGTTGTTTCTACGAGCAAGCACTTTAGTGCTAATTTTTGCAATTCGCTTCTATTAATTAAAATTTCGCCATTACATTGGAATGACTGCAACAAACGTTATATACTTAGATCTTCTTGTTTTCCTGAGTGCGTAGAAATTAGATAATCTGAGTTGAACTATTGCGCCTACTGATCAAAGAAGTTAAACAATTTTGATTAGTTTTCTGTCGACACAGTGCATAAATGTCCGTATCAATAGACATCGGCCCCTTAAAAGTGTTACGATTACAATCAATTAATTAGAACGACTTGGGCTGAAGGATTATTAAAAAATCTTCAATAAGAGAAAGTACTATCGTATGCGAGGACGTGAAAGTTATTCCAAAGAGAGATGACATTGCAATTTGAAAACCAAAATAAACTCACAGAGAATACTTATATGTATTTGTTTTAGGGGAATTTTTTTGTCATCACAATATCAGGCGAATATATTAGAATAGCATACTAGCTCCTTAATTGTGGACGTCTCACTTAATCAAACGCCGTAGGTCTTACACTAACTAATATTTATATAGGACATATGTACTATATATAGAACTGCGTAAATCATGCTTTCAGCTTTCTCTTTTAAATATTTGCATTCCAAAAATACGAACACACAAACAAACAATATATAAAGTTTATGGAATTTCTACTAATATTTCGCAGAGGTTATGGATGGAGGGACAAACGCAGTACACACCCGTATGGATAAAAGCATATTTTTCATGTGATAGTTAGCTGCATATGAGTATGGAGATTATTTGTGTGAGTAAGCACTTTGAAAACTAATTTTTACTTTCTTGATACACTTACACATAGGCGTTAGAAAATCTTGACGATTTTGAGTAAAATGTCTTCGTTAAAGTCCCCGAACTTCTGTGGTCTACTAATGTAAGAATTCTTGTAAAACGATTGATATCAAACTAAGACCATTCGTAAACTAACCTGCCTTACTAATTCCGGCATCCCATACTTATGCTTAAAGGGTATATTCCTTGTCTACTCGTCTTCTATAAGTATAAGGAGCTGAGAAAGAAGTGGAATGTATGACCAAAGAAAAGGCTAAAATCGATCAGAAATCATTCTGTAAGAAGAGAGCGCAGAGAGCGCATGCTTTTTCTGCGCACACATTTTGGTTACCGTAGAATATAAAGCTTACTCTCTTTGCTAAGATTGCAAATGCTATCAACGGTGATCGACAAGCAAACGCATAAATAATATGCAAACTAAGGGCTAATGACAGCTAACGAAGACTCTACTCAATGTATGCTAAGCTCACATCATCTAGGAACTGGCCGAATTAAAGGTTTGCATATGAGTTTAAAGAGATGTTTTCTTTAATTAAATAATGAAATGTCAAGCTTCTCGTGCCAATGAAAAACTTTTTGAAACCGTTCTCATATTTTGACCGTGGTAAAGGCGGCTTTCTGTTAAATAACACAACTGCTTTTTTTGTGTAAACAAACCATTACTTATATCAAAGAATTAAAGCTTTGTTCTAAACTAACAGCAAAGAATTTTTTTAATATTCGCAGTAAAGCTAAACTTGACTAAACATTTACTAATTTTTTGTTTTGATGTCTGTAATACCTCCATGCAAATAATGTATGTAATCTTCTGTAATCTTTATCGCACCCAACTAATAAATTATATTTTGAGCGTATGCGTGCACATATTCACATAAACGCATTTACAATATATTGCAAGAGTCCGCTCACTTGTGTTAGATTTTATATTTCATTTAGAGGACAGACAGTTTTATTCGTATGTACTTATATTCGGGCTCAAAATCAAATGCATTTGTTTCTTTCTAAGCATCCTTAACAACTACATGCAAGCGTACTCGTACATATTTTGCGGATGTCCTTTGACAAAAACAATAACCACTTGAAGGGGAACCTTTGTGAATTGTGTGAATTGCCTTTATTGTCTATGCTGACATGGTGTGGCATACAAGAGAGACACAGAGATTCGGTTAATTTCAATTTATTATTAAATACATTGGGCTTGTGAGTGCGTTTGTTTGTGGCAAATATCGCATTTACCTGCTAAAAGTCATGCTGACTTTCGAATATTTCGATTTTTACACATTTTTGTGTTTTTATGATTTTGAACTTTTTTTTTTTTCATTGCTGTGAAAATCGTCCGTTTTTGCTATTGATTCTTTGCAGGCGCATGCGCATACGCAACCGGCCTTAAATACAAAAGAATGGTTATTTAAATGCTTTTTATCAACAATTGTGTTTTTATGTGAACTACCACAAATACTTACTACATACGGTATATTTGTACGTGCGTGCACACATATATTACTCTTAGCAGAATAGATAGGTAGACAGACGGACTGCCAGACGATTGTTCGACATAATAAAATATTTGTTAGAGCAAATTTCTATTTTTCGTTTTGCCTACACAGAAAATAAAGTACGTCTGTATTTCATATTTCACGTGATCAAAATATTGCGGAAAACTGCCTAACTACGATACGTAAATATTAATACTAAAGTCTTCAATGTAGTCTATTACGGTAAGCCAGAGTTGATTTAAAGATCCTAGAGGAACCGCCTAAAGTCTCTTTCCTACGAAGAAGAATTTAAATCCATCGACTAACTTGATGAAGCGTCGTGTTTTATTGTTCTTTTTCGTTGACGGATTTTCATTTCTTCTCAAATCGATTTATAGATCCGTAACTTCTCTGTTCAGACAAAGTCTCTTCCTTTTCCTGGTCTTCTTTTAAATTTGAATTAGTTGAACAATCTCTTTGATGTCTTGTAAAATGTTGAAATAAGATTTCTAAAGTTGCTTTCTGTTTGCAATTTAAATAAAATACGATCTTGTTTTCTTATTTAACATTCAACATTAGTGGTAACATTTGTCCATACATTGGGATTCGATAGAAAATCTATTGAATCGTTCTGCCTAAAAGAGGACATATCGAGCCAAATACGTACCTGTTTACGAGGTGCTAGGTATAAATACATTCTGTCGTAAAAGGTGTCTACGGTAATATATTGATTTTGCATTTTAAATACACACACACGCACACAAATACCACTTCCACATGCAGAAAAAGATTAAGATAAACAAGTCTACCTTTATATTGTAGTCATGCCTACGCAAAGTTATTGGTTCCCTTTCGTGATACTTCCGTTTCCGTGACGCAATCGAAGGTTGTTCGAAAATTCACACTTTATCTTATTGCCACCTTATTGAATGATAAGCGATCAATGTTTTGATAGTCACTCTTTATATCGTATATCGTATGAATTTAACCCGATCGCGAGTGGTTTTAGTATTTTCGAATTGAATTAAATTTTCCCGTTGTGAAAATCTGTTTTGACTGTTCGTACATTTCAATAATTGCTGAACACATGATGGGTCCGTAAGCAATCCTTGGAAATCGATCTGATTACGGAAACTGAAGTCGCAATAAAAATAATGAAATTAATTTTAAAAAACTCTTTTAATCTTTTCTCTGCCGGTTTCATTGCCTTTCTTTTGATTATAAACTTTTTCTAAGTGTATTGCTTTGTTTCAAAGTCAAATTAGAAAATGTTAAGATTTAAAGACTTAAGAGGGGTTTGCAAATCAATTATTAAATTCTCTTGTTTTTCAATTTAGGTCTCAATGTACGAATGACAACATTTTATTGAATGCGCAAACAAAATCTACGTACCTTGAGGTTTTCTTTACACTCTGTACATATTTAGTATATGTAAAAACATAAGAACGTTTAACTAGGGAATTTTCTCTATTCATACAAAAGACATCTGGAACATTAGCCGGAATTTAAAGAAGAAAAAAAGGTGTTTTTTTCTGTCTGCTGCTTTGATTAAAGAACTTATTGCCCTTTAAGCTAACTTTTTTACCGAAATCTTTGCCAAATGAATCACTGAATATAAGTTCTTGCCAAATCAAGAAGAGAAGTTAACCATATTTTCCACAGTAGAATATGACTTGAAAAACAAATTATTGCATTAATGAAAAAACTTCATCTTAGACGATATACTATATAATTTAGAATAGTAATCGCCCAAGCGGCGTATTAAATATGAAAGTCCATATTTTTTACTGTTAATTGTCGGTCTATCAATTGGAATGTACGGAACGACTATTATTCGTTTCTTTGATAACGGTTTAGTAAGCATTTCGAACGACATCTGGTATATGTTGCAAATTATTGACGACAACATATTGAAATATTTAAAAATTGTTAAGAAAGTTTCATGTTCTTTGCTTGTTCTCAGTAAGCCTGTGGCAATTGATTTTTACAGTCTATTCGCGTAAATTAATTAACAGAGATAATAACAATAACTTAAATATATTACATTATAAATTTATGTATATAAATATATAATGAATAAAATTTATATAAATGCATTAAGTTTTAGCATTCAGCCAACATACTGGTACTCCGACAGTCATGCCGATCATGCAGATCATGTAAGTATATGAGCGGATATAAATGAAAATGGTATAAGTCCAATGAGCCAATGATGATTTGGATGTGAGAAAAGTATTTTCTCCTGTCTTTGTGTACTCGTCATAACCCATTAATTCCTAAATATGATTTCTTTGTAAAATAATTTATAAGCACACGTTACGTTACCGCGAATATATTATATTGAAAAGTGAAATAAACACCGCCATCCTTAACTATCGTGCTAAGCTAAGCTAAGTGTTCTTTTAAGGAAGCCTTCCATAGACTTTCTGATAACAAAAAACGAGAAACTTTACCGTCTAAAGTTTCGAATGAGCGAGTCTAGCCTTGTGACCAGAAATATATTTGAAATATTAGGAATCATCATCAATCATATTGCGTAATAGTAAGGAGATGTATACATCTAAGCCTCGTATTGAACAATTACGTGTCAATAGCTTGAATGCTATTAAACCTAAGTCTCTGCTGTCCATTCAAATGACAGAGATTTTCGAGAAGTGGAACACTAAGCAAGAGAACGCGCTTGTTTTCCGCTTAAACCTATTAATTATTACGCATTAAAGAATTCTCCTAAGAAAATAGATGACTTCTACACAACATGAAACGAGAACACTTCGTCTGAACTGAATCTGAAAAAAAAAAAACGAACATATACTGTCTGAAGGTTAAAATGGACGATAGGTATAAAATTTTCTACAACGAAACCCTAGAAAAAAAAGGCGTTATTTAAACTTATTGCTTTTTATTTGGGATAAAAGACAACTTACAATTTCGGGCTTTTTAGGTTCACGCAAAAGCAAAGCCTCAGAGCCGGTAGGAAGGGGAAACGTAAAGATACGATGCATTGAGTTCTTTACATGCTATGGTAATAGCAAGAAAAAGTTCAATTCGTGTATGATATTTTCTTGTAAAATAGAAAGAATATATAAATCGTAATCCTATCTTCGTCATGACTTCGTTTTCGACTCGACCTAAAGATGTAAACTGCAAGTTTACAAATTTTGATCCAATAGTACAAGAAGAGTAAAATCAAAGAGTGAAGAGTACGAACATGTTTTCCGGATGAAGATTTGAGACTGTAATTGTGTTTTAGCAGATGGACTTCAAAATAATAAATCTTAGCTGAATCCCCTCTACTCTCTTTTCAAGTCACGAAAGTGTATATTTTCTAATGTCTGTACAGCATGCATATTACAATCCTTGGGATCGCTGTGCTTCATATGAAATTAGTTTAAAAGTATTTTAAAATATAAATAACTTTATTTACTTATTTTTTTTACATTTTATTTATATATTATTTTATATATATGGAAAATTCAGATTTATGAAAGACATAGTTCAGTTACACAATTAGATAACTCTCAAGATTGCGTTTAAACTATGAAATGGTAAGTGAAACTGTAATGTTCTTTTAATCAAGCAAAGAGAAGAACTTTAGGGAACGCAAATTAATTATATAAATAAAAGCAAACATAAATAGACAAAAAAAAAAAAAAAGAACAAGAAACAAGCATATATCTGGCATAAAGGCACATCCAGCACGTCGCTATCGATCGGAGCTATGAATGCGGCACTGAACCTGAACTAAAGCAAACGTGAAAAAGCGTGACAAAAGATCGTAGCAAGCATATTATATTTACTAACAAATCCTAGGAATCTTTAAAATAAAAATTTGGTTTTTCTACATATCCTCTTTCTCGAAACCTTAAATGCTTTAAATAGTTTGCAATCAAAATGGCATTGACTAAGTTTTGTTAAAACAAAATACCCTGAGAGGCTATTATGAACACTGAACTTCATTTCAATTAATAAAGCGGACGAGTGAGTAATCATTGATCAATAATTTTCTCTAAAGGTAAATTTCGAAACTTCGCATGGTTACAATGAAACTAGCGAGTTACAATGCGGATTACTTAACGTGAAAAGCCAGAACTGTTTCTGGACATATTCGGCTGTTTCCACCAGGAGACATACATACTCCACTTACTTTGGTGTCACCAAAGTCATATATAGTTCGATATGTAAATGGAAGCTTATTACCGAATAGCGAATTCTTTAGACAAAGGGCCGAGTCAAGATTCTTCAATTCATAGGAACCAGCAAGACGATCAACGAACAAACACATTTCTTGTTCACAGTCTTGGTTTCTTCCTTTTAAAGCATAAGTTTGGTGTTCAAGCTTATGTCCTTCACTTGACATAAAGAAAGACGACTGAAGTAGAAAAATCATTGAATGGTAAAATCTGTTGAAAGATCGATATATGTATATGATATTTGTATAGTAAACGCTAGAAAATGCTCTACACACAACACTATTCTAAAAAGTTTGTCGTGAAGAAATGGATGAAAGCAATTATTAAGAGACAATTCGTTTAATTAATTTTGGTAAAACACTTAATTTGCCTATGCCTCCGTAGCTCTCTACGGGATGTTTATTTTCACTATCCACTGTCCTGTCAAAGCACCTGAGGGAATGCCATTAGGGCTGATTTTAAGCTGGCGCGATATCGTGATCTGAAATTAGCAACTTAGGAATCCAAATCGAGTGGAAAGAGAATCGTAGGTTCGGTCCTACCGCCAGTAAAATTCTATTAATATTATTTGACAAAGAGATTCGAACTCGAACGACCATCAGCGAATTTACAATTTTTCTTTTGAAATTACAATTTTTAAAAAAATATTTTTGATTTGTTGGGAGTGAAGAGGCAGTGAACTTTGTTAGTTAAGATAAATCACTGCCTAATAGTAGATTAGTTGATGTAATCATATGAGGAAATATTTTTCATACACTTTTTGGATAGTTTACGCTTCTCATTCCTATAGAATTTAAGTGCTTAAGTTACTTAAAATACTAAGTAGAGGTGCTTTGAAGAACGAGCTTACATGATCGATATGAATGCGCAAATAGATAAGCCTAGACAGTACTCATTCCTTCTTACACGTGTTATAATTTGCTAAAAAAAATTCGATTTTCATCTAACTACAGCTCTGGAAAAAAGCCATGCAATTGTTCACAGTAATTGCGAAAGTGAAATATAGGGAGAAAATATGTAAAGTTACTAACTAACAACAACATGGGTTGCAAAACCCATGTACACATTCCGTTTAAAAGTTATGCTTGTTAAAAAAACACAGAATGTGTCCTGAGAGTGTGTGAAAACTACAATTTTCTATAACGGACCTCCAAGATACCATTCATGACGAAGGTATTTTTGCCATCATTTCGTGATCAATTCAGAATCACTTTCTAAATCTAAATATAAGCTTGTCTGTTTGTCTGTCTGTCTTGTCTTCTTGTGTTCAACCTATACGTCGCAATTTTTGAGATATTTTGATGAAAGTCGGCGCACCGCCATGTTTTTGGACAACTCTTCCAATCGCTTACCATATAAAGCCTTATTTTGAAAAGTCGTTATTTAATAATTGTATTAAGCGTAACTATATGTAGCGTTTTTACTTGCTTTCCATTATTTTATCAATAATAAAATAATTAATATATTAATCAACCAGAAAGAAAGTTATATTCGGCTGGTCCCCACCAGCCTTAAAATCTTTAGCGGTTCATGTTTTTATTTATGGTTATAGAAAAGCGATTGGGATAAATTTTATATTCCATTGTATTATTAAGAAAAAATTAATCCAATATGTCGTCACGCCCGCGTTTAGTTTGTCACATTCTATTTTTCAAATCGTTTTAATTGTTACCCATTTCGATGGTATATTGTTAAGAAACTAATCCACCACATCTTTGTGTCCCCCATATTTATTTTAGAATTAACGCATTTTTGGCCAGACCTTGTGTGTATAACCTTGTGTCGGCATGACTGATTTTTTTCATTTTCGCCCATAAATATTGTAATAGAGTTTTCCGTAAACTAAATGTAAGAAATTGGAGTCTTCTACATTTCACGATTTGTGAATAATAAGCAAAAAACCCAGAACTTGTTGCTTAGAGAAACAGAGTTGCGTTCAATTTACGCTTTACTACGAACATGGGCTGCGACTACTTTGGCCCATTTTCAATACCAACTTACGTACAGAAACTTCCGGTATTTCTACCAAATTTGAAATTAGTATATATCTTTATTCGAGCAGCAGAGTGTCAACAGCACACACCGCCCAGGAACGCGAACGGACAGACACGGCTTAATCGATTCAGAGTTTCGCGCTGATTAGACGCATATGTACTTTATAGGGAGAGAACCTATATAGGGTAGGGTATAAACCGTATATTCTTGATCAGCGTCCAATTCTGAAATGATTTAACCATGTCCGTTTGTCCGTTTGTGCGTCTGTTCGTCTGTGTAATGCCTGTTATCAACATTCTCCTGACCGCAAAAATTAAGCTATCGACTTGGCAGAAACATGGAAGGTTTTTGTACGTAAGTTGGTGTTGAAAGCGGACCAAATCAGACGAACAACACGGCTACAGTACCATGTAAACTAAGAATACCTCTGTTTTTTAAAAGGAATAAAAAATTGGTTTTTGCTTATTACTCATAAACTACCACATATAAGTTTACCATAATTTCAACGTATATTCTATGAGCGATTTTGTAGTATGTGTACAAAAGTGCCCAATTTTACAGTTACTCGAATTTTAATTTTTTTTTTCCAATAATTTGAAAACACACAGAAGCATGCTTCAAAAACCACATAAAATATATAAACTTTTGGCCAGTTCCAAATTCGGAATGTACCTTACCATGTCCATCTGTCCGTCTATGCAACTGTGCAGTATCTGTGGTAAACAATCTCCCGTTCGCAAAAATGAAGATATCGCCAACAAACTTGCAAAATAGTCTGAAAATGATCCAAATATGCTAAGGAAGACATCACAACAACTGTTACAACAACCGTGAGTACCTTTGCTTCCCGTGTTTTTTGCCTATTTTGTTTTTTTTTTTTTTGGGATAACGTTGATAGATACAAAAAAAATTCGGTCGCGACCGAACTTAATTTTCTTACTTGTTTGTATTTATTAGGTGCTTGCAAAAATGTTGGCCAATTTTTACTCGAAAAAGTCATTTATTGAGAAAAATGGGTACAATGCATATAAATCAAAATATTTTCCATCAGTTTATACAACATTTGACTATATTTCTGGCAACAGGACGATATCGCGTCGAAAGAACTTATATTGGTTTGGCAGCGATCCAATCATCGACATATTTCGCACTTCTTCAAGTTTGCGGAACCGCATGCGAGCCAAACCATGCTGCATAGATCTGAACAAGTGGTATTCAAAAGGCGCCATATCTGGTGCGTACGCTGGGTGTGGCAGAACTTCCTATTCGCGCTACAATAACGTATCCTTGACAACGCTTACAACAAGAAGCCAAGACAAGAGGCATTTTCAGTCAATTCGTGTAGTAGCCATTTTAGCCGCTACTGCTGCCCTTTTTTGCAACAAAACCTCGTTCAATTTGCTCAACTGACTTCGGCAGGCATCTACAATAACAGTTCCATCCGGTTTTAGAAAATTGTAATCCACTACACATTGCTGACTCCACCGTATGCACAGCAAAACCTCAAGGCCATGACGATTCCGCTTCTGTATCGATCTGGAAGAGTGCCTTAGGCTACTTCGTAACTGTTTAGGATTGAAATTGTTCAAATAGATCCACTTTTCATCGGCAGTCACAATGCACCAAAGAAAACTCTTCTTTTTGTGCATGGCAAGCAATGGAACCGCGGTGTTGTAACGGTTCGTAATGGCGTTTTCAGTCAATTCCTATGGTGGCTACATTCCCTCCTTTTGGATGTTTCCCATCGCATGTAAACGTTTAGAAACAGTTGAATTATCAATTGCTAAGGTGTCCGACTGTCCTTTGAGGGCTTGAGCTGGGTTTTCGTTCCACAAGATTGCCAATTCATTGTCTTCGAAGTTTTTTGGTCTTGCAGGCCGTTCTTTGTCATTTGATTATTGGGATATGATGGGCATAACAGCATCACAGCATAAGCTTCTAAAAGCGCTTGTTAGGCTGGCAGCAGATTTCTTCAAATTAAATAAAAAAAGTAATGAAAGTCGAGAATGCAATTTTTTAGTGCTCCATGATTAGCGCTGGCGTACGCTGAATAAATCAATAATGAATCAATGAAATAGAAAAGTGTTATTTTATGAAGCGAAAGGTCAAGATCATCGAATTTAATCGTCATGTACGCGGGTATTTCTCATTTTTCTGTGTAGAAATCCCTGGCCAAAATTTTGGCAAGCACTTAATATAACAACAATGCAGATATAGGATACTATTGAATCGATTATATTTGTCTCTATTGTTTTGCATCGCTTATAATATTGTGTTTATGATAGTCTTTATTGGGAGCAATCTTTAATGGGAGGCAGTCTGTAATGGAAGAAAAAGAGCATTTTCCCGCTTCCTGCTTCCAAATTTATGAGTTACGATGTTCGTAAGAGTAGGAAAATAATTAAACGAAAGCGCTATAGCTTTCCGACTGGAAATTATCGAAATGTGTAAGTAAATTAATTGTCAAATTATACTCGCTTTAACTCAATTTGTAGTTCTTTTTTGGCATATATATAAACATATCATACATATAAGGAATCGTAAGACCTAGCTCCCACAAAGCTCACACAACGTTTTTACAAGTGACAAAACCGTTAAAAATTAATTGCCGGAATTCTACGTGGGCGAGTTCTTGCACAAAACAATAGAGAGCTTCGATAGGTTTTTCAGCTGGGCAGTGAAATATGTGCACGCTCTGTGACGTTATGTAAAGTGAAGTTTTCTGCAAAATGGTACTGTGAAGGCGGATTGTAAAAGTAAATCGCATTTCTTCAGAACAAATTACAATACGAATTAATGTTTGTAATAATATTAGATAGGTCGAGCACATCATTGTAGTCAAGAAGGTGGAAGGCTTGGTCATTGGCTTCGAAATCACGGAAAAACGCCCAGTATTATTGCTCCCAAAAACAAGTACTAAGAGATGCGGAGCAGTTAAAAAAACTTCACCTGCCTCCGATAAACACACGATTATTTTAGCAAAGTGAAATCCCTTTAAGCCATCTAAAGCAATTTCCAATGAAATTACAACACACCCCGAACTATTCGTCGACAGTAATTAGGTATCAATATACCAGGAAGCATAGCCCGGAAAGTTGCCTTGCTCAGAAGAAGAGCAAGAGAGACTTTGCTTTAGCCCGTAAAAATTGCTCCAAACGAGAAGTTGAAGAATAGTGAAGAATAATAAATAATAAAAATGATTACTCTTCACTACAATATTTTGCTTTATTTTTGAAATGTTGCTTGTACACCTACTTTACACTACTCTTGGAAAGAAGCGACAATTTTGAAATGAACTTCTTTTATATTTTGTTTAGCACAACTCTTGAAAGCATTTTCATAGGCGGAAATGTTCCTACTTAATAAATAACTGACAAAAATGTAATATATGGCAGGAGGAAAATGGAAAAGAATACCCTCCACCAGCATAAAACCGCCTACATCTATTTTTCTGTCCACATATGTACCTATGTATGTACATTGCAATCGTTTGTGTTATGTTTTAAATGGTAGCTCCACTAAGACCTTTTTCAGAAAATCATTTAGTTGTTTCTTTATTGACTTGAATATCCCCAAATAATCAGGAATGATATAAGAAAATGTTGAATGGTACAAGAATTCGATTTTCACATACTTTGTTTTATTGCACTGTATTGCACTGTATTATTATGCTGCCTGATTGCTTGAAACTTTGAATGCGAAAAATAATTAAACAAAGCTGGATCCAGCATAACTTTTTCATTCGAATGTTTACATAGATATTTAAAATTTAATTCAAATGCCCGTCAATCACAAAAATTAGTATTTTTAGAGTCCGCTGGATACTGCGATAGCTACAGATATGTAAATTAAATGATTTGTTTGTTAGATCCAAATTTCTACTGATTACCAATCATGCCGGCGTTCCGATCTTTAAATAATTTTGAGAAATATTCTTCTTCTTCTTTTTTTTTTTAATTTACATTTAATATATGTGATTGTGCTTCGAATATTATTATTCCAATGCGTTGGTTTGGTTCCACTCCGAAGAAATGCATTTTGCTTCTTTTTTTTTTTAAGCTGTTACTCTTTTATCGTACCTTAGGGGGAGAATTGAAACCAGACTGAATTTTATTTTTTAGTTATGTCGTTAGGATGAGTTAAAGTGTTAAATACTCTTTAGTACACATATCAACTTCTGGCATTTAGTTGTTATTGAATGCGTAATACGCTCCCAATGACACTCGAAAGACTGACTCACTTGCAGATTGTTTTGAAGAAAGACTTTGCGTAGAAAACTCATAAAACCATAATTCGTAAGATATGTATGTTTATTTATTTTTTATGCGTTAACAACTAAAAGAAATAAGAAAACTTTGATTTTGCTTGTAAATTTCGATAGACAGGGAAACTAAATTTGTTATATGAATTTAAATCTGCAGTTAGACAGTAATGCTATCCATATATATATAATCTCTTTAAAAAATGATTAATTTTATATTAACAGGAGATCACGAAGGGGGGGGGGGGGGGGGGAGCAATCTAGTAATGAAAGTAAGCAACGAAGTAAAGCGAACGCAGAAAATGAAAGTTACCTTGAAGCGACAATGACCAACGTGTTGACATTTCGGCTTTAAATATTTTCATATATCATAATTTCATTATGAATTCCATCATAATAAAAACATAGTTTCACCGTAGTTTTAAATCTCGACATCTATATACATAGATTCCAGATTATGGATGAGCCTTTTTTGAAGTTTTTGATTTTTTCACGTTTTTTTTTTTCTTATTCTACATCCGTTTTTAATATACTAAAAAGGATAGATCATAAGTGCAATTCTTTAGTCAATTCATGTGATATTAAAAGTTCAAGTATAGTCAGATATGACTTGAGTAAACTTGACCCCGTAGTCAATGAAAAGTAAAAAGCACTATAGTAATGCATTACAACGGATTAGATAGTTACGTTGCTGCTGGCCAAAAAATGCATATAACTTGTTTTGGCTACGTCGAAGGGAACTAACAAATTTAATATGCCCTTTACCTTTTTTTTTTATGCGGGGAATAAAAACATTCATTTTTATGAATCTTGCAGTCGGGGAGTGCACAAAGCCCATTTCGAAACTTTATTTATTACAAATTTATTAATGTAATGCAATTTGAATTTAAAAAAAAACATCGTTTTAGAGATCGAAAATCATAAAAACAAAATTTCAAATACATATTGCATTCAATATTACCCAACCACTAAAGGTTTATGAGAAACCTATAATAGAAAATTGATCGAAATGCAATATCGTTAGTGTCTGCTTTTAGTTGAAGTTTGTTTGAAGGGTTTTGTGAATTATCGTGAAATCGGCATAATTCGGTTTAAGAACAAATATTTCGTCCAGTGTTAATAGCCGCTGCATAGATAAAGAATAGGAATGATACGTGTCGTAAAATGGTTCAATGTGTCTACGTTGTCTCTAACTGCGTTTCTTAAGAGGACACGAAAAAAAAAAAAAAAACAAATTAAATGATGGCAGAGAATGGTTAAGCAGTGGTGTTTGATTGTAAAAGTGATCGCTAGCACGTGACATTTTTCGTTTTTTAGATTGTATTGTTGTCCGGCATGAGACGATCAAACGCAATTCCATCTTAAGCATTAGCCTAAAAACAACTTTTAAAAAACCGCTGCATCTTTAATATGCTTAGAAAAGGAGCAAATTTTTATCTGCGTGCATTATTAGAGAAGAGCAGCGGCTTACTGGATCTGACTAATGAATTCTTTTTCAATGGCATGTTGTACTCATCATCATAATAAAAATAAAAAAGCGGCGGCCCGTATATGTAAACGATGATCCTTCCTTACCTTCATTTTAATTGTCTCCACAATTTTGGCGGGTTTTAATCCAATAACAAAAAGTAAAATCTTAATATATATGTTTTTTTTGCTTTTTATACAAAATTTATCTACTTCGTAATTCACGTAAATACATATATACTTTATGTATACATATATACGTACGTGGATTTTTACATAGCACTTATATAACAATTAATAACATTTTGTTTCAATTTTCTCCCTTTTTTTTTTTTTTTTTTAATTATTATTATACTATTAACGCGTATAAAAATGTACGAATTCGATTATTCCCTTCATTGGAATCAATTAAACAAACAAACAAAAAAAAAAAAAAATAGTAAAGAAGAAAAAAAAAGCAGTGTAAAAAGAAATTACGATCTTTATGCAATCATTTATACAAAACGTATTATCTTTTCTTTTTTTTTTTTTTAATTTTTGAGCAAATCGATTAAAACATCTTTGTTAAAAATTTCGTAAAAATTGCAGATGTTACTCTAAACGCTTCTTTTTGGCTAGCTGATCATTATACGGTACAACTTCATTTATAGAGAAATATTTCAAAAATAGTATGTGTACACACGTCGAGATAAAGATTTAAAGATTTATGTAATTCGATGCCGCAAGATCTCAGAACGCGCAACATTACAACGCAAGATTACTCGGCAAACTGACAGCTTGTATGGGCGAATGAGTAGCATCTCGCAAAAAGATAACTTGCTACAAAACGTAACCGGTATTGGTAAACAACCACACAATCTAAACTGCCGTTCTGTGCGCACATATACGCAAAATACACAACATAAAATACACTCAAAAGTGAGAATATAGTTTTTCATCCACTGTTTGTGTAATTAACCAACCAGGCAAGCGATCGAAACTTTGACTCTCTTTTGCGCATGCAAGTGAGAGAGACGCACACTTGCAAAGTTTCAAAACAAACATTATGAGGATGACAACCGTTTTGTTTGTTTGTTAGTCTTTCTTACTTTTATTTTTTTTTTTTTCCTCTTTTTCGTTTTTATGCAACGAACCAGTCGGTCTTAAAATGGGACCCCCTAAGGGTACCTAAGAGAGAGACTTTTTCCTTTACTTGTCATACTCACCGCAATTACATACATAATAGACTTTTTAAATGTTTATAACCCACAAAAAAATTGATTTATCCCGGTCTGTTATTAGGATAATTACCATTTTGAAACTGCCTTTGCCGCTATAGATCAGCGACTATATTTACATATCTATTGAGGATTCACAAAAAGGCGATAACTTTAAGCGATTTTCTCTGAATTTGTGTTCCAATTTACAAAACTTTAAGTTCGATGTCTTAAACTATAGCCGAACCAAAGACGGCTAAATAACGGAGATACAGGTAATGACAAAGTGCAAAGGGCAAATGATAAAAGCTTGTCATCGGTCGAGTAAATTTTGCGCTTTCTGTGATAGTCGTACCAAAACTGGTGTAATATAAGTTCTTATTAATTTTGCCTTTCATTTCCTTTAGGCTTAAGCAAAATAGATAAGAGGTAAATATAATAAAACCTTAATGCTTCAATTTTTTATTGCAATAAAAGATATAGTAAGCAGACGTAACACCGAATCAAACGATTGACGAACGCGGCACTCGATGGATTCGCTCAATTCTCGAAGCGAACTGAATATTTTTACATCAAATATCTATCTATCTATATTCATTTATTCAGAAATCATTCACATATATATCAATTTGAAATTGTGCTTTAGACTCAAGTGTTGTAACGAAGGGAGTTTGTTTGATTAGACAAACATTAATACATGAATACATATGTAAAATATGTATCTCTTGATTAAAGAACACAAATTAGCCAGATTCATCTGTCTATATAGATGATGGTTGATGCCACACTATTACCAATTCGAAGTTTCCTTATAAAAGGAAATTAAAATCTTTTTATCATTGACCTCAGGTTAACTTTCATTAAAAATCAATTACTTCGGCTACTCATTTTTTCATCTTTCTCCAAGAGATTTTAATAAAATCGAACGTGTATTAAAAAAAAAGAAAAGAGAAAATATTTCCATCAAACTATTGTCCATCGTAAGTTAATACTTCCCCTAGCTTGCAGAGTAAATATGAATCCCGAACCGGAAGTGCAGCATGCGTTTTACGTTTTGTCCTCCTAACTCCATCACCTGTTGTTGGTTCGATCTTTCTGCATAATAGTTATTTACACTGGGAGTATCATAATACGTTTCTACTTCATCCCCCCCATCACCATTTCACAAATGACGGTTTTATACAATTGGATCTATTCGATTCGCAAAGAAACCGTGGTGGAATAACTTATAGTGGCGCGTAGAACTTAAAAATAGTACTCTCAGTTGGAGAAGTCTGAGTTTAATTCAGCATCTTATCTCTCTCTAGTTTCCAGTCTAGTTTCTTGAATAACAGCGAGAACTTCTTCATATATTAGTTATTGAAGCTTTAGTGGATTATTACCGGTGGACTAGTGTACAATGTAAAAAAATACGCAAAATATACGATATATGATAAATGAAAGCAATTTCCTCTCTCTCTCTCTCTCTCTCTCTCTCTCTCTCTCTCTCTCTCTCACTATCAAACATTATACGATGCTATATATATATAAATAAGGTTTGAAAATTCGACTTAAGTCGAGCACACTTTCTTCCCAGTTTTATTTGAAATTCACTTGAAATACTGATTGAAGTGCACTTCCACTTCTTGGCTTTGTAAGCCAATGGATTGCGTTGCTAGGTTGGCTCAGAAATTGCATTCGATCCTTTTCTCTTCCGATTATAATGCCATTCTCGACAAAAGGCGAACAAAAAGCTCTTTCGTTTACTCAGCATGTAGTTGATTACTATTACTATTTCAAGGCTAACAAAATCTGATTTCGACCCGAACTAAAAAAGTTTAAGTACGACTGGTATTTATACATATACATATATATATATATATATACATATGTATGTTTGTGTATATATGCAGCAGATGTGATGTTATGCCGAAATCACCACTTTATATGAAACGTTTGTTAAGAAATTTCAGAAAACGCTCGTTCAATCTGCTTACAATTACTTGTGTAATCGCCGGTACAGAGAGCCATGCTCTTTTCGTTGTTTTGCTTTTCACTTTTAATAAAATGCAGGCGTAGAACATTATGATGATTGGTGTTTAGCTCTTCGTTTTACCTAAGCGCCGCCCCTTCAACCATACTCCAATTTGTCAATTTTATTTCGTAGTTCGATAAACATCCATTTTCAGTAAATTTAGTGCACGACTTTATACATTTATTAACATACTTGCATACGGAGAAGCATAGAGTAAAAGAACACATTCGTTTACAAAATACTTCCTCAATATTCCAGAGCAGGGGGAATTTTGAGCGATTGGCAAATTCGTTGGCATGAACACGGAGCTAGTGTCTCTTCTCTATTCATTTGCTTGCATGGGAATTTTGAATGTAAAACACTTGTGGCTCTCATATGAACAAAATATACGCACTTATGCACATATTCACATATATGTATGAGAGTATGAGAATATGTAGACTTGAACAAATACTGTAAATAAAGTATAACTTCCTGTGTATATACTTTTATGAATATCTATTTTTTGGCATATATTGCACGCACATACTTACATCTCTACTTATATAGGGTAAGTGTATACATATATACATGCATGGTTGTAATGCGAATAAATCGATATTTCAACGAGACAATAGCAACGCCCCTCATGAACTCCATATTAACTGTAATAGATCGATGTGTAAATCTTTTTCACTATCTAAAAGAAAAAAGCAAAAACAAAAAGAAAAAAGAAAGCAAGACAAAAGAACAAAAAAATTCAAACTATTTCATGTGCACTTTCCGTTCGTCTACAAATCTGCATTTGCATTTGCATTTGCATTTATCTATCGTTTCTTCGCATACACCCGCTCCGTATGACATGTTATCGATTCAATGTTATTCGAAATAAAATGAATGTACTACAAAAGGAGAAGACAAAATCTATTCAGGTTCAAGAAAATAACAGTAACAGATATTGGAGAAGGCGATAAAAAAATTAATAAAAAAAACATGAATATGGCTGGGAACCCATGTTGACGGCAACTGAAGCGAGCATTTCAAACTACTCTTAATTGCTCCTGATTATGAACACTTTTTAATATGAAGTAGACGCGCAAATGAAGTTAACTCTTTGCTTGAAATCAAGCTACCAAAACTAATAAATGAACTCGATCTCAAGACTTGTAGTCGCTCAAGATAAAAAAGGTCTCCCACAGTATGATAAAAGCCTAAGCTATTGCTCCACCAATACCATCCGATAGATGGTGAGTACGGAATAAACGTCTACTCTAAAAGAATTTAAACTACAATAGTGATAGTAGCGAATCGTATAACTACCTGCCGGATTTAAAAACCTTACGATCATATCCATTAGAGTAATAAAAATACTAGTGTTCACGCTTTAGGCATTGGGGGTCAGAACCAGATTTCATTACTAGAAAATCACCGCGTAAGTGATTTATATAAGACTGAAGCGTCGATGAAAGTTTTATTTTGACAAATTCCAACTCTATGCTGATGTTTGTCATGAAATATTACAAAACTATTATAAATTGTCTCCTTTAGCTTGCAATTAAATTTCTGCGTATCCCGCACGATCTATTATTTTTTTTCCTTGAAACTCCTAAGAGAATTTTCTCACTGCTTCTTTCAATACTTCCCAGTTTTATCATAAATTTACATTAAATTTGGATACTAAAAATGCATGGTTTAAACCCGTTAGATGTAGCAGTGTGTTCCTTAAATCGTAAATCGTAAATTAAATATAATTTGATTTGATTTGATTTTTATTATTATTTTTAGCTTCCTTCATACATATATGTATATAAATATATGTTTACATTAGGTTTTTTATGCCTTTTCCTCATTTATCACGAAACGTCCAATCACGTACGTCTACTACCCAAAGTAGAAAAGTGTATAAGGTGAAGATAGCTCTCCTTCGGTGATAATGGCAATGCTTGGTTCCCCATCTCAAGCCGCGCAAAGCAAATTTTAAAAAGGCTTTTTGCATTCGACTAATCAACGTAACACTTGTTCTTCGAGAACCATAGTACAACGGAACTCTTCAATACAGACCTAACTAGTGCGGTAAACAGGCTTTTGCTAATGAACAGGCTCAGAGCAGAGCTTTCGCTTCATTAACGCACTAATTGAAGATGCATGAATTTTAAATTTAGAATGCAATTTAACCCTCAAATCCCCGAAGTTCAAAACACCGTCCATTGTATGTTCACTAGTATAATAGTCAATAACAATCGAAACTTCCCTACAAAATGTTAAATGTTTGCATTTTTTCAAAATAAAAAACATGCCATTATGTTCACACCCAGCATAAAATTCAGATAGGCCAGAACGAAGCCACTTGTCATCCTCAAAGGTATTAAAAGGGTAAGTTAATTTGACATCATCTTGAAGCGTTACAACTTTTGAGGGCTGTAGACATCTTGGTAAGCCGTTAACGGATAAATGAAAAAGAAGCGGACCCAAATGGCTCCCCTGCGGAACACCAGACACGATTTGCATAGACCGTGATATATAAGAATTAAACAACTCACGTTGTGTACGGCCAGACAGATATGATTTAATTCAGGCAATCAAATTAAAAGGTGCAGGTAAAACCAGTACTATACACTTTGCAGTACAATTGTCAACCACATCAAAAGCCTTGGAAAAATTTGTGTGAACAACATCCGCTTGTTTACATTCAGAGAATCCACTGCAAACGCTGCGAATACGTTCCAACAGGTACTTTTACGTACCGATCCCCGAAAAAATGGGGTCAGTTAACCGAAAAGTTTGCCAATATCCCGATGCCTACTATCCCAAATGAACACGCCATCGATGTGTTCAAATTTTGGTGTGTTACACAAATAGATGTTCTTGAGGGCCCTCTAAGCGCGAAATCTAATGCCTATGATTTGGATGAATTTCACCCAAAACTCTTGCCATATATTATAAATACTGTAAACACAATATTTGCGACGAGTTGTTTTCCTAGAATCTGCAAATGTGAAAAAATTCTACCTACGCCCAAATAGTAAATGATAACCGGCCACCAGGAATCGTTTACTATCTTTTGAAAATTTTTAAAAAGTAATGTGCACTCAAATGCACAAATACTTCATTGAGCATGATTTAATAAAATCATGCCAGCTTGGCTTTAGACCCGAACATAGCTGTCTTACCGCCTTAATCAAAACTACGGACGATATCGGAGCCAATATTGTTGAAAGGGATGTTGGAAACACACAATTTCTTGCCCTGTTGAACTTTTCACAAATGTATGTTTTCCGCTAAGTTTCATGGGTGAAAGCATACACAACTTCTCGTTTAACGCATATAAACTTATTCGCTCACAATAAGGCGACAGATCACAGACAGTTATCTGTCTTGCAACAATAAGGGTCAGTATTGGGTCCACTCTTATTTTGTCTATACATAAATGACCTACGAAGATATGTAGTGCACGGCAATCTGCATATGTATGTGGAATGATGTACATCTATACCTAAGCAGCTAGAGTAACCAAATAAACATGTACGTTGCTAGGACTAATGACGATCTGGCGGCTGTTCAGCTCTGGGCTACAATTAATGATCTCCTATTGAATATAAATAAATGGAAATATTTGTTAATTGCCAAGCACCGATCAACTATTTCAACCAATTTAATGATAACCGCTAAAAACAACTCGATTCAACGCGCCGGTGCCACACCAAACTTGGCTACTACTTGGAAAACTAATATCAATTATGCCAATGCCAACACCAATATAAAGTTATGCAGTTTATGGACGCTCCATAGCTGTACATCATTTGCAATACGATCCCTTTTGGCCAAAACTTATTCTCTTCCAAATTACGGGGATGTTGTGCAGAACAAATTAACAGTGTTCGTCAATAATGTTGTTCGATATATGTAGGGATTAAGGCGAAGGGATCATATCTCAGCATATTTACATCAATTCCTCAGCATCACAGTTGAAGTATGCCCTAGCAAAGAGTACAAAGGCATGCCTAATGTATATATACGAAGAGCTAAATTTCGAAACAAACAGTGAGAATTATACAAACGAGACACCACTGCAACGTATGTCTTGTATTCATAACAAAGTGTACTTATATCAAGTCCTTCACATGACAACAGGGATAAAGTCCACTTGTAAACCGTGCGTCGTCTATCTTGCATGTTTAGCGTGCGAAGAAATACTTTGATATCAAATTTGTTTCGGCTATGTCACTTCAAAAAGATACCCGGTCGCAATACCTTTCGCTGTCTTAGGCCAGCTTGCATAGCATCACATATGCTTTATAGATCAAAAAATGCTTAAATAAATCCCGCTGGAGGGGGTAGGGCTTAAATCCAGCCAAATCTTAATATGCGCTGACGATGTTAAACTGTTTTCTTTCTTCTTCAAGCTTCAAACTGACTCAAGTAATTTGGCAGCTATATGGTGCTGGTTAAATTTTGTGAAATTAAATTTAAAGAAATGCAAGAGACTTTCTTTCTTACGAGGGAAGTCATTCGGTACTGAGTAGTTAATTGAATTACACAAGTTGGAAAATGTTGATCCGTCCATCGATTTTGGGATTCTATTCGATCAAAGATTACGTTTTAGTTTGCACTTCGAACTCTCTTTACGTAAAGCTAGGGCCGACCTTTGTTTCATTAAGAGCTGGCTCAAGAGCAGGATTCTTACGTTACAAAAAAGCTATACGTGGACTTCATTAGACAAATAGTTGAGCATGCCTCGGTTGTGTTGTCTCCTTCTTATAGGTGTTATGCAGATTCAATTAAATCATTTCTAAAGCAATTCTTCCTGTTTGCCCTTTGGACGTTGCTTACCTCTTTGCCTCCTTATGAAAACAGGTTGCTTCTGTTATCCTTACCATCACCTGAGAAAGGTAGATTTATCCTTGGTATCTCCTTCTTAATTAAGTTAATTAATGGTACTATCGATTCGTCCACATTCGTTGGTGAGATAAGCTTTAATGTCCCCAACCGCTTCTCTAGAAACTTCAAATTCATTAAGCTGAGTCAATAATTATGAGCTGTTGAACCCGTTGACAGTTATTTGCAGAAACCCAAATGATGTCTACCACTTAATCTCAATAGCGGATTCTATAAAGTCTATCAAAACCATTCTGCTTAATACGAGCGATTTGCCTATGTCGTATTTAAACTAACTTCTAACCTTAATATCTCATTACGATTCGAAAACTAACTGGTGTTGTCTAATGTTATCGGTTGCCAATCGGTTTTGCATGTTTGCGATAGCTTAGCAGTTCCCTTGCAGTTTGGTTCTGTACTGGTTGTGGGTGTGTCCCTGTACTAGTTGTGTACATGTTTCTTTTTTTTCCTTATTTCTTCTTATATACTTTATACTAGTTTTTAATATTAATTAGTATAAGATTTACTTCTAAGAGTCAAGTGAATTCGACTGTCAATTTGTGTTAGTTAAGTTTCATAAAAAATTAGTCAAAAAAAAAAAAAAAAAGAATAAATAAATAAATATAATGTAATAAATAATGGACATTGATCTAAAACCCACTGCAAAGATTTCTTACGATCAGTTAAAGACAAGTCTTTGTCTTCTCACTTTCCACTTAACCTTCTGTGCAAAATTTGTAGTGACGCTTAGTAGTAAAAAAAGAAGTGGTATAACCTATTAATACCTACAATTAAACTTCATACATATATATGTGGAAATTATGAGTGGGCTGTCGTTTATCGCTGACTTACAAACGTGATATGAAGAAAACTTTTGGGGCCAAACTTTCAGCCCTAGAATACTCTGGAATTTGAGAACACAATTTGGGAAAAAGAGGAACATTTTTGGTTTTTTTTGTCAATCGTGAGCTGACCTAAAGATTAGGCGTGGTGGTTGTCAAACTTAATCCAAAAAAAGTGTAAGAAAAAGATCTGAGAACAAATTGTGCTTTCAAAAGTTTTGAGCTCGTAACCGTGACTTAAATAGATGGATCAACTCCACTATGTTTACATCTATCATCCGACGATGAGAAATATAGCTTTCCTTCTCTATTTAGTGTATATCGTAATATTATTGTTTTGTTAGTATTTTTATTTCATTAACAAATAGCGCTCTCAAGGAAGAAGTTGTAAAAAACAAAGATTATGCATTTACACTCTCTTGCCTACTGCTCTGGTACTTATAGACCAAATACTTGCTTTTCTTAATGTCGTAGGAAGGGTTTTTCATTTTCGAATATATTCAATAAAAAACTTTACATTTGAGTAGATAATAAAGTACGGCTTGTGTGTTCTTGGGATATATAAATAAATTTTAACTATGTACAAAAACAACAACGTTGTAAATTTTGAAAAGATTCTCATACAAGGCTAGAAGGCATTTCGTATGTTATGTAAACACTTGTGCGGACCAGACTTAATGCTTATTAATTCATTTTATATCTGTCGCAGGAGCTAAATTGACCGTTAAGCTTAAGGATCTAAGTTCGATTAGCTTAAAATATTAAAAAGATTTGGCTATGTCCCCTTTTTTACCGATGTGTGCCTTAAGCTCACAACCACTTCTGTCTCTGGAGGTTACTTGACATAAAAGTTTTTGCATAGTCTACGAAAGGAAACATATAAACAAACGCACTTACAGTGGTCGCCTCAGTCTCCGTCCATAACAATTTTTATAAATGAAAGAAAGAGGAGGTAAATATACAGCTGAGCAACTATTTTAGCAATAACGCCTTTCTAAATATTGCTTTCTTAGCACAATTAGCTCAAGTGTACATTTGCCTACGACTACTACTACTACTACTACTTAACTAAAATTTGCTGCTCCCTGCTTGCAATAAAGTTTTATTTCATTTAAACGGAAAATTATAATTTGGGACACAAAGACAACTCGCAGCCGTTGAAAATGCAGTTTGATTAAAAAAGATGTCGACATGAGAAGAGAAAATAATATTAGTGTTTTAACGATAGGTTTCTCTTTTTTCAGACGAGGTAAGTTCCTGAGTACCCTTATTTCCCCCGAAGAAACTGGTAATAGAGGTCATGTAAGCGAACAAAATATATATAACCACGAATATATTAGAGATAGTCTGAAAGATATTGATTCCTCAGAAAATCAAATCTTTTATGTTAATTTCATTTGCTCAATTTATGCACTAAACTAATCCTTACAAATAACCCTATCTCGAGTACAACCAGAAGAGGGCGCAATATTTATAAATATATCGTGGGTTTTCAAATATATTGTGCCTTTGTTTCTTACTACTGTGTGCGTATGCTTTTTCTGGCTATGCGAGCTGGAGGTAGAAATCTTCGTAGAAACCACCAGCCTGCGCTAATGGTATACATGATTTGCCACACAGATACCCTTCTCCTACCACGAGTCGCCCGTTATGTAGTACTTCGCAGAGACTATTTACCGTTAGTTCGCTTCGGTGATCCCTTATTAGTCCCTCTTAATGATTCCTCTCTGCGTCGCAATTCTTATTGCGAAACCATTCTCCGCGCTCTAGACCTTTGTACTGCCAACCATATTGTTTAGTATGTCGTCGCGAGTTGCTCGAGGACGATTAAAACGCCGAAAATGCGTGATGTAACAATTTATTTCCCCATGCATTCTGCTAATCCATTGCACTGTGTTTGCAATAAGAGCGCAAGTTCACATGCCTTTTCTCGTTCTTTTCCATCGCGACTGCCATATCCTCGTCGAGACAAAACTTTCCTCTTCTTACGGCGATTAAGGAGACGTTAATTGCCTGGCACCGTTCGTAAATCTCAACTGTCAATATGATAGCTAAAGCTATTAATTGGTGGGTATTTCTTTTTTATATTTGCTTTCGTCGCCCATGAGCATCTGAGCGTTTCGCTTGAGTCTACAAGCAAGATTTGCAAGTAGCCACTCACACACTTTGCAAATGTATTCTCTTTCAGGAGCACCATTTTGTGTTCTCATGCCTAGAAGAGCAAAGGGTACGGACTCTTCTACGTTTGCATTACAAGGGCAGAGGAGTTATTCGTCAGCTCTTCTATGCCATGCGCATAATCCTTCTGTCCGCCGAACTGAAAGCATTTTGCACGTCTGAAGTGACCAAGGCCCAGTATTTCTTTTCACTACCCTTTGCAAGTCTCACCCTTTATGGCATCTGGCGCCAACCGACCTCTTCTGGATCCGTTGCGGATATTTGAGAGGGCACGCTTTTGCTCAACCACCGGCAACAGGCTTTTATATACGATTCCTTCCAGCTGTTTGCCCATTGCATCCAGCGGACAGGTTAGCCGATATGACGATAGATCAATCAATTGGTCAGTGCATCTCAGGTATGTGTGGCACGACCGTTTAGGTATACCGTTGTAAGGATAGTTGTTATTTACAAACTATCTACGAGTCTATGTTAACGCTCTTCGTTTCTTAATTTCTTCAATGTATTAGTCTCTGTCTTTCGACTTAGTATTTCGGATGGGCAGAGAACACATGGAATTTCATATTTCTGCAATACTTATTAACGTGAGACACCTGAATATCGCTTCAATTACTAATTTGCCGTATTGCAGTTGGAAATTTCTCGAAAAGAGAACATTCTCTCAATGCCTCAAAAGTCAGGAAATTTATGTTTAAAGTTTCTTTACAGAAATTGTAGTAAGTTGAACTTCCTTGTTAGCTTTATTTCTTTACTTACATCTATCGGTTCAAATTACATTCATCTTCTTTAAGATTTGAAGGAAAATTTGAATTTATTTTAATGAGCTGGAATCAATATTTGACTTAAGCCGAGGAGATTGGCTTTTGAACAATTTTTTATATAACAAATCGTTCATTCAGTTCAATGTTATTATGGGATTTAAGTATTAAGATTATATTATAACCAGGATAAAATTGTAGACCCCAGCGCCTAATTATTACTGCATCGTCGATAAAGTTAACTTGGTGTTGCAAAGAGGAAAAATACATAATTGGTACGTACGTTGGCTGACTACGTGCAAGTAAGTGAAGAAATCGTTTCGACAACCATATAGAAGAAGATCAGTACGATTTTTCTGATTTTCCAATAATTTTTCCACGGATTATGTTTTCTTTTATGTTATTTTATTATTATTTTTTAATATAGTTCTTAATTTATTAACGCTATGCCTTAGGTAGCTATATATTATTAGTTTGTATGTTATAGTATATTGCATTAATTAATTTAATACAAAATTAATTTTCGTATTATTATTATTTTTTTTTTAATATTCTAAGAATTTTATTATAAATATAATTTATAATAATTGTAATTTATGTATAATTGTATGCGCACATATGTACGTATTTAAAATTTTATTATTGAAAATTATTCTTTCGCTCTGAATCCATGCTATTCTTATTTTTGTTTTAACATTTCTTTTTTTTTTTACTGTCGTGTTATCTTTTCGTTTTAATCATAAGCGGTGACAGTAAGAAGCTTGCAACACATCTGACAATTTAAGTCACTGACTACGGCAGATCATTTGAAAATTTTTGAAAGTTGTTTTCAAATCTTCTTAAAACTTACCCTACGTCTTAATTCCCAGCTTCACATTCTTCATAGCAATCAAACTTTTCTTTCTTTTTTGTTTTTTTTATGTGTAAAGACGCAGCGAAATAAAATTCCGCTTGAATTTTTCCTCAAAAAATTGCAATATCGAATGCGGGCTCTTCCAAATTATTGGTAGTTATATAGCGGCGAGTTTCTGAAAAAAAAATGCATACAACCTATTCGGTAGCAGGAAGCTTGTATTGAATTAATATTCAAACTTTAATTTTCTAATCTGTGCCAGAAAAAGGATACGTCTTCATATTTGGAACACATTTGTTTTCGGCATGACTTGGTATTTATATCTAATGAAACGCTTGTAGGCTTCTACTTACGGTTATCTTTAAACAGCCATCAATTGGATTGTATTTTCAAACTACTAAGTCGAAGTTGTGTGCGATTACTTCCCGTTGCAGGGCAACGAACACTTTGAGTATTCATTTCTGGCTATATTATCAAAATAAGATATTATTAATATAAAGGCACTTGTAGATAAATTGACTTAAAATTTGTCATCAAAAATATTTCATTATTAATATTTTGTAGGTTGGAAGTGCGTCCATAAGAGCGGATATCAATAGCAGGTATTTATTGGTATGTATTGTAAATTTGTCGACAACGGAAAGATACCTGGACGGATGGACAACAAACGAATGCACATGGTTAGCTTAAATTAAATATTGATCCCCAGAACTTCGAAGTAAAAAAGTCTATATTTACTTTAAATTTCTCTAAACTATAAACGTAAGAGAAAATTGTTATAGCATACAGCTGGCTAAACGACGAACAGTGTGAACTGTAGGAAAAATCGATATGACCAAATTTATTATTGTCATTCATCGAGTATATAAGGATCGTTGGCAGACAGATTGAGTAACTCCGACCTAATTTATCCTTTTAATAAAGTGAGTTATTAGGGATCGAAACTTGGCACAGCCGTGAATATTAATTTTTCTTCGTTTTATTGTCTGTTACATGCTGTACAATAATGAAATTCTTATTTTGAACAAAATTCGAATCAATGTAACGATATAACGGGTTTTGTCTTAATCTGAAATAATAATAACACCATGGCCGTTATGTGAAATGTTGGTAAGTTTGTCACTTTACTGAAATTATTTTTTTCTGTTTTTTAAATTTTAATTATACTTTCGAAAGCCAGAGTACGTGTTTTATTGGAATCCTCTTAGTCACTTTATGTCCCGCTTCTTTAATATACTGGGACTCATTTAGAAATATTAGAATATGTCCATATGGCGTAGTGCAAATGTTAAGTTCATATTAGTTACTTCAAGTGGACCAGATACCGCATGGTGCTGATCCATTTTACCGATCAATTCTTATCGTTGTGATGATCATTATTTGAAAACGATCTTTTAAGAAGAATACTATTCTTTTAATCTTCTAGCCGGATCTATACTATAAATGTTTGTCCTGCTGTCTTTTCGCATCGTTAGTTATAATATGATGAGGTTTGTGAAAATTTGAAAACGTGTTGTGCGAAAAGTTTTTAGTTGAAAAGGAAATTACTTAAGCCATCGTAGTCAGTCACGTCAGAAACGAAATGATTGTTATCGTTTTAAAACATTTAACAAAACCTCTTGCGAAAACTTTCGTTTTGTTTTATTCTGTCACTTAGAGTTTTTACAATATATTATTTGATCAAACAAAAACCCATATATGCGATAAATTAAAAAAAAAAAATAATAAATTATAATAATAATAATAATTTCATCGAAATCCTTATTGTAGTAACGTTGGTTGACATCTGTTGATCTTTGTACCTCGGAAGTTGATTTTGCTTTTTTTTCTTATTTTTTTTTTTTTATAAATCCGTTGAAAAACTTTTTTTATTCCGTTATTGTACTTTACTTAGTACAATTAGTAACAAAATGTTTATTCTTTTTTTTTTTTTTTACAAATCAAATTAAAAAAGTAAAAAAAATTTTCAATAATAAAATTTTGAATTTGGTAAATATGCCTACGCATACATAAGTACACGCATTCTATTTGCATATGTATGTATATTTAGATATAGTAATTAATCATTATTTATACACTACCGATAATAATAATAATTATAATTATAATAGTAATAGCAGCAGCAGAAACAATAATAATTAATATAAATAATAATGAAAAATAATGATTATAAGTTAAACAATAACAATAATGATAATAACAATATTAAGAAATAATAACAATAATGATAAAAAAATAATAACGATAATGATAAAAAATAATAATAATACTAATAATAATAATAATAATAATAATAATAATAAATAATTGTAATAATACTAAATAAATAAATAAATAAATAAATAAATAAATAAATAAATAATATTAACAATAAGTTGACAAATAAATAAATGTTTATTATGCTACTTAAAACAACTTACGATTACACAGTGAATCTTAATTCAAAGTGTAGTTATTAACATACTCACATACATGCACACACATACATATGGATAGTATAGTAATAGTATGTGCGTATGTTTAAATTTTTACTTTCATCTCTGTATGCTATCTATAGTACGTATCCTCTGGTGTTTTGTTCGAATTTTCTTGCCGCAATAATGCTGGTACATGCGGACATAATGTACAGGCTGTTACATAGAAAATGCAATCAGCACTTAGTGGAAGAATATATTGCACTAGTACTACATACATATATACAACAGCATTGGGTGGAATTTGAGTTGTTCGCCTTTTTAGATTTATATACATATGTATGTATGTGTATACACTAGATAACCGATGTTTTAGATGAGCGTATGTCCATACATATGTGCAGTGCTCATGTAACGGATCTGCCCACACCTATCAACATATTTTGACTCAAAGTTTTCTATCTACTTAGAAGAGACTAATGTTTTATTAATAAGTTAAACCTTCGCCTAACGTCGAAACTGCGTTGTAAGCATAACGGAAGAGATGCACATAATTTTATTGTTACTATTGTTCTTGTAGTTGTTGTTATCATTAGTGATGTTCTGTTTTTCTTGTTATTATAATTATAGACTGTATTAATTTCAGCTAAAACCACCATGATTGGATGATTGATTTGCGCTCTGAGAAGCAAGGTTTACTTTTCTTTGATTTAATGTTTAACTTGATTGATTTAATATTACTCTCTTAGGTCCAGCATAACTAGTCTTGCAGGCGAAAAGTTAACACGCTGTTATTTGTTTAACGAGGCCGGGGGCCTTTATAATTTGGATTTGTATGACGTCCCGGATAACGTGTTTGAGCTAAAATTCCAAAATGACTATATAGTATACAAATGCAGCATTTTAGAAAGCTGACAATATGCACTAACCTGGTATCATCATATTGACTGCAGGATATACACTAGCCATTTGAGCCATTGGTGGTCTTAAATCAGTTGAAGGAGAGCGGCGATTATTTGGTAAAGCTACGGAAGGCTGTTAAGTAGAACAAACATTTTAGAAAAAAATTTCCTTGTGTACTTTAATAGGAACGTACATGGGCAAAATAAGTATGACCGTATTTGAAATAAACTCCTGGTGTGCCTGGATTATAAGTGCCCAAGAGTGGCTGGTGATGAGCTACTGTTGCCGCTGCAGCAACAACGGCCACATCGGCAGCTGCGGCGGCTGCCGCAGCTCCTCCCAGCACAGACGTAGCAGCTTGTTGGGAAACAGCTGATGTTGGAGATGCTGTTGATAAAGCCGCCCCACCTGCGGCAACATGCTGCAAGTGTGGTGGAATGTGTCCAGTTCCGCGGGTAGCTGCTAAGTATAAAGAAGACGCCGCAGTGTTACAATGCAAGTCATTGACATTGTTGCCGCCAATCATATACGAAGGTGCATAACACCCAGAAGTGATAGGAGCGGCAGCATTTGAGCATGTTTGTATGCTATTGGGTGAATTGTTGTTGCTATTTTCATTACTGCTGGAGTTTGTGCCCGGAGAATTGCGTTGTGGCGTCGAATTATTACGGTAATTGGTACTAGAGCCATTACTGACGGTTTTTTGGCGAAAGGCGGTAGCAGCTGCATTCAAACGAATTGGCGGCTTTGAAATACCAACTGTATTAATGGGGGCTATATCTGAGGTAGAGGAAGTTTGACAATTGCTACCGGAATTTCCTGCGTACCCGCATGGGCCACTCAACAAGAACGTTTGTTGTTTCTCGTTACCCTCACCACGTTTAAGTGCATGCGACCGAACTGACGTACTGTTGCTCAATGGTGATCCTATATCAATGCTGTTACTTAGCAAAGGTGTTTTCCCACTACCGTTATAGCCACCGGAATTAGCAGGATTCTGCCGATTCAAACTGTTGTTATTAAACACTAACAGTTTTTTGCCGCTACCACTTATATTACTATTACGTTTATCATATGTCGATGAATATGAACAGTGGGTGTTGCTGGTATTCCCAACTCCAGTGGCCTGATTGTGTTGATCAAAATTTGTTAAATATTGTGGTGTAGAAGCGCTATTGTAGTTTCCTCCGTTAGCGTTATTTCCACTGTTGCTACCTATTATGGGTGGTGTGGAAAATACCACTGGATTATGTTGATTAGGGGGTGCAGATGGTATCGAATGAGGTGTACTGGATGTAGATTGTGATGGGTTGCTCCCATTGCCCCCATTTCTCGTGAATGTTGCACTACTAGGGCCTTGAGAAATATTCGTTAATAAATTTGGATCCACAATAGGTATAGCTGCTTGGCCAGGTGGATGAATTGCGTGCCCAGAAGTGTGTAGACCTGGATGAGCTGTAGGATGTGCTGGATAAAACGGTGTAATCATAGCGTTCTGCTGATGAGAGTGAACAGTAGCATTAGCGTTTGCAGATATCGTTCCAGTCGACATAGGTTGGGCAGTAGCTGATTGTGGAATCAGAGTTGCCGATGGTGCAACATTCGAAACAGCTGTATGGCTACCAGCGGTTGTAACATTTGCATACGAAAACACGTTTGCAGGGAAAATGGTTGCATGCGGTGATAAAGCATACATGCCTGTGCTTGGAGTCGCTCCATTTCCACTGGGATCTGATGATGAGGTCGCTGATGTTCCCGGTGCTGCAGCTGTCAGCGTAAGAGTCGGTACTTGATGATTCAGTTGAAATGCCGCTGTCCCAGCACCGTTTGGTATTGAAGCAGCTGCGACAACCGATATATTGCCACTTTGTCCGCTAGTATAGTGCGACGGTGTAGGGCGTTTTATACGACCTGTACCGAAAATCGTTGTGCCACTACTACCGATGTGCGCTTGAGAGCCGCTCGAACCTGGCGTTTGGTTCACACATAAAGAAGTATTATTACTGCTAGTACTGTTCACGGCGTTACATATATTTGCAGAATTTGTTGACGGACCAGCCGTCGCATGGTTCCCATTCAAAGCCAAACTTACGGCGCCTGGAACATGTGTATTCGTTATAGGTACTGAAGGTGGTGGTGGTACCTGCACTGCTGGCAACAATGATGTCGCAGGTACAACATTTGCGATGGCATGCTGCGGAACATAATATGTCATTGTTTGGCCCCAATAACCTTGAAAAATTTGAATATTTAAAGTATAATGTGTACAGCGTAAAAGATAAGAAAAGAAATATGCATGTATGTAAATATACCATTGTAAGGATATGGGTATCCAATTGGATAAGAGGCCATAGGCATTTGATGTAGTTGTCCTGTAGCTGAATTAGGAGCTGTGGTCGCCAATGTTGCGCCAGCTACAGGAAACTGTTCAGTAGGATAAATGACTTGGCCTGGATATATATGTGTGCCATTGGCTGTAGCAAACTGTGTTGTAGGGTATGCAGCTAACGGAACCACCGTTGTTGTGCCGCCCGTAGAGTATAACGCTTGCGTACCAGCTTGCATTAAATTTGCAGGCTCAGCAATTCGTTGAGATGTATCATATACCGGCATAAGATAGCCTTGCAGCTCCCCCTCCTGCACATAGAGTTGGCGTTTATTTTATTTTTGAGAAAGATTAAAAAGTATGTTAAGCCAAATACTTACAACCTGCTGAGGATATGCATAAATCATTCCTTGTGGTATCGCATAAATACTACCATCCGGCTATTAATAGAGAAATGAAGATTTAAGGCCATATAAGCTTTTCCAATCGTGGCGTATACGTACCGCTTGCTGATATGTTGTAGTACAGTACGGAGTGCTACCATTTGACATTGTGGTGGTGTGGAAAACTGTTGATCCGTCGAGTGCCTGATAGCTTTGAGTCCAGGTTGCTGATTTCGGCTCCTCGGAAGAACGCTTCGGAAAGGTATCGTTATTACTATACGGTGTGGAACAGGTCGAGTGCGGTGTTTCACGACTTTGACCCGGATGAGATGTTTGGCTTGAGAACTAATATAAATAATTGGAATTCAAAGCTGGTCTATTTTTATTTAACGGCACATACCTCCGTTTTTGATACATCTTCCCTATCACAAAGTGGTATATTCGGACTTGTTGATTGGTTTTTAAATTTTTGAACTTCAATACGATCATAATTTTTGGTAGATATTGTTGTAGTAATGCTAACACAACTATTGGCTGCTTTATCACATTCATCACCACTACACTGCTTGGAGACATCTGTAACTGAAAAGATAAATAAATAAAAATAAATATACATGTGAGAGAAGAGAGAGAAGTATTAAAGCTCTTCTCCATTTGTGATATACATTTCTTAAAAAGAAGTTTCCTTGCGATTGCAGAATTTTTTGATTGAGGCCAACTAAAGAATAATGCAGGCTACTTACTTTCTTGATGATTGCCATCGAGGTTCATATTTAAACCATCCTCAACTATACCCGTAGATGAGGTCTGCGTCGAGGACTCTGATACATTTTCCCCTGCAGAACACGATGAGCTGGATTCTGCTTTTTGGGATTGCTGCGTTTGATTTCCTTTCGTTTTCTTCAAAGATTGATGCTGCGGCGTGTTATTTTGGTTATCGTGATAAATTCCGTTTCCCGTGTTTGAACCATGTGGTGGCGTCAGGTTCGACGGATCAAAATGGTACGCAGAGCTGCAAGCATAAAAAAAGCTTTTTAAAATTACATTCACATTTAATTTTATTGCTTTTTCCAGATCCAAATTTTTTAATCCACGACCTTTCGAAAACGTGGAGCACTATAAGTTTTTAGTTCGATTTTATCTGCATCTACATGTGGTATTGACGTTTACGGAAATTATACTAACCTATTACTGGAAGGAGATAGGCGCCACGGCGTATTAGTGTTTGCGGTTGTATCCTGCTTCGGAAATCCTCTTGTGTTGTTGTTTTTTGTCGAGTTAATTGGTTCTCCTCGTAATAAATGGACTGTTGTGGACTGCGTAGAACCATAATTCCCAAAATTGTTCGCTTTTATTGTCGTACTACAAGAACGACTCTCCCGAACATCTAAAGACTACAAATATAAAAATGAGACTTCAATATACTGAAATTTTCTTGTATAAAAATTTTAATTATATTTTCTATGATTGTAGACATGTTTCGCTTTCTGCTACAGCAGAGAGGGCTTTTAGCAGCAAAAGCCATCAAAAGACGGACAAATATGCCCGAACGATTGCGATAAATGAATTTAATATCATCGTTATATGTTGACGTTTCAGGCGTGTAAAGGCTGTAGCATACATAAAAGCAAGCAAGGGCTGCGCCCCTATACTGTTTGGGTTCATATACTGTTTATATTTGAAATATTCAAACTAAAGAAAATAATAAAATTTTTCGTTGCTTAGAACCGTTTAGATAATTTTATAAGTGACTATGGAAACACATACGTTTTGTGTTTTCGACATTTTTCCATTGTGTCGAACTCGCGGCATGGGCTGTGGCTCCACTGAGCTTGTCCAGCTTATATAATTGTCATCCTCTGCACTGCTGTTAGCGTCGCTTTGCATGCGATTAAATATACGAGGACGACTGCGATCGTATTCATCCCCTCTTTCCTCGAAACTTTTAGCTTTGCGATCTAACATGGCACGATCCGGGCATAAGTAACTACTTTGACGAGCCTCGTCAAAACTATGGGTATCACGTTTGAGTATGGACTTGCGCGTCTCGTCTCGCTGATTAAGTACCAGTGATCTAAAACGAATCTAAAATATAACGGTAATAAATTATGATAGATTCTTTTGACTTTTGATAATTTATTGAAATATTCTTACGTCTGGGATGCGAGTATTTTTTGTTGGTGCTACTATAACGCACTGCTGCGTTTCAGTATCAACATTGTGTTCCATGCCAAAAAAGGCTGCTGTACGATGTATTAGCATGCGATTATATGATGATGCTGAAGGAAAGCGCATTTCGCCGCAACTGTAAATCATCCACAAAGAGAGAAAAACGTAGATATTACACAACATAAACAGGTTTCATTATATAAATTACTTTCCATCCTGAACAAAATCGATTAGATCTTTCTCGATTTTCAATAACAGTTGGCGATCTTTCACGTTCTTATTTAAGGTCTCCTTAAAAAAACTTAACAAATCTGTTCCCCCATGATCTGTGTATTGTTCGTTCGAATTTTCTAAATAATTAAAAACCAAAAAAAATATGTGTACAAAAATATGTGTGTAAACGCATATTCATACCTCTCGAAATGAATCCGGATGTGTTGTTACTGCTATTAACACTGCCATCCATGCTACTACCGGGAACAACTCCGCCACTGCCTGTGTTATTTCCATTTGTGTTCATGTTTTTCAAACGAGACTTTGAACCTTTTGAACTTGAATTTGTACGATGCTTTTTGCTACCAGCAGATCGCTGTGGATGAGATTGCTGTTGCGGTTGCTGTAGTTGCTGATGGTCATAGTACGATGGCTCGTCATTAGAATTGTTACTATTCTGACTGTCAATACGTGGATTACGAATTTCTTTATCGTAAGTGTTGCATTGCGGCTCGTGTTGCTGTTGAGCTTGTTGGGCATCGTTAAGATGTAACTGGTAGTTAAGATGAGAGTTGTAGATCGTATCAGCTTGAGTTGCTGATGCATTTTGTTCACCAACATGTGAAGCATTTGATGTACTAAACTGCGTCTGACTAACGCTGGGCTTGATAATGACGTTAGTGGCACCTCGATTATTTCCATCACCATTACTGCCTTTGTGCGAATCACAGTAGGTTGTCTCTGCATGTGCAACAGCTTTTACATCGACAGGAGATTTCTTATTAGAATTGTTGTTATTGCTATTATTATCGCTAATATTTCGATATTGTTGCTGTTGGCCGTTATTATTAGTGCTCCCTCCTCCTCCACCCCCACCACTTTTCGATTTAGGTGGCGTCAGCTTTGGAAACTCAGTCTCATTACAGAGTGAGACATTTGGCTGTTGCTTTTGTTGACTAGTTACAATCACAGTCGGTGTTTCGATAGTCGGTGAGTTGCCCCTAGTTGCGGACGTTTGAGTATGTAGTTTATTGTTATTGCTTTCGTTTGCATCTAAATGGTTTTGATGATGTTGGTGGGTCGGGTAACTTAACGTTGCACCGTTCGGAGATACCTGATAGGTCTCCGCTGACCTTGGCGTCGGAGTACGCGGGGGCGAGGCAGATTCACGCATAGCATGACTACGTGTTAAATGTTTACCCTTCATGTTTCCCTTTGAAAAAAACAATATTTTATTCATAAAAAATGAATCGATTTCAAGTCCATCCGACATCAATAAAACTAAAACTATATCAGTCCGAAAAACTTTTGATAAACCTAACCAGAGAATATATACGCCGCCTGTCCTTGAATTCTCTCTCATATCATAGTTTTAAAATATTCCGGAGGGCTTTGTAAGATTTCTTTTATGCATACTTGGACGAAAATTGCCGAAGTTTCATTAAATAAAATGCTATTGTCAAGTAAAATATGCGAAACACTTTTGATAAAGTGTCTGTCTTGAAGTGTGCAAAGCGTAAAAGAAATCTTATTAAAAGAAAATCTTATTTCCAAAGTGTAAGTGAATCTCGATTGCCCTTCATCAGAATGCGATGTATATGCGAACGTGATATGCGAGGAATGACATTTTGGGAGCATGCTTGACATATACGGGGTGTAAGAATGTCAAAGTTTAGATCACACGAATCATTGGCAACACCTATGTCTGCGGAATATATTAACTCTGTGCCTGAAGTTTTGCGAATACAATACAGACTCAGAGGTTCGTCTTTTTACGAGCATTCAATGGCAAACTTGCTATAATTTCAATCTATGTCGTTCTGTCCTTTTGTATTTCCATTGGCGTTGCTAATATCACCAGCTACAATTTTCAATTCCACATTAACGAAAAAGAAAAATCCTTTCATAATAGTGCGCAAGCATCAACTAGTGAACTAAGAAAATGTATTAAATGGTTACAAGTCCTATCGGCAGAACCTTGTCAATTTAGTGAGCAAAAAGCGAAATCTTCTTCACATTTCTTCCTCGTGTATCATTACCTTTCAATATACATGCTTTCTTCATAACTCAATATTCCGGAATTTAAGATTTTTTTTTTAAATATTTTATTTATAATATTTTAAAAAATTTACAACAAAAGCTCTAACTACACTCGACTACACTCGACCAACAGATGCAATTTTCGCAAATGCATGCTCGTAAAAACATTAAACACTTGAGCACATAGATGAAAATGAAACAATAAAATTAGTTTAGGCTCATCCTGAACTATTCAGGAGTTCAGATTACGATATATAAAAAAAAAAAATTCTTATCATCGCGAAGCTCATTCGATAGCCTCGTTTTTCTACGAAATCTTTAGTCTTTTAGAATTTACATCGATGAACATCGAAACATCTTTGAACATTATATACTTACTCTCCTGCTATTTCCAAAACTATTTTGTCGACCCAATGAATCTTCAGCACTATAATCCTTTTGTGGCCGGGCAGAATTCGACAAATTTGTATTATTTGTAGCCACAGCCACGTGTTGCTTTGTGGAACTCATAATCAGTATGGTCTAAAAACTGTAACGAACAAAGAAAAAAAATCAAAAAATCAAATCAAATCAAAAACAGAAAAACAAGTAACAATAACAATGCATTTTGCATATTTGTCGTAAGCGGCCTCTAAGGAAAGAGAGTGTGCGTTACTTTATCGTTTTTAATACGCTTCTCAACTATTTTATTGTTATTGGTATTCAATATGCAGTATTGAAAATACCCTGCGCCTAATCTTTCAAGAACGAAATATATATATATCGGTATATATATAATTATTGTTTTAATCGTAGGGCTTGGATTCATTTCATATATTTTTCAGTTATTTGAGTTACTTTGGTCAATAAATCATATGAGAAATTAAAAACTCACCCTTTTTGATTTTAACCATTTCCTGGCGTTTAATGGATATGAAGCTAAGAAACAAAATTATTAAAATATTATTCGAGATATTTGATAAAATTACATGTTTTGTGATATCTAATGAAAAATATGTTACTGAATTTGATAAATTGTTAATTATATACGCGAATGCGAGTTTTTTGTGAAAAATTGTTTACGAAATTTTTCAGTGACAGTTCACAAGTTATTCCTTTATTTCCTATAACTAAGATTCCTAGATAAATGAATTAAGGCAGTTCGAGAAAAATCGGGTCGCAAAACGCAACATCTTGGTTTATCAGCATATTTTAGTGTAGATTAAGAGCGAAAACGTTTTTTGAAAACAAGTTTAAAATGCATGCTAAGAGGTAATGATGGCTTGTAACAACGATACTGATTATTATTTTCTCGAATTCATTTAACACTGGCGGAACGAAGTTTTTCACACGATTATCTTCAAGAAAATTTTACAATTAAGTTTTTAAATTTGAAATTACAGTGCAATAGTGATCGCAAGAAAACCCTTTTTAATAATAACCCTGTTTGGGTATATTCCTACAAACCACAAATTTATCGTCCATAATAAGTAAAAGCAGTGTCCTGCTACAGTGCCCACTATTAAATACCCCACTTCTTTCAATACAGTTATTCACATAACGACTTTTCAAAATAAGTTTTTATATGGAAAACGATCGAGAAACTGGTGCGACCCGAACCATTTTCAGTTGCGTTCATTATTGCGGAAAAAAAATCCAGTATACAAAATATTATCGAAATATCTCAACAATTGCGACCTTTTCTGGTGAACACAAACAACTAGACGGACAGACTGGTTTAGATTGATTTAGAAGGTAATTCCGAATGGATCGGTGTGATAAAAGGTGGTTTTATCTCACGTCCTTTTGAGTGCTGCATACATCCGCACATGCTTAATATTACACAACTTATAGTATAAGGGCATAATAAGAAGTAAAAAAACAATTTTGAAACATACCCAGAATAAAATGTGAATGTGTTGGAAATACAGTAAGCTCGAGAAATATGCATTAATATGCATCCTATAACTAACCTAAGGTTCGAGCATCAAAATTTGACCAATAGAGACATCTATTAGCTACAATTCAAGCTATGAATTCTTGTAAGTCGATAGCTTGATGTACGGTGCGCACGTAGCTACTTGCCAAAGTGCGCAATGCCTTTCTTCGAGAAATCGATGTTTTGAATAATTACGATCTTTTTTTTCGAATTTTTGTGTTTTTAGGAACGAATTACGCCTATTTTAAGAATTCCAACAATAATTAGTGGGCGGAAAGTGTATTTTTTGACTTTGCAAACAGTAAAATGGCCTTGTACGTAGCTCCTTTGACATGCATGAAGAACCTTTTTCTTTCGTCAAGTTTTTACGTAGACGTTGGCAATGCGAAAACTTAAAAGTGCAACTAGGCATGTCAACGAAACACTTGATATGTTGGCATGCAACTTCGACTTCGGTTCGCGATTGAACATAAACATTTGATTTCAGATTCATTTGTGAAATAAAAATTTCCGCCATATCCGCCAAAATTAATTAGTTACGCGATTGTCTATTTAATGAAAGGCTTCAATAAAACTTTTAAAGTGCTTCGATAATAACCGAAATACGAATACAAAACTGCATTGTAGTAAAAGCTAACACATATAACGTTGCACTTACTTAATATGTATATGACGAACAAGAAAGCGAAAGACTTGGCGCACAATAAACAAATAAGGAAATTATGTTCATCTTAAATCAAAACTCAAAAATCGACAGTTGATCAATGGGATTCAGTAGCATTTACAGCGATTTTTGCACATGCTCTAATATGTAACAGCCATCTAAAATAAATGTAACGGCAAACTTGAGCTCTTTATGTAAATTATTGCGAGCATTAAGCCCACAAAAACCAATGGCAGACAAACATATGTCTTCTATTCACCCAACCTACAAACAATCCCATATATTGTTGACCTATAAATAAAGTGAATATACAACAGACATGGGCCGCGACGATTTGTGTCACCTTTTTTTTTATTTTTTATCATTTAACATTTTACGCAATATAATTAACTATTAATAACTATATTAATAAAAAAAAAACTTTTATTAAATAAATGTTGGTGTATGTGCAGAATTGCTTTTTGGATAACATATTTGCGAACCATTTGTTAACAGACAAACCTGAAGGCGTTACCCCATTCGTTCTTATTTGTCCATATTTGGAAAAACCTTGCTTAGTTCATTGCGAAATTAGGAGATACGCAGCTATCTTCACACCACATAAATTCCATTTATCTTGCGCCAACAGTGCAGTTGTGTATACCAGCCCTAAGTATAAAGCATTTCAACGAAGCTATTCTACTTAAGAGAGTTTGCGAATTTACTTATAATTATATCTGCACATGAACTAACGAAGATGAAAATCCATTTAGGTAGAAATACATAAGTGATTCATTTATAAGGAGTGAGAATTAATTTAAACCATTTTTCAAATTAGGTTATTAATCCAAAACAAGTCCACAATCCTAGCTTTGCATATTATGCATCTTTTTAACTACCAGTCAATATATATCTTCAAATTCCACTATTCCCAGACATTACAATGAACTTTTTTTCCATTTAAAAGTAAAGCTAATTAGAATTAGATGTGAAAATCGGTCAAAATACAAGGCCGTCGAAAGCAACCAACACAAGAGCATAAGGGAGACAATCATGTAGGAAAGCAAACAATCATCCTCTTAGATGATAGATGATAGTTATTCGACTTTAGCGTTTGAATCAACACGATGTCATGTGAACGGAGATGATTACAAAAAAAAAAGAACGTAATCTTTAAGAAGGCTGTATATTCAAAACAATGTAATCCACCAGTAAGATCTTCACGTTCAGCGTAAACATTCTCTTCAGTCTTTTTAGGCTACCGTTGCTGTTCTATAGACACGATTTGGTTCGAATTTCAGATAATCCTCACTTCAATTCCTTCACTTCATCAAGAATGAAGAAGAAAATGCTTTGCTTCGACCCTATAATAAAGATCTTTAATTATTTGTATTTTTTGCTTTGTGGCTAACTATACGGACGGACGGACGGACGGACGACATCGTTTTAAGCCAAGAAAGCGTTTACCTTCAAATATTATGCAAATACACAAGCTACAGAAAAAAACGCAAGTTTCTACATTGCTCAGTTCCGTAAATCCAAAAAATATGCAATTAAAACACAGGGTGGTTTTGTGTTAATATGCCCTCAGCTTTTTACATTCTAAAAAGTGTAAAAACGGAAAAAACCAAACGTATTTCATTGTCTTAGATAGGCGGGCAATCATAGCTGGCCCATTTTACAAGCAATGAATTTATCGTTGTGGCGGTAGGTGAAAATGAGACAAGTAATTAAAATTTCTATAAACTTCCTCTTAACGAACGAAAATTTGGTCAACAAACAACCACGCCTACCATTCAAAAACAATATCATTTCGCAATTGAAGGAAAAGAATAAGAAAAACAAAATGATATAAAATATTTTGCACATAACCAACCAACATAGAAGTAGTGGTATTCGTTTTAAAGAGAAAATATTTGAAGTATTTTTGTCGAAGTTCATCGAAGCACATCAAAATTCTTAAATAATTTAGTGCAATCATAAATGACCGACCTATGCCACTTACTAGATGGAGGGATAAATCTTTCGTCTATTAAGTTGATTTTTATATTCGATACTTGCTTAATGCGTACACACACATGACCACATGACAAATTGTAAACACACGTTAACTGATATGAAATAGGAAAAATTCCCACCAATCTGTTAATCGGTAGCAAAGACAATAAAATTTTAGAAAAAAGGAAAACGGAAAACTGGGACACTTGCATTATATACAACACATTTAACTGCTAGAATTCTCAATAAAAGACAGCATTTACAACGACAACAATAAGAAGAAAAAGGATATACATATCACACATAATAATGACCTGGCCAAAAGGGCGAGAGACATCTATGATGAAGCTATGCAATATTCACATCGTCTAGGCTTTGGGAGAGGATTCTTCGTAGCTGAGCTAAAATCATGCGCCGAGGAAAAGTCGATAATGAACTTTTTTTTTGTTTTCTAATCTCTCGCCAACTGTGATGGCACATTTTTTGTTTTCAATCTTAATATATCTCACTTTCCCGCTCCCATTCTCTTTCATTTTTTACTCAGTTTGTTTCCGTTATGCTCCTGATATCTCAATATATATATATATATTTATATATATACATATATATATACATATATATATGTAATTACATATACATATACATAAATACATATATATACGTATATATATACATATATATATTTATATATATATATGTATATATATATATAAACGTATGTCTTTTGATTGTTCGTATATTTATGTGTATATAATAAAAGCGTATAATGTTCATATGTAATTTATTCAGGTTAAATGCAATACAGTTAAGGGTTGTTGAATTTTTTAGTTCATTTTCAATATTTTCTTACTTATATTCAGGAAAAAAAAAAAACAAAAACACAAAAAAATAATAATAATAATCATAATAATAATAATAATAATAATAATATAATCATAATGCAAGACAGATGCTAACTAACTGTTAATGCACTCATATGTGCATAAGTGTATAAATATATCTACAGATATTTATTATGTACATATACATAATTGTGGTATTCCAGGGCAAAAGTAGCAAATGAAACTGCATACTATATTTCATGAATCACTGTCACTCGCAGAAAACATATCGATTTGGGAATTTTGAAAATATCCCAAAAATATTTACAAATATTTCATTATTAATTTTTTACTCAAATATATTTTAGACTTTTCTTCTTGTGCTTAGGCGTTTTACATATCACACGAATTGAAAAAGTATTCTTTTTCGTCTTAATTTTTCTTTTTTAATTTCTTTTTTTTTTGATTTTTTTTTTTTTTTGTTACTCAACTCCAACACATTTCACGGATATATTTACGTACATTATTGTTTTTAATAATTTTTTTCTCTTTTCTCTTTGTTCTTTTGCCTTTTCTTGATTTGCTTATAATATATTTTATTATTTTATAAAAAATAAATTTTAAAATTATTTAATAAATGATTTTTAGAGATTTTCTTGTTTTCTACGTTTTTCACGAATTGTTCGCTACAACAGGGATTTCTAAAAACACCACATTCTCGATTCGTATGATAGATAGACAGACGTAGACGTACAAAATGAGGAAACGAAAGTTGCACGAGCACAATATTATACATGACGACGATGGCGTCGACGCCAAAACTCTCTATTAAATTCGCCTTAAAGCATATTTGTATTAGTGTGTATCTATCTATTTGTGCAAGCGAAAACTTTACGTTTCATCCATGCATATGTAAGAATGTACATCGTGTTATATACAATATTAATGTATATTAAGCATTAACACGTACATAACTGAACCGAATCGAAGTATTCGATTTTGATTTTCACATTATGTACATATATATATATATATATACATATACATATACATACATATATACATATATACATATATACATATATACATATATACATATATACATATATACAATATATACACACATACATCAATACATACATACGTACATACATACACACATATATGCATCGATACATACATACATACATACATACATACATACATACATACATACATACATCCATATATAAATGGCATTTATTATTTTATATCATATTTTTCATTTATTTTTTGACTTTTCATTTTCAACTATATTTATAAACAGGCTAACGGCTAAATATTTCTCTATTTATATTGCATTTTAAATTCACATTAACGGTAAACCATTAAGCACTCTTTACATTCTGATTAATTTTATTATTTGTTGCATTTTGCATTGAAATTAGAAAAAAAAAATTTCTAAAGGTTACAATTAAGTCTCTTCCTTTTCTATACTACATATCTTTAAATGTGTCTATGGCAAAACGTGATGGGAAAACGTTCAAAATGATACTGGGCCAAGTATGTCTGGGTTGATTTCTTTCTTATGCCATTCAGAAAATTTAAAACATAAATATTCTACTTTTGCGGCCAACAGTGAGATGTGTTGTTCGTTTATTTATCGAGAGCGAACAATAAAAACAATGAGAGCAATAAGAACCATAAAAAATTATTTTTTCAACATCTCTCTCTCTCTCTCCATCTCTCTCTTCCTCTCTCTCTCTCTTCCTCTCTATCTCTCTCTCTATCTCTACCTCTACCTCTTACTTTCTTTAATTTGTCTCTCTCCACAATCCATATAGACAACGATTATGATGTAAACAGTAATGCATGATGTCCGTGTAAATGCCTCCCCATATGCGTATACTGAATGGTGCGTAAAAACTCAATTGGAACAAGTTAATATAAACAATACATGTGTAGACTTTAAAAATCTATATACACATGTATAAATAAATGTTATCGTATCGTAATGCATCCTGTAGATATACATGTTTTAATATTAGGGGTTGTCAGGGATGATATATGTATGCTACTGTGGCATTGTCCTTTATCAAATAAGAAAGTGTACGTTTTGCATACCGACGGGACTTTTTCTCCAATATACTCTCTTAGCCGTATATGTAAAACGGGCGTTATTAAAGGAAGTAGTAACTCGCAACACGTACCTTACAAAGCAAGTATTCAAACAAAATATTTATACATATATATTGCGTAATCAATCAACCTTGGTCTTCTAATTTCTTTGGAAGCATTAAGTTTGAAACAACCACTTCATATGAGTATTAACTGAATAAATCAAAAACAACGTTTGAAATTTAACTCCGTGAATACTTATTATGACTATCGAATATTTGTACAAAGTTGAGAAAGCAATTGTTTTTTATATAAAATTTTCTTTCATCTTTAACTTAAACCGATTAATTGGCAGGATTACTAACTATTTCAAATGTAGCAAATGCGCTCTAAATGAGTATTAGTTGTAACGTATTTAGTATTTCGACAAGTTACTTATACGCCATGCGTGAATTAAAAATCAGTCATACATCATCACTTCATATGTTAAAAAAGAAAAAAAAAACACTGACTTTTATACCAATGCACACACAACTCATAATAAGAAAAAATAATTTTAAATTGCTTTTATATGCAGTACGGATCGATGGAGGAATACTAATATTATTATTTAGTTGATAAGATCTGATTACATCGATCCCATAAGAGATCCCATAAATTCGACTAAGGTAATGAAAAAGGAGAGCTTGAGCTGTCGGGAAGTAAACATTAATTCTATTGCACATATAACTTTCTTGCTTTCGCCTGTTTTTCAATCAGTACCGTCTGTTTTGTAAACGGACGAAGAGACATTTAAAATCTAATAACGAAGTAACACATTTTATGCAGCTTTAATTTGTTATAAGTTGCCTCGAATTCAACGAACTTTTCCTATGGAATTTGTGTCATAAATGTATGAGAAAAATTGTATTGTTTTTATATTTATGGGCACGGCAGTTGATCGATCGATTGATATCATAAAAGTTTCGTAAAAGTACAAATTTCAGAACAAGATCTTTAACAATTTTCAATAAAAGAATTTAAAAATTTCAAACATAAGTTCACGCTAATCAAAACGATATATACAATACAAAGGCAATATCTCATGAGTATGTCCCATCACTCAGTACGTCTCCGGGCCAGCAAATATATAGCATTACTGTTGACAAACCAATGCATGTTCTAGATAAAACCAACATTCAAATGACACATGTCGCAGCTTCATCACATTTCGATGCTGGTCCTTTTATCGCTTTGGACGGCTTTCGGCGATTGCTGTCCTGTCGTAGTAATGAACTCACGTTTCATCCATCGCCACAACTCGCATGAAACAATCGTTTCTATCTCGCCTAAATAGCACCAAACAGTGCTTCCAATCATCAATACGTTGTTGTCAAAAGTGAATAAACGCTGCATCCACTTTGAGCAGAAGTTTCTCATGGAGAAATGTACACGCAAAATAATAAATAGACTGACTTTCGATACCTTTAAGGTATCAGTAGAACAACTAACGATTGCGGGCGACCAGACTGTTCAACATCATAACCGTCCATACGACTGTGTGTAAAGTAAGGAAATCACCCAAAAATTGATTTTTGCGCCAGACAAGGGTTGCCATAATGTCTTTCAGGCCAACGCTGATTATCGACATATTTTTTCAACGTTTACTCAACAAACGAAATTCCAATTTTTCAATTGTTTTGAAAGTAAGAAAAGTAGCATCATTGAAGCAACTATAACTGCTTTCAAAATTGCTATTGTCCAGAAGACATATGGGTCTGTCAATATTGATGCCATATATGTATCAGACCGGAGAATTATTAAGTGATGTGTTATATATATATATTTTCATATTGCAAAATGTTGCAAAATTTGTATAACTACGGAGGAGATTTATAGCTCTGTGATAAACATAAAAACTGATAAGGTAATAGTTCAACTCCCGCGCTATATTTAAAATCGTTTAGACAACGCGCCTAATTCCAAACAACTATAAAGATTCCTATATATCTGCTGAAATTGACGTGAGGGGATTTTCCGTACTTTTTTATATAAGACCTTTTTTATATTCACTACCCTAAGGATGGGATATATTCATTTTGCAAAATGCTAGCGACAGCCAGAAGTGAATCAAAATATGCATCAATGTAAGCATATCTCGTTTTTCGCCTGTGCAATGTCTGTGGTCAAATCATTCTCACGTTCCCCTTCAAATTTGGCAAAAACATCGGAAGCCCTTGCACGCAGATATGTATTGAAGGTAGATGAAATCAGTCAAAAGACACGCCTACAGTGCAATATAAACTGATACCATCTTTGCTTTCTGAATTTTTTTGCTCATTACTCGTTACCTACAAGAGATATGCGATAAAAATTTCCACGTTTATATGTCTTACAGAGTGTACAAATTTATTTTCTTCTATCTTTACGTTCAATGATTTTTCATGTTTTAATTCCTGCTAATTACTCCTGAACTTTTATTTTGAGGGTTAGGACTACTGTAAGTTATTTAAAAAAAATATTTTTTATTTTTATTCGCTTAATAGATGCTTTGAACCTTTAACTATACGTGCAAAAAAATTCAATACATGAAAGAATTCTGTTTCTAAAAATTTCTGAGTTTTCCCAAAGTGTGTCGAGAAAACTGCCTTTGCCAAATAAGTTCCTGCTGGAGGCTTACAATCTTACGTCTTACTTGTTCCTTCCTGATTTCTTTTGTAGTCTATAGCTTTATTGGGCCATCGGGTTTCCTTAAAAACATTTCCAAATCAAAATATATTAGTCTAGCTGTTCATCAAGCCGAACAGCTGGTCGCAATTCAAAAGCTTTCAGCACTTATGCCAAGAAATTAAAACTTTGCGATGACGTTTTTGTTGTTGGTTATGAATTCGGTCATTAAATTTTGCATTTGCTTGCCGTTTTGTCCTTCATTTCAATTTCAAAGTTTAAAATGCGCGACTTTGTCTTTAACAGCGAACAACATAACATAAATTCTTCGAAAAAACAGTTCGCGAAAGAATATTCAAACTTGAAAGTATGTGTTAGTGGCTCTAGAATAGTGAATCAATGCAATGTGAAAACAAGTAAAAAGGTTTTATTCGGCGGGAGCCGAATCTCGTCGACCCATCACATAAACGGTTGGTCCACTCAAGATTTGAATGTCCAAGAAATTGGTTTTTTCTAAACGCCTCAAGACTTTATGTATTAAACGTCCACCATAATTAAATTATAACTAACACACTTTACCGCAGTCTCTTCTCCAACTCGTTTCCTTTGATACCTATACCGAAGGTATTTTTAAAAAACCATTTATCCACTTAGTCGTGGCGTCTACCACAATTAATTTACAATGAACACACTTAGCTTTTCGCATTTTACTCTTCAAGTTCTTTTATGTGAAACCCATATCAACGGTATTGTAACGAAAAAATTAGTTCACTAACTCGTGACGTCCGAGATATTTCTTTTGGAACTAACGAGCTTAGCTTTTCGCATTCTACTCTTCAAGTTCTTTTATTTGACACTCATATCGTTGGTATTATGAAGAAAAAATTAACCCATCAGGTCCCGGTGTCTACCATATTCATTTTAGAATTAACCCGTGTTCAGGCAGATAATGTATCTTCATTTGAGGAATGTACAAAATCGTTTTAAACATTCTGTCTTGTTTGCCTTACGATCAAAAAGCACAAAACCTTAAAAAAGTGAAAAAATAAAATTTAATGACTCGTAACTTTGTATGGGCTTGGCCGATTGTTTCCATTTTTGGACCTAGAGAGTAGAGTGTTTCGCAAAGTAAATGTGAAAAATTTCAGCCTTCTAACTTTAATTTTTTCCGAGTAACGAGTAAAAATCCCCAAATTTAAAAAAAAAAAAAACGAAGTTGCGTTCAGTTTACGCTCCACTGCGCCCTTCTGCTTTAACTAATTTATCCCATTTTCAATACCAACCTGCGTGCCAATACTTCCAATATTACTACCAAATTTGAAATCGGTATCTTCATACTTGCGAACGGAAGAGTGCCAACAACAAACACCACACAGACGGACAGATATGGCTTAATCAATTCACAATTTCACGGTGATCAAGAATATAGAAACTTTATAGCATTTCTGAAGGTTCCTTTTGGATGTTCCATACATTATGACAAAAAACAAAATGAGTGTACCTCCATCCTACGGTGGTGGGTATAAAAAAAAGGTTATTATAATAAAAAAATATATGGCGGCAACACATTTCAATTTATATATAAGAGATTTTTGATTTCATTTAAATATTATTTATTAACAAACAGGTGCTTTTATCTCCCCATTTTTTAGTATCTATCAACGATAATCTTTTGCGCTCAACACTTAAATATGTGCTTAATTTATAGTTAAATATGTGCTTAATATATATCTCGTATATTCTTATTATTCTATAGTCGAGTGGATTAAATCAATAAGAAGAATGGATTATACGTCCAAACTATATTCTGATATTTCTCTATATAATGTACAAGGTATTCACTTTTTTTGATTTGTTATTTGAGGCAGCCTCGAAACTTTATTTTAAGCTTTCATGTTGATGTAGAAAGCTTCTCCTTAATGAACTCTCCACGTCACCCATTTATCTAAAAGAGACAAAGGCAATTGAGACTCAATGTACTATGTTGTATTGTATTAACATGATTAGAAATCTTTACAACGACTGAGGTGTGCTAGAAGCTGAGGTCAATATGTTCCTTCGATTTTCTCTCTTTGACAAGCAGAAGGAAATGTAAGACATGGGATAGATATATAGCTTACGAACTACCAGTGATCAAAAAATAGCACTAATACGTATTGTATTCGTGTCTTTACGAAAGCGAAATTTGATAATCGGTCGGCTCGTGATGTAAAATTGAATGTAATCCCCCTTAGTCATATCAATTCCATGTTCTGTTTGTTTGTTAGTTTGTTCGTTACAATAAATAAAGACATAGCATTTGGCAGGACGACATAGCATTTGCACTCGTAAGTCTGCATATTTAAAATATAAGGGAAAATGTAGCATTTCCAAATAATTCCAGTCACTTGACAGCAAACTCTTTTCTGATAAATAAGTATCAGTTTGTAAACAATGTGTTAGAGAATATAGAAATGCATATATAGCTGTGCAACTTATATAAGTTGTGCAACTTATATTATTTGGTTACATATTACTGTGGTTTGTGGGCTGAGAATGTCATTTTTGAATATGAGAATTGCATTGCATCGAACCAGAACGCTACAGTATGCGATACATCTTGTGGTGCCACCAATTCACTACGAGAAAAGATGAACGACCATCTAATCTCCAACAATACCTACGTGATCTTGTCACAAAGGTGATGCGATATAACTCTATTGGACCTTTTACTTTGGGGTTATGCTGGAGCATTAGCTTACTTTTATCCGCTTAATTTTATCCGCTTAAACTCTTATTGAAGTCAAAAAAATACATACCGAAAAATTTGACTATCGAACAAATGATTTATTTAAAAAATGTTAAGACCTTTCTAAAGACTACAAAATGTTATTTAAATAGAACATACATTTTATAAGTTTGGAAAGACATATCTACCATACGTTAAGGCAAAGAAAACTTTATTTCATATACGGAGGATTTAAATGGAAAGAATCTATTAAATTATTGAGTATTTTAATGCATCTAACATATTTAAAAGGATAATAAATTATTTTCTACCTCACACCTGTGTTAGGACGCTGAGTTGATAAAACATATGTTATTATATGTACGTATGTATGCAAACCATTAAACAAAAACAAAAGAACGTAACAGAAACAATAAAGATGAATTATTTTATATTAAGAAGGAATTTATTTAAATTATGTTTTTTTTTTGTATTAATTTAAGTTTTCTTTATGCTATTCGATTTGAAATATTGATGATGTATGTACTCAATATTATTTCATAAAGCATGAGGAACAAACAACACATACAATTTATTATCAATTCAATGTATGATTTTCAAATCAAACCATTTAAGCAAGTGCTTTGCTTTATTTAACAGCGTCAGTGAAGTCCACCTCTATGCTCGTTCTTTTTAAACTTACTTCAATAATCAATCGACTTCCCATTATTTCTTTACCAGTTGGGACTTTTTAACCCGAAAATAGGAATAACGCATCATTATGTCTGGCAATTTATTCTTCTTCCCCCTACTTATTGACCTTTTATTATTTTGTATATTTTTTAGTTTATGGGCTTTAAGTTTACCTATGTTGTGATATTATTTATTTAGAATATTTAAACTTTAGGACTACCCAAACGCAAATATATTAATATATATACATACATATATACAAATTAAATTGAAAATTCTCTTTTTATTATTTTTGCAATATGGAAAATAAAATATACTATTAACGCTGGCAATGCTGATATTGTCTGCCATTTAACAGAATGCAATACGTCGGTATTGCCATTTAACAGAAAACTACTGTATAAAAAACAATAAACAATAAATATCGTGGGAAAAGATTTCCGTCACTTTAGAATTTTAACTGTATATACAACAAGCAAGCGATGCAATTTAGTTCAAAAGATTGTACTTGTTGAAGAAATAATGTCGAGAAATATCGATAATTAATGTGATGAAATTAAAAAGAGAAATAATTGGCTTAAAATAAAGAGAAAGGAAACTACGTCAGGTGTGTTGACAGTAATATAATACGATATATTTTTTTATGTTAATAGTGATAACTTTTTTCTTAATATTCAGAATTCTCAAAACAGAATTATGGATAATTTAGAAGACAATTTGACGGCGACCGAATCTTCAGTTCTTTCTAGCAGCAATGATGTGCTAGTTAATCACAGAGATGTAGCCGTAACATTAGATCAACCTATAGATTTGGCGTCAAGTCATACAACAGCATTGTCAGCTAACGAAGCAACCACAAATATCACAGCAACATTGCAAACCTCAACTTTCAGTGCTGGCACTGAATCTCCGGATAAAAACGCAACAAAGAGCAACAAAACACCTCTTGATGTGCCTTCAACTTCAGCAGCTGCGGCAGCTGCTTCAGCAAATGATTCAGCTTCGGCCTTAAATAAAGATACAAGTGGCACTGGTATATCATTCTACACACAACAATATGGGAAAGTCTATGTTACATTTATTTTTTTATTACAGAGCCTTCTGCTCCAGCTAATATACTCGAATGCCCAATATGTCTGCAGACATGTATACATCCAGCTCGTCTTCCTTGTGGGCATATATTTTGCTTTTTATGCGTAAAAGTAAGTACAAATAAGTAAATAATTCTATATGTCAGCAAAAAATACTATGGACATTTAATAAAGGAAGTTCAAATTACCAATTGACAACGTATAATAGACTAAACTATATCCGAACGTCGTGCATTGTATGCTTTGTTTGTTTGTTTGCTTTCACCTTTTTATGATGTTCCATTCGTTGACATTCAAGCTAATATTTTCAAAAGAGATAAATTTCATTTTGATGGCTCGTGTTATAGCTTGTTAATAAACACCGTCCATTAGCTTAAAATACAAAGCGTAAGGTAGACGTCTTGTTGCTATTCAGACAATTGATTGATAATGTTATGTTTGTGATTATATTCATGGGACATTGTATGAATTTTTTAAGCGATTTTGCCTTGTTTACAACCTTTGTCTAAAACGCATTTGAAGGACATGTCGAACAAGTCTGAGCACCAAACCCTACCCGACTTCGGCTAATATAATTTTTCATTCATTTTCGTGGTAGTGTACCCAAAATTATACCCTATTTCCAAGTACGGGCATACCTTCCATGGTGGCTCGTACATATAAGAAGGAATATACCATGCAGTGACTTCGTCCCAATTTAGTAGAAATAATCTTATCAAAGAGTTTAATAATCACCTGCTTTCATTATAATGGGTGGCGGTGGGGTCCAAGAAGCAGACCTACATGGTTTCAATTTGACAACCTACTGCTATAAAGCAATTCTCACTGTTAAAATTAAAAATTGGGACCATTTTCCAATGTGAAGGCTTACTTTTCGCAAGAACGATTTATACAGGAGGAGTCTCAAAACATCAGCCCATCCGATTCACATTTTTCACATCGATTTAGTAGTGAACATGTTGATCAACCGTTTGAAAGAAGACAGTAACGTAAAAAATTAGAAAAATGTATGTAAAGTTTTTCTATGTGTTTTTTTATAAGAAAAGGAAGTAGGACCTGCCAAAGTATATTGATAGACTCAATACTGATCGACTACCAAACTGAACTGAACTGAAAATAATCATCAATATTAAGTTATTGCGGCCTCTCCACCACCCACCATTTCCACCAAATCCCACCCTCCTGTTCTTTTCTTCTCTCTATATCTCCGGCCTGATGTCCAGTCACATGTATTAATACTAAAATATGATTCAATTTCATTTAGGGCGTCGCTTATAAAAACCGTCGATGTGCTATGTGTCGTCGTGAAATCCCAGGAGAATTTCTTAATCATCCCCAGCTGGTCAACGGCATTGAAGACATTTGCTCTACTAAAGCAACTGAAGACGGCTATCAATGGTTTTATGAGGGCAGAAATGGTAAGTCACCAATTTTTAACAGTAGACATGCTATTGACTAAGTGTTGTAATGGATGACTATTGCATTAATGACAACAGCTTCACTGTTTTAATTGAGAATGCCGTGGACATTTAATATTTTATTAAAAACTTGTATCGCGAATCCTTTTGCGTTATTGAGATTTTCGTGTTTTCGATGATTTCCTTTTCTTTTTATTTCTGTGTGAATTGTGGGCATATTATTAAACGAACCAAGTCTACTCTTAAACTAAAAATATATGCGCCAACTTTCATCATTCTGTCGCAGCTTTTGCGATCGTAAGGCTTATGTTATTCTGATCAAGAATATATATAACATGTGGTGTATTTCATATATATTTCTAAATATAAATAAAATGATAGGATAATTTGTGCTTGGTCGGTCTAAACATGAATTAACCTTGCATTAGTACACATTTTTGGCGCAAGGTCAGTTTATTAATAATGGAACTTAATACCTATGTCTGCTTTCTAGCATTTTAAAAGCGTTCTTATTTTGTAGCCTTTTTCAAACATTCAGTTGCAGATCGTGCAAGTACTTCAGTTGCCCAGTTATTTGCATTTTATAATTTTTCATAAACACTTTTTAAGCAAATCAGAATTTAACAACGCAATGAGTGAATAGTGCAAGAAAACATTTTATATGCGATGTGTCATAGTGAAAGTATGTCAAACAATTATTGTAAATTTCCTCAGCTTAGAGACGTCTCTAGTAGTCGAAATTCTGTTTTCCATGGAAACTTGAACATTATCTTTATTTGTGAAGAAAGATATATAGCGGCAATCGTCGCTAATAGTAACAATAATAATAAGTCTTTTCATAATTACAAATGATTGCAAAGAAACTCTAACGACAATCATCATCTGTATTTGATTGTTAATGATCAGACTTAGCCGCACTCTCTTGAGAATTAATGGCAGAGCTTGTATCATTTTAGTATGGATTGTTGAAAGTGTGTAGTTTTGTAACTGTCGGTATCGTAATATTCTTTTGTTTACCACGTTGCACTCTCAAATTGTTGTTATCACATACAAAGAAATCGCGCAGAAAATGGAGCACCAACTATGTCCATCCTTCAGCTTTTCTTTTTTTTTCTTCTACTGTCTCTTCTATAGATTTTTTGCTGATGTTCTCTTGCAACAAATTTGTAATTTTATCAAGTTGGCATTGTGCTCACCGAAAGTCGAAAAACTGCATTTTCACGTTAATTCTCATACATCAAAGCATGCACTCCTTATCATTTTTTAATTGCATAGTCCACCTTTGTTGAAAAATTTACTGTCTTCTTTTTTTTTTTTGTTTAACTTCCTTCCCCAGGTGGCTGGTGGGCATACGATAAACGCTCTGCTCTACAAATTGAAGAAGCCTATCAAAGATTGCTACAGAACTTAAGAGTTGAAGATCAGTCGGTTCTTTTTGACTGTGAGGTTGTCACTTATGATATTCAAATTTGCGGTAACATATATACTATAGATTTCGCTCATTGGACTCAGTATCCGCAGAATATGCCATCTAAAGAACGTAAAATATGTAGAGCCAAGAATATGCCAATTAAAGGCGTAGCAGGCATTTCGAATAGAAACATGAATCGTAATAGAAGATATCAACCATATTAATGGGATTTCTAAACGGAGAAATTCGGACAAAGGTTATTAATGTGATAGCAGAGCGATTTTGAATGCTTTGTATTGAAAATGATAGTTTTTATGAAAATTTACCAAAAGAAAATGTCAAAAATGTCCTTTTTTTTTTTTCTAAAATGCACATATATATAAGTTTTTTTGAATATTTCAATAAACTATAAGAATCCTAATGCATTTTACATTAACTGAAATTCCATTGTAGATTTCAAAATATCCAGGCACGTTTGAAACTTAAATGAAGTAGTAAACGAAGTACCGTTGGTAAAGAATTCAGAGAGAGAAAAACATTTTTTATGAAAAGCATATAAAATTCAGCTACATCGTAGAATTTTCCTTTCACATGTACCAGCCTAGGGATGTTCGTTCGCCTTTTAAAAAACTATAATTTTTTCAAAATATTCTTTCTTTACTTGTGATATTGTATTGTAAGAAAAAATCATGGTTAGCGTTTCTTTGCACAATGTTCAAAAACATGTTTCTACCGAATAATTGTTCTGTGATCTGTGATTTTATAAAAAAAAAAAGTCTTCTGGAGTAAAACTTTGCGCATGTAACTTGCTAGGCTATTAACCCGACATCAACCCGGCAAAGAAGGCTACCGCTGTGATAATATTGACACTTTTTTTGTAATAACAGAAAATTTGGAAACGCATATCCTGCCTACCCATGTCTGCCTACCTGATCACTTTTTCCCCTAGTTGTACTTTCGTCTTACACAAATTGATATGGATGCATGAATTCAGAATATTCAAACTTAATACTTCGACATACTAAGTTGAGAAGTGAAGCCGTACACAACGGAAAACTTGAAGAAATATTGGAAAAGTCCATTTTGATCAATCATTCATAGCAATCACCAAAGCACATATCGAGCGAGGACGAGGACTTGACAACGCTATATAAAATCGAGAAAATATACTTACTTTTCTTTTTATATTTTTCCCAAGTGAAAATTACTCCAAGAATGCATAGGCAAACTCTAGCGTTATTTGTTGGATTATGAACTTTAACAAAAATCATGTTTAGGAACTGTTGTCTGTTCTTTCTTTGCTCGTTTTAGGTTAAATACGAAAATTGCTATAAGATCCGTAATATGGTTAAGATCAAATACGTCCAGTTATTTGTGGAAAAATATCTTCGGATTGTTTAAAGTAATTATTTTAATATTTTATATCGTCACTCGGTTTGTTTTTACGAGTAACAGCTTTTAAAGAGATAGTCATTTAAAATATTACGCTGAAAACAGATTTTTTAAAATTGTAATATGAGAAATTTTTCTATATATCCGTCTTTTTCACAAGGTTGGTGGCAATACGACGATCGAACAAGTCAGGATATTGAAGAAGCTTACAAAAAAGGTGAAAAGTCCTGCACGATATTAGTAGCTGGCTATGTGTATATTGTTGATTTAGAAACTATGATACAACAGCGTCAGAATGAGCCGTCGCGATGTCGTCATGTTAAACGCGACCTCGCCACTATACCTAAAAAGGGTGTAGCTGGTCTACGTATAGAAGGTAATTCCGTAATAACGAATTCAAATTTCGCATCCCAGCTTTATAACCAACATCGGCAGCAACAGAATATCGGCAGTACAATTAGCGGGCCTCCGGATATAGATTTACGTTTGCCTTTAGACTTTGTAAGTCATTTAGGTGGCGATGGCCTAAATACGAACGCTGGTATCTCAAGCGACTTTGTATCAACCACCGCTGTCACAGATGCTGCCATACGCATAGCGAGTAATATTATAGGTTCAACTCTAGCACATGCCGACGAATTGACACGCCCTCGCAGTCTAAATAATATATCCGTTTTTCCTAGTACGCCGACAGTTGCGACTAGAGTGGGAATCGATAACTCTATGGAAGAGCTTGACTTTCATGATTTGTCCTTAAGATCTGGCGTAGCCGGTAGCAACAATTCCACTACAAATTATTCTATTGTATCAACACCAGTAAGTACTTTAAGTAATAATCGTCGTTTATTGTCAGCTACCGTTAATGAAGCTGCAGTTTTCGGACGCGGCAACCGTGAACTTTTCGTTGCCGCTGAAGATTTGCTGGGGACCACGCAACGGATAATGGCTACAGCCGATCAACCCACCGTTGATTTAACAATTAATAACTTTCGTGCACTTACTCTACATGATTTAGTTGATTCAGGCGATGATAATGAAGATGATGATAATAACGATTTAAACAATCAAACCGAGCTTAATCTCGGAAATAATAGTGTAGATGAGGCCGAAAATACTTCTATAATGCAAAGAAATCGCCGTATCATTGATGATAATACGGAAAATAGTGGTGATGGTGCCGAAAATAATATATTCCATGTTAGGCAATTGCGTTTTTAATCGGACAACAGCAGAAATAATAACTATATAAGTGTGACAAAAGATATCAACTTGTATTCCTCAAAACGGTAACAGTACTTATTTAAAAGTAGGCGTTCCTTAAAGAAAACAAAAAAACTTAGATTACTGTATTATCGCTAAATAGTAAATATAAAATTGAACACACGTATATTTTTGAATTCTTACAAGGGCTAGAGAAAAATTAAATACAAAACTATATGATCAATTCAGATGATCAGATGATAATCCCTTATCCGTTAAACTTGATATAATGATCCTTCGAAATAACTTACTTTTCAAAATCAAAATGAAAATATTCTTTAAGGAAATAACACTAAACTGTTATGCTTTTCTGTCAGCCGTCAATCCCACCAAGCACTATCTGCAGTCAATGGATTGAACCAGGGACTGAGTTTTAAATATCCATCACTATTTACGCTATGAAACTGCTTTGTATATTTTAAATTCGATATATTTAAAAAAAAAACAATCATCACCTCTTTTCATAAAATATTATTATGGATGCCATCCACCTCACATCATCAGTGATGTGCGGATTATTCAGATTATTATGATCACCATCAGACTCTGTTATTAGGCATGTGAAGGTGAAAGGACATCAATCTAGAGGTCCCATAAAAATGTTATTATATTAAACGCGTCCGGTATCCCTTTGCTTGTCAAGATTACGCTGACGTCTATAGAGCTTTGATAAGTGAGATAAACTCATTAATAATTAATTTGAAAATAATGTCTGACAATTTAATTTTGTAAGTGAATTCTATCCAGTTTGCGTGACCTGTTCACCTTGAATCGGTACTGTTTTAAATGTATTTATTAAAGGTCAAATTAATGCTACGGATGTTATTATATTATGTGGCATAATTGTGATAAATCGAATGGTCGGCTATAATTAAATCAGTTTGAAATCTTACGCTTCATTTGATGTGGTAGGTTCCTAGAGTGAATATATATCATTTATAACAATCTTTAAAGCTTCCCAAGTTTTCACAACTTACCATCTAAACACCAAAACAACTTAATGTATACGTTTCCATTGCGCATATAGGCGACAACATTTTTAATTCACGTGTTATGATGCAAGCATTTTTCTCCATTTTGATATATTCAGAAATTTCTGATAACCAAATAATTCGTATATTGAAAGTCTTCGGAATTGTAAAAAAAGTTGTCCATGTAAAAAAAAAAGGACTCCTCAAGGAGTCCATCGTAATTTTTTGTTTCCTTTGTGCTTTGAATTGAAAACTTCTTTGTTTATGCTCATACATAACGCACTTTAATCGATGAAATATACTTACAAAGATCGTGTGTTAAATTCCTACGTATTTTGTAAATCTCTGCTATGTCGAAACACTAAAAACATAATCATTTTAAAATTTTAAATGTGTAAAATGAATTTTTTTTTGTTGCTCCAGCTAATACCAAACACATCGTATTTGTTTTATGCGTACAACTCAGTCATCTATTGTTCTTTTCCTCCTATAAAAAAAAAAGTAAAGCGTTCATATATAAGTAGACGTACGAACATGCTATATAATCCCGTTACATATCATTTTTAGCCATTTTAACTAAAATTAGACTTTATTTTAATTGGTTAGATTTCATCCGCTTTGCATTGAGAATGACTTACGGCGTTGTTATGTATATTTACCTTTTTACTTCTTTCAAAACTCCATGGACAGACTAGGCTTTGTGTTTATAATTTAAAAATATAACATGCAATTTTTATTATTTCTCAAGTTAATTTAAGTGATATAATAAAAAAAAAAAATGAATCAATTATAAGAACTTATTTTTTAAAAAAGGAAATTTCAGAAATTAAATTATTTGCTAAGTAGATTATTGTGGTAGTGTTTTTTTTTTCTTTTAATCGTTTTTTTATTTATTATGAAATAATTCGAATTTTGCTGATCGTACGTCGAAACAATATAATGGTCCTTCTTATATCCAATACGGAAAAACTCGGGGTACAAACAATATTTTTCAAAATGTATGCAAAACTCATAAGCCAAGATTTAGAACTTTATACCCATCTGAGTAGGCGTAGGTAAGAATCGCGATTACCAAATCAGTATTTGCGGATTCATATCTCAAGCGCGGTAGAGTTGTCTTCAATCGTAGCTGCAGTGGATAAAGGCATAACTTATCTTGTTTGGACCACCAGCACCCTATTTTTTTTTTCCACTCTCTCCTTTCTCACAGTCATCGTGTAACACAAATAGAGGGCAATCTCCCATGAAGCAGATATATTCCCGATCAGTGAAAAATTTTGAATCGATTTAAGCATATTAACCTACACTTATATTCTTTCCGTGTTAATTGTTCTTCTGATCGAATAAAGATATTCGGCTCAAATTTGGCATGAACACTGGAAGTTCCGTATTGAGAACGGGCCAAATCGGTCTAAGGAAACGCCCATAGTACAACGTTAAGTGAAAACACTTCGATTTTCTAAAGCAAGAACGAATTGAGTTACTTTTAAAATACAATAGATCCAACGATAAAAATTTGCACGCATATTCTATCCAGCATCTGCACAGAAAAAAAAACAATCGCCCCCGCTTCATTGCTTGCTTTGGTATGGGTAAGATTTCGATTCCGAATTCCAACGACTACTTGGCATGTGATTTACAAATAAAATTGGGGTTGAACAGCAAATTTTGAAGCCGCCGTCTCTGTAGCTTTCATTTTAAAGCCGTTTTCGAATTGATAGATTGTACTACGTACGTGGATTACAGTTATTAAATCTCGACCAGAGATCATTAAATAACTTATACTGTTAAATAAAATTTCGTATTTTCGAATAGAAGGAATTCATTTTTTTTATCTAATTAGTTTTTTTCAAAATGTGAGAATAAATAATAAATTAACGTCTAATAACTGCCAAAATATATCAAATTCAAATCTTATTGAAGCCCAGGGAGTAAAAACCACTCTATTACATATCCTAGCAACATAGCAAGTTGCTCGCCGACCAAATTAAAAAAAATAAAGAAATATGTATCCGATATACTGACATTGGTGTACAAATACCCGCCAAACATTGTGGGATAATAAAAAAAAAAAATTACGATTCGGCGCCTGCTTCTGGAATGAAATCGTTTAGAAAATGTAACCATTCACTGAAATCGACTTCAGGATATTTCTGCTTTTGTCTCAGTATAACATTATGTAGGCCAACTACAAACTTTAAATCTTGTCGATATTTACGAATAATTGTTTCGTCTATACAAATATCGGCTAGAGGTAAATCAACTTTAGGTTTACACATTCGTACAGTCATTATAAGTTTCGCCTCCAATTGCTTTACATCCTTAGCCATCTTTTTCAACAATAATACTCCTGATCCATGAGTAGGCCAACGATGTACAGAATCATTAGTTGTGGTGAGAGGCGTTATTTTCACAGATTTTGTGACAATATCCCAAAACGTTTTTAGACCATGCCAATCACAGTAGCTGCGCAAAGCATTCAAAAGTAAATGCAAATATTGTTCACGGGATATGTCTTCACCGGGTTTTTCGAGTTCACCAAAAATTTTATGCTGTAACCAACGTTTCTTTGCCATATCCATAGCAATCTTTTGCGGTGTTAAGGGTTCCGAATTAGTAAACAAAACACTGTCAATAAACTCGTAGCGCACAAACGGAATGTGCAGCAATTCGATATTTTCCATGTACTTAGTGATGTCTTCACGGTTATGTTCTGCAATTATTTAAACATTGCATTAGAAGCGTAAAATTAAAGAGAATAATTCTATACCTTTGAATATTTCAAAAAAATCTTTAATTAAGTCCTTCGTTTTTTCACCTAAAACGGGATATTTAACACCAATGGCTGTATTTTCCATATCCATGGTATTACTGGCAACCATAAGCAAAGAAATGTAACGCTACGAAAACAACGCATAAGTTTTAAGGTTGATTTAAGAGACATTGACTTTACCTCCAACACTTGCAATCTAGACTTACACAAACCCTTGGCAACAGCTTCACTGAATACAGTAAAGATACGTCTAGCCATTCTGGTCATACGTGTGAATTGTGTCAATTCACACATCACTACTATTAATGGACGATTTTCCGAACAAATCCAATCTTTGGTATTTTTATTGTGATGCAGCACCCACATTGCTAAATCGTATTCCAGCGTGTGCAATATTAAACGTAATGCAACAAAGATGCGCTCCAAACGCTGAACTAATGTTAGTGCAACATTTGTTTGCAGCTGACGTTCATGCTCTTCGTATTGATTTTGATTCCAACATTCTGAAGAAAAGCTTATATCACTAGATGAATTAGGTCCACCGTTCGCCTCCATAAATGTTGGTATATTTATAGAGTCGCTCCCCGGAAATGAAAGATCAGATTGTGGACATTTTTTCAGCAAATCTTCTAGCAAATCCAAAAGTATATCGCAAACTTTTGAAGATTTGCTAGGTAGGGTCTCCTTGTTTGATGATAATTTGCTGGTATCGAGGCCGCGGTCCAAAAAATCGATATAATAGCTTCGCATTTTATGCCAGCAAGGCGGAAATGTACGAACAATCATTAAGAATAATTCAATGTATTTGTTATAACATTGCTGTGAAGTTATGTTTGGTTGTTGTTTAGATGTGTAGTTAATGCTCTTTGCAATATAGAAAAGTTTATTATAATTTCATTGCATAAAAATGTAAAAACTTCACATACTTACTAAAATCAATTCGAGAAGTTTTTTAAAAATTGCGGCACCTGGAAACTCTCCACGCAAACACATGTCGGTAGTTAAGTTAATTGACGTAACATAACGAAGCTGTTCGAAAGCTGTACGTAAGCCTTGGGCCTGATTACGTGATGGCATCTCCGGCGAATCAGAACGATAATGGTGACGATGGCAATGTGCTAAATCATCTAGACAACGTGGTGTGAAGTCCAAATGCAAACGCTGCGCGACATTTAAATACAAATTCGATATTACCGACAATAATTGTTCGGGTAAATTATTGGCTGAAGTGACAGGACTTGGTGCTTCCGTTTTACTTGATATATTATTTTGAGCTTTCAAAGATATACTTTTGACTTTCGAAGATTTACTTTTATTTTCGATTTTCGGCGATACTTCTAAACACTTATTGCCACTAATTTGTGCTAAAGATTTGTTCTTTTTTTTTATTGTTTCTTTCTCGTTATTCTCTTCCTCGGTAAGTTTTTGGGTTTTTGGAGGGCTAACATCTGCGTCGATGTTCATTGGTTCGGCAGTTCCTCGTTTGTTTTTTCCTTCAATTTTAATGGTTTCAGCAGACATATCCTCAGGTTGCAGTTTTTTAATTTTTGCAGCTTCATTCATTTCGTTTTTATTCGTAATTTCCTTCAATTGATGCCCCAATTCTGGCGCAGCACTCTTCTTTTTGCGTTTAGTAGTTTTAGTATCGTTTTCTCTGATATTGTCTCTAATTAATTCTATTTTCCTGCGCGACCTGGTGATAGGCATGGCTTGTTTTTCATATTCCTTAATTTTATTTCTTATTTAATTTTTAATAATTTTCACTATACTCAACTCATCGATATTATTTGCGCACATTAGCTACATGTTGTAATATAATTTTCGCCGTCTTTATTAGGTACATAAAATCAGCAAAAATACTTTTTTACGAATACTAACAGAATTTTCGAAATTTCTATTTTACACTGGTAGGAAACTAAATGTAAAGAAATTCTGATTGATTTTAGTTTATCCAAAAATAATAGACTAGACACAACACTTAAAAAATGATGGAATTCCTCTAATCAACAAATAAAAAAAAAACGCGCTAACGCTTTTGCAAATGATGCGTTTGTGCGAGCGAGATAGCTATTCATTTTGTTTGAAATGAGGGCAAATTATACACTAATATCAGTAGGCTTTTCCGGAAAAGTGCATTGAGAAGTAAGTTATTTGTCTCGCTTAAATGGCAGTGGGAAATAATTGAATTAGAAAAGAGCAACTAAAAACGTTAATATAGAATTGATGTGATCTTTAAAAACACTTAAATGCACATTTTAAATTTGTTTAGTTTTATTTAAATTAGATTCAAATAAATAACTTAATTTATTTATTTAAAGCAAATTACTTGCTGCGATGTTAGACGACAGGGCTGTTAAAAATATAGTAGAAGTCAAATGTTGACGTTAATCATGATGATAATTACGTATGTATCTTTTAATTGACTTTCGTTCGCGGCGAACACAAAAGTCGATATTTGGTTCCTTTAAAACTTAATAAAGTAATGGGTTCCTGCATCATTTTGATAAGATCTGTGGCCCAAAAAGCATAATAAAGGAAAAATCTACATTGACAAATAACGGAAACCTTTTTGGAAATATTAGTGTTGTTAAACGAATTTCGAAGGCCAAAGAAGTGGCTTGATGCTCCTGTGGTTCCAAGTTCTTCATCCTACGGTAAAGCCTTGCAATATCTAAAAAATAGTTGGAGAAGCAAATTTTCAAGTTGGGACGCTTCTTTCTTATATCTCGTATGTTTCAGGAATTATTTACGTTGCAATTTAATGAAATTCATTAGTAAGTAAATAAATTAAGATGTAATGAAGCTTTTATGATATGCCCACCTTATTATTCGAAAAAATTACATAAAAAAATTGTATATTATTTTGTTTTAATTCTCAAAAATTCTCCGTTTAAACCCTTGCATTCGGTGCTTTAGCGCGATGACAGGCTTTTCCCTACACCGATAGGGGTCACAGGCGTTGATGTAACGCTACATAGCCGTTCACCCATGTCCTTTAAAACAGTGATCTTAAATTGTGATCCCACTATAGCAATATAGGACCAAAAAAAACGAAGACAATTTATTTTAATTTATTATACACAACATACTTAATTATACATTAAAATGTAACAAATTTACAATCATTCACTAGAAAAAGAAAATCAACGGTAAAGTATGATTATTTCAGTTGGTAGCGAGAAAATCAGATATCGAAATATAAACCAATATGACAAGTTACAGTTGTTCAAACCGACAGCGAAAATATAAATTTCGAAATTTGAAAATTAAATTCTATAAAATAAGATATAGTTTATAATTTATAAAAATGTTGTCGCAATTTATATATTTGAAAACAACGACATTGGATATTTAAATATAAAAATATTAATATTGTAAAGTGAATATCAAAAAATCAACTATCACAGATTTAAATTGACGTAAAAATAATGAAGTATTCAGTTTCCATAGCTAGAAAGAGATTCTTGCCTCTCTGAAAACCTGCTAGGGGGTTCACAGTTAATAATTTGCAGCAGATTCATCTTTCAATCATTTCACTAAAATTGTTCAATATTATTGGCGGAACATTTTATTACTATATATAATATAAAGAAAAGGAGCTTTACTAGCATCATGCGAGCTACGCATAGATATCTATTTGATTACGCAGGCGTAGGTGCAAAATTTTCACTCTAGCGCAACGTAATGTGTCGCGGAATATGGCACAACAAATGGCAATTATCCCAGTATTAGAAATATGAAGTGACTGAGTTTTTTTGCAGAGAATCAAGTTGGCCCATGGTTCTTTATGCGGTGGAGTTTGTTGCTTTCACTCATATTTCGTCTTCCTGAATTCCTCTTAGGCCTCGCTTTGCTTTAATCGACAATTCTTTCCGTATTTTGATAATTACTTCTATTTATACTATTCAACGAGAACACGCACGAACGCACACAAAAATAGTGCAAGTATAAAGCAATGCTGCGAATAGTTGAGTTGAAGTGTCTTTTATGCGGCAGGTTTTATCAGACGGGTAATCATGTAAGCCGGCGATCATCATCGTGATTATCGCCCTTTTTTTTTAGGACACAATTGATTATCGCCAAGAGACTAGTCACGTACCATCGGCGCCAGCTTTCTCATACTTCCGCTCAAATTTTCCATTACAAAGCACTAAAAACTGACAGACGCGTAAAAAATGAGAGCTAAATTGACGTTTATTCGTTTTGTACAAACAAACTGCATATGGTAAACAATAACAAGCATGCAAAATGAAAGGAATAGCAAATTACGTAGAATTTGGCAATTGAAAAAAGTAATAAAGTTAAATTCAATTTTTAAATTTTTAGGTTTTTATTGTAGAAAAAGTTAATTATTATATAATATTTTTTACAGATTTTCCATAAAAATGAATGGCTACAGTTCTGTTATAATATATTGTTAGTAATTAATTCATATAAATGATGTTTTCTTCATCATTATATTAAACTTTCCATTCTCTTCCTCTGTGCTAAATCCTTTCTTTTAATGATCGCATATGAACAAATAAAAAGAAGATTCAGTATATAAAAAGTTTCACTTCTACTTTAATATTTATGTAAATTTTTGTGCGAGTTAGAAGTTTAAAAATTATTGATAATTTAAAGATAGTGATGTTTGTAAATTTAGTGGCAGCAATCCTCTAACTTGCTCGCCCAACTGCCTCAATTGTGTGCGTCCACGCAATATCAACACCATCATCTTCATAAGTCGACTGCAGTGCTGGAGAATTCAAATGATCTCTACCCTCTTTGTAGTGAACACAAATGCCCTCGCTGCACAAACGTTTGCGATTCTCCCCAATTTCTTTGAGCTGTAGCAGTTCTGCCTGTAGAATACGCCAGCTACCTAAAAAATATTCAAAAACTGTAGTTAGATTTTCGATATACTAAATACTGTAATGTCGTTTGTAAATGTTAGAAACAATTTACTTACACGTTTTGAGGTAGCACTAGGGGGTCAGAAGCATCCCGCAAAGCCTTTCTCGCCCGTCTCATGGTAATCCTTTCTTCTGCGTCTCGGTTGTCATTGTTCTCTTCATTTAACGATCATAAAAGGAAGTTACGATACATTGTGCTGGAAATGTAGACATTGGTCAACATTGCTTAATTTAGCTCGATATTTAAAAACAAAAATTGTATTTTTACTACATTTTTTTTTTTTTTCTTCACAATTCACAAATGTACTTTCAGACAAACTTTATATATTTTTCAATTTTCAAAACTTTTGAATTAATAATTCATTTTCTACGTGGTGTTTGCATTTCTCTTTTCCAGCTGCTTTTCTGCAATCGCAACTCTACACAAGTAAGAACATTATAGTCGGGCAAAGCCTTAAATATTCTAGACCACATCGTCTAACACAGTTCTTATTTTTATTATAGAACACTATCCATTATATGATTTTTGTATGAAACTAATATTATCAATTTTCATCACCATATATGAAAACTTGGACTTCTCTGCTCTACAAAGGATCAATTTTCGTGAAAATCCATATTAGGCAGAGATGCTCTAAATTTGATACAATTAATTTTTTATGTTAAATTACTATTATGATATAATGTCCATCATGAAGCTTTGAAAATTATACTTTTTTGCCGGATAAGCTTCAGTTTTCGTTATATGAGAAGGGGTTCAAAAATTGTCCCCTGCAACTCCACAAATCCTGCTGTAGCGCATAAGTGGTGGCACTAAGTTCAACTGATGCCGTTACAACAGATAAGCAGCGCCTGACATTCTAGTACCCATCTTTTCCAATTTTGGTCGCTCGCAACTTGGTAATGTTTTTTCTAGAGTGCAAACTTGAGAGTAATTCTTCCGTGTCCAAAGGTCAGCTATTGCGACCAATGCTTTAATGTCCAAAAAAATATGAAATTTTGCCTGTTGACAGCCCATATTATAACATTTCGGCGTACGATGTTTGTGTGTTGGTTTTAGTTTGCTAGACTACTTCGATGATTCTAGTCTCCCATTTTTTTTTTTTTTCAAAACATCCGCCCCAGTCGACAGTAGGACTCTGAATATCCTGTAAAATAATTCTTGCGCGCGCGCGTGCACCTCTACAATAAAAAGTTCAATTAGTCCCAAGGAATCAAGTCGTTGTCATTTTCGTAGTTTAGCGCTTTTTGGAGTACTTCGATTGATCTAAAGGTGTCTTCTCAAAATTTTGAATATATGTTAATTTATGCATGTCCGTAATTTTCCACGTGTGATTTTGTCCTACATATCAGTGTCGGTTGTGCATTTATTTCCTTTTCGGGTACTTCCGAAAAGAATTTTTAACATTGTCTTTGAATTTGCATTTTCGCATTTGACAGCTATGTTTTTAATAGAGATCTCGTCCAATTGCAGTAAGATCCAATATTTCTGCGCTCCGTTTTTGCTTTTTGCAGCTAACCGTCAACAAGATTAGTTTGTGGTAGTGGCAGTTACAGCTTTCAGATATTCATTTGTGAATTTTTTGGCATTTTATTATAGTTTATCAATGACGGTGAGCATGAGGTCTCAAAAGTCATAGTAGATATGACGTAAATAAATGGGACAACGTTTCGTTGAAAACTATTCAGACACTCTGTGAACCTATTTCGTGAAGAATTGCACCTGTTCTGCAAGCGAATGATGGCCCAACACATCTTAATAATAAATAAATATTGTGTTTATGTCAGGTGTTCTTTGTCTTTGTTACTTTGTCCATTCCTGCATATGATATCAGTTACTGACAATTTTCCAAGACGATTGTTTAAAACGAAACGATGTGTGTTTAGAAACAAAGTAAAACAAGATCGTGCATGTTATTTATTGCGCTGATGTGTATGTGCCTACGAAACACTAAAACTTTTCTTTTATACTTCTTTTAATGTCCAATCTGTAATTTAAAGTCAAATTTAACATTTGTTATTTGTATACTTATTCTTAATTTTGTTTTTGCATTTGCTTTGAATGTAGAGCAAAAGCTTCATAAAAAAAGAGCTAAAATACATTTCGTATAAACCGTTAAATGTCTTTTGAAAACGAAAAAAAACTTATGTGCGCAGGTTGTGTTGCTGAAAATGTGGGAAAATTCAAAAAATGTATTTTTTTTTCTTTTTTTTCTTTTTGTTAAAGAAAAGATGTGTGAAACTGCTAAAGCTTGAAAGTAAATGAAATACATAAAGTAAATTATTAAACAGAATATTCTTTGCGCATAAGAATGGAAAAGCTTTCATTTAACTCATCGCCACACGTATACTACTATCTCGCAACAATTCTATCTACTATATCTATCTAATAGTGTGCAAGTATATATGTTCGACTCTGAATCGTATATAGTCTTTTCATACCCATTACCTTAGGATAAGATTTATACTCGTTTCGTTAAAACCGTTGCAACGTGAGAAACTTCACCTCAGAAATTGATTTAGGCATTTCCGTCTGAGCGAAGTCTGTTGTAGAGACTCTCCTGGCCGTAAAAAGGGAAATTGTCGCCTATGAATTTGCAAAAAAGGTTGAAAATGATCCACACATTTCAAAAGACACGCCTACAACCCCACAGCCCTGTAAAACAAAAACTGTGAACACCTTTGCTTTCCGCATATTTTGCTCGTTATTCGTTAAGCACAACACAACATATAAATTTATACTTTTATTCTGAATATGGAAATATATGAAAATCAGCCGTGGCAAGCCAATATTATAAATATATAGAGTACGAAAATTCAGTCTTTTTCTTTTTTTTTTTTGGTCTTTTTAATATAAAGGTGATGGGTATAAAAGATTCGGTCACGACCGAATATCATTTTTTTATCTGCTACTGGTTTTTGCAATTCTGCTGTTCTGCGTTTCGACTGACTATGTGATATTTTAAAATAGTTTTAATTTCAAGTATTTACAACTTGTCAAGTATTTACAATTTTCCCATAAATTGGTTAACTGTTGGCACAATTGTACATGAGATCGTTTTTTAAATCTTTTTTTGCATTTTATTAACAATATTGACTTTGTTCTTAATAGCTTGAGAACGTCGTCTACTAATTTGTTGTTGTTATTATTATTACGTTACTGATCCCCGATATAAAGCGGAATATAACTGTTCTGTCCTTCATTCGCTGCAAAGAAAAATCGTAGCACTAAAGGTCTACCTTTGCAAATATTTATTTGAATTGTTCTCTTTGCCGGTGCTGCTTTAATTTATGATATACGCTGCGACTTTATGCAAGAAACGTACTTGTTGTTTACTCCATTTAGATAAAGATCTTTAAATACATTGAAGTTGTTCTTGGCTTCAGTTTAACAGAAAAAAAAAAAAAAAAAAAAAATGATAAAACGGTATAGCTTAACACACGTCTAGCGCATACGACATTTATGAACATCGATTTGACGGACAATCGCATTAAATTTTGTGTGGGACTTTTGTAAAAAAAAAATCACTAATAGAGTTACATTCGTCTTTGCCTATGCTTTCAATACTTACATTATCGTGAATTGTTTGGAAAGCCCTGTTCACCAATTGTACCAAATTTGAGAAATATCTTCTCTACGTGCTGTAAGAAGAAAAATTGTAGTCTTCTAGTCCACGCGAGCGATGTGGGCGAAACACGATGATCGCGTGAATACGCGTAAATTGATTAAAGATCTTGAGCCGATTGAGATTAAATGAACTTTACAGGATATCTGATGTAGATTTTAGGTGCTATGGATGAAAGGATATATGTGAAAAATCAGTATCATTCAGTGATGGGTATAAATACACGATATACACATTAAAGTTACATTTTTCAATAGTTGGTCTACGTACGGTAATCCATAGGAAAATTTTCAAGGATTCACAACTCATTTACCTGCTAGAAAAATTTCAAACTTCAGCGTCATTCAGATGATTTTAAACACGGTATGGTATCAGTTGTTCGGTTGGAGTCTTATTTGTATGTAAATCTTAGACCCTCGCAAGAAGTGTTTGTATCACGTTTCGAATATATAGATTTCTCGTTGATTTTTGCGCTCAAGTCTTAGAGTAATATCTACTACGAATTTTAGGCTAAATTTTCTCAATCTGTATTTGAGGTAATCAAGTGAGAACATTTGCATATGCCAAGTTTCAACACTCTATCGCAGTTTGTGCTATCATGACCTCGGCGCAAAGGTTGAGATTAGATTGACTTACAGGCGTACAGGCGTAGAGGTATAAATCGATTTCGAATCTTATTCTGAAATGTATGTTATAGTATGTGGGACTTAGGATGCCTATTTTTATATGTTATAAGTGTAAAGAAAATTTACATTAACTCTTTGGTAGGCGATGTAAAGATTATATTATATTTTAAGGTTATGTTTAAAAAGGTTAGTGTTCAAATTAGTTAGTGTTGAAACATATGTGTGCGAGAAATTTCAGTTAAGAATGGAAAACTGTGCATGCAATTACCTTTAGTATCAAGCCATTGGTGTTGATACATGTCAAACACTGCGTCAGTTCTACGCGAATTTGGGATAAGTTTGTTATCGACGTCATGTTGATTCAATTGAATCCATACCAAAACAGTTGCTGCTCTTTGTCGTACGAAATTTAGGCCGGGACTCATATATCCATCTTTCACCATAAGGAAATACGTTACTACTTATACCCTTCTCTTCACTTGAAAAACGTAGCTTCGTCCTATGCATGGTCTTCTTGAGTCAGTTGTTAAATGGTATTATCGACACGCCGGGTTTGCTTAATGAGATGGACTTCAATGTTCCCAAATCTCCGCCAAGATAAAAGGTTTTGATCAAACTTAGCCAATGCAAATTCAACTATGGAGTTTTTAACCCATCTCTAATCTCTCTAGCAGATCCTGTATGTTCCAATAAAGCTGGTATTCTTAACATCCGCGTATTACCGATGCCGTACTTAAACTAAATCGATTAGTCTGTGTGGTGGCATTTTGGTATTAAAATAACTTCCTATCTGGTACAATCTCAGTTGACTGATTTGGTTGTGCATTTGTTGTGGTGTGCTGACTTTCATTAATAGACCTAATATTTTTTGTACTTGTTCTTTAATTACATAATTTTATGATTTTGTCTCTTGCATCTAGATTAAGCCTTTAATATTAATGAATGGCCTAAGTTAAGCTAATTCGGAACTGTAGTTGAATCATGTGTGTGTAGTAAATAAATATGAAATATGAAGTTTAAGTCCAATATAATTATTAATATAAATATTAACATTAACATATTCATTCTATAGATTCCTTTGCACATTTTCTCTGTCCTTTATACACAAGATACACAAAACTCACGTAAAAATTTTAAGATTCGAAAATATCCTTTTGTTTTTTTTTTTTTTTTTTTTGAAGAAAAGCGGGGAAATCTATTTATGTATTCTCGAACGCATTGACCGAAACGAATGTTGGAAAGACTGTTCTTAGTAGCTACAAGCATATGTGAAAGTTTTAGTAAACTTTCTGCAGATATTTGTGCTCTAATAAGGAATATGGATAAGTAATTCAGACGCAACGGCTTGCTTCAATAGAAGTAGAAGCTCCTCTTGTAGGGGATGCAGATATTACTTTACGCTCAATAATAAAACTAGAAAATGTGGACAACCATGCCAAGTTTCTTCTGAAGTAGACCAAACAAACTAAGCCTAAACTTACCGAAGAGACGACGTACAATGGAGAGAGCATTTCTCATCACCATTCATTTTTGTTAACGATGAAAAATTAAGTCTTTCCATAGGCAGTAGAGCAGAGATCTCCGCTGCATACAATTTGTATATCAAAAACAAGTTCAGACCTCGTCTTTATAGGTTCGAATGATTTACATGACATTTACGTACACAAACAAAATAAGTAAGAAAATTATAATCGATCGGGCGTAATCTTTTACCCGCTATACTGAATTTTCATCCGTTATAATATTGGGTGGGCGCGGCAGAACTTTTCAGAATAAAAGTAGGACTTTATATGGTTGTACTTTACAAGTAATAACAAAAAAAAAACGCGGAAAGCAAAAGTGTTCATAGTTTTTGTTGCATAGACGTGTGGGTATTGTAGGCGTGTCCTTTGACTAGTTTGAGTCTTTTTCAAATTCCTTTGCAAATTTTGTTGGCAGCATCTTCATATTTGTGAAGGGAAATATGTTTATCACAGATACTACATAATTGGGCAGACGGACAGATGGACATGCTTAGGTGCATTCCGAATTTGAAACTGGCTAAGAAATCATATACTTTAAGGAGTTTTTGAAGCTTACTTCTGCACGATATAAAGGTATGGAAAAAAAGAATTGAATTTTGTTACACAATAATATCGGTTAGACATGGCTACTTTTTCCAATTTCATGGCGCTACATGGCGCTACAGCATACAACTGTTATATGTTTATCTGCTGTAGTTGTAGCAATGACTAAAAATCAATTTTTTTTTCCTTTTGAAAGATAGAAGCGTTTTCAGTTTATGTGATGCTGCAGCCGTATCGTTCCACGGATTTTGCTCACTTTCAACAAAAATTTGCGTACGAGAGTTTTCAATGTTCCTGCCAAATTTGCGACCAGAAGAATGTTTACAACAGACATTACAAAAATGAGCAGACGGACAGGTGGACAGGCGGACGAAAGAGTGTCTTCAATGCAAGCCGAGCCACTAGGTTGTACACAAAAATGTTTTCTTATTTATTTTCCATTAGTTATTTACATACGATTTTTGCATAGTACATCTCAACTTATGTAAATTAATTTGCATTCTAACCTCAATTTTCTATTAAATCATTTATTAAATCATTTAAACTTTTAAATATCTTTACATTTAATTTATAAATATCTGGGCACAGTACTGTAGCTCAATTTTTAAACAATTTCAAACTTTTCAAAATTACTTTTTAAAAAATCAATTACTGTAAATAAAATGATCAAAAAATGCCTTTGATTTAAAGTGCTCAGACGCAGTTTAAATGACTCCACGTATCACCAAAAAAAAAAAAAAAAAACTGGAAAACAGAAAAAATGCAAACAAACAGACAAAGAGCAAAAAATTTTCCCATACCAAGTTATATGTAATTGATTTGTGCTCCTATCGTTAAGATGATTGCAACACGTCATCACTAGCACTAACAAGTGATCTAATGTCTACAATGTAATTGATGAATAGTTGGTCAAAAGCTCTGGTGCTGCTGTGACCAGTAAACCGTCATCATTAGACTTTCACAATATATCAGAAGCCTCTCTCTATCTAAGATTGCAAAGAAGATAAAGCGGAAAGAAAGCAAGCTTTAAATATTCTTTGTAAGTGTTTGTCCAAACTTTCAGATTGATATTTGAGGAGCATAATTTTAGACTTTTAGCTATCAATTCAGAATTCCGATTTTTCTAGTTGAGTTTCTCCGACCGTAATGTTGCAGCAAAAGACGGCAGAAGCATATAGGGTCTTGTAAAGAGCGTCAGAATTTTATGAAGATCACGATTTTTATGTTTAATGGAATTTTCACGCGATATTTTGAATGTTGTCTTCTGCAATTGGTTTATAAAATACTTTTCAATCGTTTTGTCGTTTTCGTGTAAAAGTTGACCTATCAGTGAATTCTACTTTACGGAATTGTTGTACGTAGAAACTATTCAATGAACGCAAGGTCTTTTTGTTGAGTTACTGAGTTGCTGCCTAAGATTCCAGATTATTGGCTTTTAGTCCATTTCTTCTCTATAGACAGACATACATGCCTGTATTCACGAGTAATTAATTTGGAATTGTTGTCTAATGACGAATGGACACTGACGTTTTAAAAGTTATGTATCGTTAAGTGTTACAAATAAATCGATAATTTTAATATAAAATTTGCCTTCTCGTTGCTCTTCGCGTTTAGAAAACCAAAAATTCGGAAAGACTTTAATAAACTGGATAAAGCCGTCAATTAAAGCAAAACAAAACAAAATAAGTTTAGTAGAGTATTTGTTCAATTACTGTATGTGTATATATGTTGATATAAGCACTATTTCATGTTGTATTACTGACCTAATTTCATTCGATTTTTTTTTTTTTTTTGTTTATTTGTTCGCTTAATATTTTTTTAAGACATGTGACTATTTTTCTTTTTATAGAAACTTTTTTTCTTTCATTTGCGATATAAAAACTGGAAAAACTAGACTAAGGGGAATACGCTGATCACCCGTCCATACCCTGCGACGATATGTAGTCTACTAGTACTAATGTTAGCAAGTTAGTTGATCACTTGGTCTACATATGAGACAGTTAGCAATGGGCAACGAAATTATAGTAAGAGGTATTCATGTAATAGCTCAGAGAGTGAATGACCGCCGTTTAGTTGGATTTTTCATTTCACTTAAATCGAAATGAAAAAATTTTTCGATATAAAATTACCAGACAAACCTGTATATGACGTTTCGTTTATAGTTTAGTTTTAAAAATAATTTCATTTTAATTTTCCTGAATTTATTAAAAGGAATTTAAATTTAATTTTTCTCATTTTCAATAATCTTCATCATTTTCTTCCTCTTGATAAGCAATATTTTTCTTAACATTTTCATCATAGTCTTCAATATCATCTTCTTCTTCAGAATTATAATCATGCTGTTCATCATCACTGCCATCGTCATCTTCCTCTTTCTTTTTCTTTTGTTTACCTCCCTTTTCACCATAATCATCACTATCGTCGTCGTGGTCTTCAGCGTCTTCTTCTTGACTTTCATGAACTTTATACTGCGGCCTGTATTCTTTGTGTTCCGTGTTCTGATTGAGTTTATGATATAATTGCGGCGTTGGTGAAGGATGAAAAGTTACTGGCAGTAGCGTTGGTGGCAAATGCGGTCGATGTTGTTGCGGTGATCTTTGATTCGAATATGATGGATTTACAAAACGCTGTAAGTCTGGATTCAAACCCAACACTGGATGATAGACATTAACGGACGGTGTAGGCGATTGTGACGGTGTAGGTGATGGGGAGGGTGAAAGTGATGGAAAAGGTGAAAGCTGTTCACCATGTATTGTTGACAATCCATTCGTGATAACCTCAGCCTTAAACCCATTGACATTGTCCGCTGTGTACCTAACTACACGTAAGGTACCATCTGGGTCCACTACACTGAATATTAGTGAAAGAAATATTTTTACTAATTATGCTAAAGACATTCCTTAAAGTACACTTTCTTTATTTAACTTTTAATTAGTTTAAGTTAGAAAAATTCGTAACCAAATAGGCAAATAAATCTCGCTAATAGAAAAGGTTCCCTCAGTGAGAATATGCAGATGGAAAATTGAGAGAGAAAATTAAATTATTTAAATCCGTTGAGTGTATACAGTCTATAAACAAATCAGAGGTAGGCCGCCAGCGAAATTGAGCCCTCACTTTATTAGCGTTGGCAGGACTGCTTAAGAAAATGTTCTGTGCATTGCTTATAAATGCGAACTACGATATTAGTTCAATGATTATTTAATTCAAGGACATTTATTCAGAAACTGAGACGACTGATTTAATAGCACTTAGAGTGGAACTAACTCTTAAAAAGAGAAGTTGAAAGGAAGAGTATCCGCAAAGAAGGACATTTCTACAGTTTCTATGTTGTACGTTCTTTTCAAGTCAATGTGAATTTTTCTTTGCAATCGCAAAGAACTTTCTTGTAATTGAAATAACTTTTCGTTGCTGTGACAGTTTGTGTATAGTTTTTCTGCAAGTGTAGATGCATCGTATTAGAAAAACCTGTAAAGCTTTTTCCTCTTTGCACTGTTCATACTTTTTAGTAGTTTACCTGTAAACTCCTTTAACGTCGTCACCGTCACGTATTTCGTTGCGATTATGGAGAATACGAGCTTCAGTATCTTCGACGCCGTAGGAAAATTCATATTCCGGCTTAGCGATATAATCCAAATGTTGACGGCCACTGACTGGATCGTCGGTTACGTAAACTTGCTCGGGACCCCTGACGGGGCCGACAAAACGCGTGTACGAATAACCGACAGCAGAACATGACGGTAATATACTGGCGCAAAATAACAAAAATAGCGATTGTAAGACTAGCCCCCCTATCCGCCGCGTTTGAAGACGTTTATGCTGCCGATATTGATAATGAGAATTGTGTTGATAATTAAAAAGTACATTTTGATGAATTTCTTTAGTTTTAACTAATGAATATTTTCGCGTATGCTTGCTTTTCATGGTTATTTTGATCCGTTTATCTTTCTTGTTATGGTCGTTATGAAGAGATGAAATATTAATTTTTGTACATTATTCGTCTTTATTTATAAGGTTTAAGTGATGGCGGAAAACCACAAAAACTTTAGATAAAATATGCAGCAACTAAAAATAACAAAAAAAAAAAATAATAATCAATCAGTACATTTTTTTACTTACTTCTCGGTATAAATAATAATTGAAAAAATTTTCCACTTGAATGCTGATCATCTCTTTAAATGTGTTCAGGTGTCTGTTACTTTTTCCAATTCAGTCAGTGATCTATTTTTTATACCCTATGACATTTAGTCGTCTAAGGAACATTAATGTCTTTGCTCAATGACATGTATCGATAAAGTATGGGGGGTTAACGCCATAGAATTTTCAAATTGGTCTGAAAAAGACCCTGCGCTCTCATACAATGATTTCAAAACAGAAGAAGAACAATTTGCAATGAGTCCAAACTAAGGCGTTCTCAAAGAGCATCGGAACTGTTAACCGATATTGTTTGTTTGTTAGCAAAAGAAAATTTTGATTGAAACAATTATTCGAAATATAGATAGATAATAAATCAAAGTTAGAAGCAAATGTTACAAGTTTCGCAACTGATGAAGGCTCGTTGGCAGGCCGCGTCAGCATTTCGTGTTCTTTTCCTTCTTTTTAAATTGTGTCGGCTGGTAATTATTAATGTTTTTCGTATGCCTTCAAAAGAGTGGAAGGGATTAGACACTCGGCTTGTTTTATCACAAATGTTCTTATCGACGCTCATCTATTACATATTCCATAATTATGTAGGATATTGAAAGATCGGGGCAAACTTAATTTTTTCTGGTTAATTTCATCTCAAGGGAATTTTTGGTTTTACGTTATCCGCACACGTTGTGCAAATTAAGCTAATGATATTTTTGATTGTTTTTTTGTGCATATCGATTAACTCGAATCGCGTGCAATTGTGCCAGTATTACGACAAATTTAAATTTAAAAAGTTAGAGAAAAAAAAAAAAAAAACAAGTAAGGCAGTGGTAGTCACAATGCGGCGAAGCTTAAATACTCAGCACCTGAATATTGTTTGTTATAAAACACATCAAAATCATCCAATATCGCTTATATAGCCGACACGTTAGTATCCCGCACGATGATATTTTTCATTCAAAAGTTTGATATATATATCGACTTTCAATCGATCGTGTTGTGATGGCTTATGCTTGGCGGTGAGTCCATTCAATAAATTGCTTTGATATCAAATAAATATGTCCATCCGTTTATTTGTTTCTCGAAAGTTGAGGGAGTTTGAAAACTGTACTCACGACCTAACATAGTGATTTCGCGTACTCTTCGAGGATGAATTAAATAAGGATTGCTTATGAATGTACGGTAGGTATCCGAAAATTTCACAGCAATACTTGTCATTTAAAAAGTGTATGGCAAGTTGTCTAGCCTTCAAATAATTTGCAAGACTTCTTTACACGGCAGATGCGAGGGACGTATTCCCATGTCGAAGCGCGATCTTTTCGACGTAGCACATTTTTGAAGATATGCGCGTTCGTAACATTTTCTCAATGAACGACATTTATTGTGTATATGGGGGAAAAGCATTGTAGACTTTTTAGGAAACCTACATATTCTTCATTGGCTTAGTGGTTAGTAGATGGTTCGAATCTTTTAGTATATGAAAAGGAATTTTTTTTATGTAGAACTGCGCACTTTTTTTCGAAGCGCTGCGCGTCTGCGCGTCAGATTACACTCAAACGTCTTATCTGATGACTGGTAACATATCTAGAACACTGATAGATGTCTTTAGAATCTTTATATTTATGCTTTCAGTGCTTATGTCAAACAAATTCAAACTTTGGGATCATATTTCTGGTGTTAATTACGAATTCGGTTATTGAATAAAACACTTTCTTACCCATTTTCTCCATTGTTTCGCAGTAGATAAAGTGTAAAATGTGTGATTCCCTCTTTGGCAGATGCAGCAAGCAAAAAGGAACGCTGCAAAGCGTCGGGGGAATTGGAAAGAATGTTTGCGCATGAAACTGCACTCCACTCAAGAATATTTCTAAAAAATGTTTCATCTTTCTTTAGCTGTAAGCAATTACACCGCGTTCCATATAGCCGCCTGAGCTAAGGATGTCTGCAGAGAGTGACTCCAGTGATGTTGCCATTTTTAAAAAATTTTTCTTAAATAATTTGTTTTTTGAATTATTGTTATTCCATTACATTTCCTTCGATCCGCCTGAGTGGCCGAGTAGGCAAGAGTCGCGACTAGCAACTCTCAATGGTCGTGGGGTTCGAATCTCAAAAGCGGTAGAGTTTTTAATAAATACCAAAAGCCTTAGATGCTAGTGCTTTAAGACCTTAGTCTTACAATTTATTCTCTGGTTAAATTTATAATAATAATAATAATAATAATAATAATAATACATTTCCTTCGAAAAGTCCCTTTTTTTAAAAATTATTAAAAAAAAAAAGGCTTTTGTTAAATATTTTAAACAACGACAGGACGGGAATTCTTTTTGTGAGGCATTTTTACTTTCGTGGTATCTTCCGCATACAGTGTAAGTGATGCAAACTTGAATCTGATCAAAAAAAATCATTTAATCTATTCTCCTTCAGTTTAGTCGCTAGTTAGAGCAGAACGCACGCTTTTTACCCTCCATTAAATATTGAGTTCTGCTTTAGTGCAAACCATTTGAAGAATAGAAAGAAAAATGAATTCTTTGTAATAACTAAAGTCTAAATTATATAAATCTGTTAAAAATATTTTACTTACTTCTCTTTACAATTTTAGAATAATTTAAATTATATTGTAAAAAATTCATCCCCATTGAGGCAAAGGAAAATTGTTCGAATTATGCTGGGTAATGTTTTTGAAAATCATCTTTCAAGTCAAAACCGGTTGAAAATTCGAAATCACTTAGAGATATTTTTTACATTTTTATTATTCAATAATACATTTTTTTCTAATAATTTTTGTCATTAATTGGCAATTGAAGAATTGAAAGAATCGCAAAAATGCCCTTCTTTCTTTAAATACTTTGCCCGATTCTCTTTCCACGAGGTAGAATTCTCCGCAAATTGAACGAAAGCACGCGCAGCAAGAAAATGTGTAATTCGTAACAAAATTGTGATGTTACGCGAGAAAATTGTGGCCTTTTTACGTAGATTTATTCGGGAAGCCTTTTACATAATAAGTTGGTGCATAACTATCAGGCGTTTTAAACGACTTTTGCTAATTGTGCCCTCACCAAAAGGTACGTTGAGATCGCGAAATGCCTGCGTTGCTTTCCATCCTTTCTCAAAGTGATACAACATAAAATGACGCATATGAATATGATTACGGACACGCATTTCCATAACCTAAAACTAGAAGGATGTTTTCATTCATAAATTTACGAAAATATTGTTCATTTTTATTACAATATATAGCACGTCAAAGAAACGCCTCCTTTGAACATTTTTATTTGATTATCTTCTCCTCCACCTCAAAACATGGCTAATAGGATCAGTTCCCTTAATCGTTTTGAAAATTTCATATCAACTTGAGAATGAAGTCTGCTTATAAGTAGTTTTGTGCGACGGTTTTGTTCGAATTTCTACGACGGCAATCACTGCGTATTGATAAGTCAATGAATACAATCGTAATTTCATGAGCCAAAAGCCACCACAAATCGATCGTTATGCCAGGAAGGATTTGCCTGAAATAGAAAGCCCTGACCATCAGGCGAGTTATGGCTGATCTGGATGATGAGAAAGGTTAAGAATAATAAGGTTTTTAACGAGAAAATTAATTTTTCTAAACTGGGACAATATTACTTCAGATCTTACGCCACTTTCCATACAAGATTTCCTATGAAACTTATATCTTTATGCGGAAACAATGTATACTTTTTCTTATCTTATCATGAAAATAAATGAAGATTATTTAGCCGAACGGGGGTAGGGTACGTAAGAGTGACTTATTTTATTTTCTTTTTTATGGTATCCTACAAAGTACATAGTGCCAGTTCTTGTGAATGTATGCAACAAACAGCAGGACATGAGATGCTCACATTTTATTTTACCGATTTATTTCAAATCACTTTTCGATAAAGCTTGTCTGTCCGTATGTTTGTCTTGTTTTTTTATGTTCAACCTACAGAGAGCAGTTTTTGAGATATTTCGATTAAATTTGGTACACTGACATGCTTTGGCTCAAGGACGATCTGTTCATCCATCTATTAAAGATGGCTCGGCTCGAGCCACTTTTTCGACTACTTCCCATACAACGTCTTATTTTGAAAAATCGATACACGACAAACTGTGGAGTGCTGTAGAGTATTTATTTGTGGGCCGGTCCCCACTGCAGTGTATATTTTACTCTCAAATGTAAAGAATAAGTTTCTGGGACGAGGACTTTGAACAATAAAAGAAATAGTTGATGTATTCAAAAGCCAATTTTCCTTGATGTCTTTTTCATTATGGAAAAATTGTTGTACAAACAACTTTCAAGTTGTTATTTCGCTTCTTACAAAGTTGTTAGCCACGTTTAGATCAATTTTAGACTAAAGATTGAAATTGACCCCATGGTTTTTACTTTTACTACTTTCCTCCCGAAATATTCGAATTTTTTTATTGGAATTAGTGGAAGTAGAGTTGAAGAAGACTGAGAGCAAGTAAAAAATAAACCTAGGATCATCCTGAATCCAGCCCAATCTTAGATGTGTATTGTTCCAGTCTTTTCTTATCAAACAACTCAGCTGTGCTATAAAATATTTACGTAGTCCCAATGAAAACTAATGTCAGATTTTAAATCGATGTGTTTTACGCGTCGTATGACGAAAGTGACGCTAAGTTTGAATTTTTAGTTGTTTTCGATATGAGTATGTATGTGCGTGATTTGCTTTTCCTTTCGCCTTTTACAGCCTTTGCAAATGCGAAAAAGTGCAGAATGCCCATAGAGGTAGAAGTTAAGCGGTGACTGTGCTGATTAAGATCATATATTCTTTCCTTGATGTCTTTCTTAGGTATTCTTGGAGGTATCAAATCGAATGAAGTAATTAGTATAACATCAACGTTGAAGAAAAAATCAATAAAAACCCGCTTTAATTACGAAACGAAATTTTGTTACAAAATCTAGTTGAAGTGAACTCATTTTTTTTCGAGATTTTTTTCTTAAACTTCACTTTATGCTGCAATATTGGTCAAAGCAAAAGCCAAAAATTAACATTAACTTCAACAGAAATCCTTGTAAACCGTACTCTAGACTCTGTACGTACGTACATATATGTATGCCTATGTAGAACTCTGCAATTAAGTTGTGGTTGTTGTTGTTGTTTTGCTGGCCATGCTATCCAGAGTATCTGCTTTTACGTGTATATATATCTTTCGACATTTTTTTGGTGTTTGCTTCACTGCGGGGCTCGTTATGTAATCCTTTCAAAGAAACCTTCAAGTAAATAAGTCAAGCTTCAGATTTTTAAAGTAAAAAATTGTAAACACACATTTGCTACGTAAACCTAAATCAAACTCTAATTTTTTACTAAGCGCACGACGATTACATATGTATGGATTTATGTATAGGGTTATTCAAGACTTTGTTTTTTGCGCAAAATTGGAGTCTGCAAGTATAACTGCACACCGTTTGCATAGTAATCATGCATTCAAAACTTTTATAAATAATGATAGAGTGAAAGAGAGAGAGAGAGAGAGAGAGAGAGAGAGAGAGAGAGAGAGAGGGCGAGAAATTTAATTTATTCGCGCTCAAGCCTTCTTTTAATTTGTGTTACACTTTTTCCATTGTTAGTGTAGTGAATGCTTGAAAATATCTTGATCGGCATCGGAATTTTATGAGTATTAGACAACTGACACAATTTTAATTAATTTCATTAAATACACTCTCTGCAGCCAATAAGATTTTTAATATAAGATTTACATTATTTAACTATAAGAGAAAATCCGTCTTTGTTATTCGCTAGGTTCGAGTGCACAATAAAAAATGTATATGTAAATAGTTTTTAGATTTAATTGGCACTAAAAAGTAAAAGCCTTGATCCGAAAGATTGATATCCATGCTGCATACAAAGTTCGTTACTTAATTAATTGCATATGTTCATGTCCTATTTACTACAGTGCAAAAGTGTAAACATAAGCATGAGCATAACTCTCCATCTCTTTACAAAGATGATCAGATCTAGAAATAATCGCTTGTCTGTCGAAAAGAACACAAGTTTTTATAATTCCTATGAATTTCTTAAGGGAAAATTCGCTCGGGGACATTTGTAGTGTATACTGTATTTAAAATACCTTCAAATGTGTGTGGACCCGCTGTCCATAATTTCTTAAAAGCATGTCCCAAGTTTGGTCTTTGTCTTAAAAATTATTTTAATATGCAATAAAATGGTGGACTTTATTGCTCGACTACTCTCACTAAGTAATTCTCAGTAATTGTCGTTAATTTTGTGAAAATACATCTATTAATATAATATTTTTCTACAATAATTTCACGGCTGTTAAATAGGAGCACGTGGAGTTTATGTTTCATATCTGTATATGTCTGAGGAGGATTTCGTTTCCATTCTATATGGTTGTCTCCATTTATCGAAACTCAAATTCATGATAAGAAATAAATAAAAAATTCTTCTTCTCAATTAATTATTTCTATAATTTCTTGCTAATTTGGTAAAGTCATTAAACACCGGGATGGATGTTTGTGCATAAACACTCCCATTGTATCGCTTAGTCACAAATATTTGATCCAAGTTAATAGAGTTTCATAATATTGCATAAGCCAAGTTGCTGTATATCAAATTAGTTAAAAAATTCGCTAAACACACATACGCATATTATGAAGCAAAATTATATATAATAATATCTTAAGGCGCGTTTTAACAACGCAACATCATAACAATCATGGATGCAAAACGTTTCAAGATGTTTTCTTTCACTTTATTTTTATGACGCAGACTCGAAATCCTATAACAATCAGTTAAAATGAGCAATTATCACGACTATAATGCATTAAAATTATTTACATTAAAATGATTTTATTACAAGAATTTAAAAAAAAATAAAGAATTAATTTCGATTTCACATACATTATGGCAAACACGTGCGTTATTGTGCTTAGACATACTGCATGAAAACTTTACAGCTGTGCCATGAGATCTATGTCGTTTACCGACTCTTGTGTCTAGTGATGAAAGAACTCTTTTCTGTTCACTTAAAATTGATTGCAAAAAAAAAAAAGAAGAGAAAAACATTATATGACATAAAGTTGCAGAACGCAAACAACGGAAAGGTAATAAATTTTCTTACCAAAATTGAAAACATAAATAAGTTGCAATCAGCTCATATACAAACTTTAAAAATAATTGTCGATTTTCTTTAACTGCTTCGCGGTTAGATTAAATCGTTATTAAATAAATTGACACACACACTACAAATATATATACATATAAGTCTGCAACGTGAATATCTGAGGACGTTGAAGAAATGAACCGAAACTCTTCTTATTATCGTCACTATCAGATCATCGTCTTACGATTGATTTCCCACTTTGAAATCCAGTTAAGGTATTGGTTTGAAATCATGAGAATCAAATAAATTTAAACGAAAATTCTTATAACATTTTGTCCCACTTAGCACATTATTTTTTTGGAATCAATAGCATTCGGTCCAACTGTTGTCGATAAGTTCAACACAATGGCAGACGCAATTACCTGAATCATGATTTTTTAGTTGTTATTCCACTAACTACATGTACTTTTTCAAGTGTTTTTTTTTTGTAAATTACAATATGCTTAATATATTTAAAAATGCATACTTAAAGTCCAGACTACTTCAAGCACTTAAATATTTGCCAGCCAGACAAAGTGAGTTGGCACAGTTGTTGACTGCTGGCTTACATGTATTTCAAATGATGCCGCTATTGTACGTGGATTTAGTTACCTGTTATGCAGAGACAACAAATTTTTTTCAATTATGCAATTTTTCTTGTTATGTGGTTACTGTGTGATTTTTCTGTAGAAAATTGTTTTAAAAATTACAATTTATTACTTTTTAATTTTTTTCTTTATTATTATTATTCAGTAAAATTGTTCAGTAAAATATATCATTAACATGTGAATGAAGTGTGGATGCCATTATTGATTTTTAAGAATCGCTTAGTAGGTGTTAATTGCATACAAAGAGTTTGCGGAATAGGAGGTCAAATGAAAATCACCAATTAACACTTTTCAGGTCAGAAGCACATTTTAGCGCTATATCTCAACCTTGCATACCCCATATAAAAACTATATATAGGTATAAAGTGTCTCAAAATTTACGCAAGATTTGGAAGTTTGCCGCCACTTGTGTGGTAAAGGATTGGCAGCCCAAAAAAGAAAAGACAGGTAGTAAAAATGGAGCATTACTTAGTTAGTTTGCTCATACTTTTTCGAAAATGAGTCTGGTCAAGCCATGACTGTTACGGGTGTTCGATACCGCGCTATGATAACCTAAGTCTTTCTGCCAAAATTAGATGCCATACATCTCGTGAAACAATTCAATTACTTCGTGAGACATTCCCTGATCGTGTACTCCCACGGTTTTAATGATCAGAATTTCGATAGAAGAGCCATCAAAGTCGTATAGTGCGTTTCCAAACATGAACTGACATAATCTAAATTTAGTAATTAATTAATTTCCTCGTCAAAGACCCTGCTATCCTTTTCCTATTTTCGTCACAAAGTGCTAAAAATAAGATTTCGAGCCAACCGAATCGGCGAATCGGAGCCAACCTAATGAAGAAGTGAAAATCTGCGAACACATACTTTTCTTATTTAAATCACAATAAAAGAAGCAGGGAACACTATTATTATTATTATTATAATTTTAGACTAAAAACATCGAGCTCTAGCAATACAGGGTGGCAGCTCTATTTTAGAAAAGAACATTAGATATTAAGCCTAGCAGGAAATAATTTGAAAATGTATTGAGGAAAAACCATTGAAATTGAAATCGAAATTCAAACAATCAAATATAACATGAATTTTTTTCTTTGGGGCTGTTTTTATCTATTGCCATCTTCTTCTACGAGTTAGCAAATCAATAACACATGATCTACTGAGTTGACTATTAAAGCACATTAAAATTAAAGGTAAGGTAATACGGGCTCGGTACTAGTTTCAAACACACGAAAACTCATTGGCAATGAATTTCGTAGATTATTACAATGAATAGATTCGCGTTTATCAGAGATAGCAGATACGGAATGATGAATGAGTGATTGTGGGAAAATAGAGCAAAAAAAGAGTACAAGAACCCGCTTTGTTAACAAAATTCATATTCTTAGAATATTCTAATGAAAAGCGGAGAGTTGCTGCTCTTGAGGCACACATACCTGACATTGTAGCTAAGAAGGAAGATTTTAATACTCGAGTTGTCGAGCACTGTGTTTTCATCCGTTTTGCACTTACACCGCATGGAATATTCCTAAATTTTTTACTGGCTTTCATTTAAATGAAAAGACCGCTTATCTATAATCAATTTTTTTCTACTGGGTCTAGTTTTCAACATACCGATGACGTATGTCTGTATCTATCAGAGAAGATCATTTTGGTTCCCTTTCTTTGAAAATTGCCACAGCTGAACAAAACACGGACAATTTTTTCGAATTTTCATCTATAACCTTTGAACCCGTAAAAATAGTTCGAAAAACTTTGGACTCAGATGTTCGTTAGAATCCCCTTCATATTCAGATTAAAGAGAGAAGATGATGCAGGTACATCGGTTGTCATCAAAATAGGATAAACAGTTAATGAGATATTGGTAAAAATCGAACAACAATGATTTTGAAGCCATTATCGGAATGCTTGGGGAGTAAGTAACAGTAAACCAATTTGATACCAAAATAGAAATTTTAGAAGATAAACTGAAAAAGTAAGTCAGTTTGATGCTAAGATGGAAGTCCTGAAAGAAACGGTAAGAGTGGGAAGGAAATAAGATGCACGTGCATTGCGAATCGAGGTGAGAGATTTGAAGGAAGGAATGGACGTAAGTTACTAGTGTTACTGGTACTGATACCGCTAAATTACTAGGGCTCACATTTTACGGTACTTCGAACTTTAGCGCATTTGAGCTATAATTTTCTGTTGCTGCAATATAAACTTCATGAAGATTGCGCTTGCCACTTGTGAAGTGGAGATCAAGTATAACGATATAGGGAACGCAAGTCGCCTAAGATGACGATAGTTCGAAAGTGGTCTGCGAAGAAGTCCGAGAAGTTCTGTGTGAGAATGGGCAAACATCGAAATCATCCATGCGTCGATGCTATAATTGCCAAAGAACTTTATCGTCACTTTACCCGATCGTGTTTTGTTCGAAATAATGTTAGAACATATAATGACTAAGTTGTGTGGGTCTATCTCAAGTCTTTGTGGATGTTTTATAAATCAGTACAAACGCAATATACCCTTCTGTCGCAAGTGATGTCGTATATAAACATTTTTCTGTGTACTACATGTACGACTTTGAGCACATGATAGGAGGAGATAGATGTTCAGGGACAATTTCTTGCAATATTTTTGCATCCGTTAGCTCGCAAGTATATATGAGGCATTTATTCCATTGCTTCTGTTTACCCTGCCCATTTTCTTAGCGTAAACAAGAACTACTTTCTACTTCCTCACTGTACATTTTGCGGAGAATAACTTCTGTATCGAAGAATTGAACCACATTTTTTTTTAACGTGTAGCCGGCTTCCTGGTATTATAAAGAAAGTAGTTTACTTGAAAAGCTCCTGATCTGTGTTGCGGTGAGACGACGATTAATTATTTATGTTCGGATGGCGATGCGCCTAAACAAATTGAAGACGAGTAGGATGCCGTGTACGGGAACTCTGCACTATCCCTTACCACGGCGAAACTTGGAGTAGTTGAATTGAAATGTAACCGGGCCGATAGCGTGTGAACCGGAAAGGCGAACATTGGAGTGGAAATGGCGAAGAAAATTCACAAAATCGTCGACTGAAAACGTGCGCTGCAGCAAACGTAGAAGGCACTTACTGCAAATAACGCACAATGGATATTAATTGAAAGTTTGGACATACGAACGCTATGGAAAATATGGGCACCACTTTAGTACAAAAAGAGCAGTTCACGTTTCCGTTATTGCGGTTGCACGCAATCGACGAGGTAAAGTTCGGACTGGCCCCTTACGCATCCAATTTGTTAAATTGAACTCTTTTGATTATTTTCTGTACTCGAAGCAGTAAAATTAGATCAATGGAAGAGGATTTGTCAACAAGAAGAAGAGCTCGACTCTTGGAGCTATCGAGGTTATTAAACATCGCAGGCAAAAGCGTGTCGAAGACACAACAACAAGACCATATAAAGAGATGAAATTATTGCTTTTAAATTTTTCGCCCTCACATTTTCAGATTAGGAGCATGATACTCGGTCGTCTCAAGTATTAATTACTTTTACATCATCGATACGAACTTGATTTAAACGGGATACGTTTTAATAGTTTTGAGCAAAATCTCTCGATAAATTAAGTGGGGAAAGGGGTGGGAGAGTGGGTGGGAGGATTTTAGATCCGGTAAAAATTACACAATATTTGGTTTTTTCACTTTAGCAGAGAATAAATGAAAACTGTTGACCTGCAGAGATAAATTGCAGACGGTGCGATATATACTCTAAGGCTATGAAAGTTCATTATTAATACAACAGATGTTTGCATATTAAAGAAATAAACATAAAAAAGATAAAAATCTTTTTAAATTCTCACAATTACTTAATCTATTCAATACAATACGTTTAAGGCGAAGACGTATGTTAGGTTCAAGCATACACCTTCCGTGTCATCTCAGGCCTGTAAAAAAAGATTAATGCATAAATAAATTAAGGAATGAATGAATGGGTAAATGAGTGATTCTGCACTTATGTGTATTTCATGATATTTTAACCTTTACCAGAATTTTCATCGGTAAAAATCTTTCAATTTATTACAACGCTTTTGTCTATGTAGGAGTATGTATACCAGTTCTGCTTGTATTGGACAGCTGTAATGATATTATTTTGGCTCTTAGATGCCACTAAAAAATGAACAAAATGAAGAAAAGAAAAACGTTCATGATGTTCAAACCCCTGGCTGGCTGCTGATTGCAATGGTGTGGATATTAAATATGTACGCGTTGTACCTATATATATATTTATTTACAAGATAAGATTTTTAATTTCTTGCTCATAACATGATGTAACAGTAGCACATTTATGAGACGTGGGAATACGGTATTGCCTTTTTTGCCAGACCATAAATTATACCAACATTTTTGCAGATCTATTTTATGTTTATGGAAATATCAGAGAATTCTTATGCATATTCATAGTTTGAATTACACTTGTTATAAAATTTAGATAAAGTCCTACTAGATTTCCTATATAATTGCGTGTTATTAAAAGGCGAAAGTAATCACAGTTTTCATTACCTGACATATGCTTTATGTTATCAGTTAATAATTAAAAAACATCTTTTATGTGAAAAAGCAAATGTTTTATGTAAAAAAAACCCCAATCAAACGAAATACTGAAAACAAAATTACAGGACAGGATTACAGTAAACAGGAATGGCATACGGTTCAAATGGTTTTGAGGCTAATGTCATCGTCGCACTTGCCTCGTCAAAATTATGGCATGTTTGGCGCAGGGTCTACTATTCTTAAGTTGATAATAGCTAAAAAAGCTACGGGCAGACGGGCAGACGGACGAACTGACTAACTTACATCTATTCAGAAAATGGCTTTGAATCGATCAGCATAATAAAATCAACTTTATAACTTACTATACCGCAAGTGGTGTAGGGAGTAAAATGAGGGGAAGAGCTCCGCTGCAGATTAATTCCGAGGCGACTAAGAATATATGTGCCTTATGCCGATATTTTGTAAAAAGTAGAAAGTGGGTCCAGCTTACGATAAAGGTCATCAAAATAGATATCTTGCTTCACAAAAGACACTTCTATGCGAACATAGAGAGTTCTCCAAGTATCATAGTGGAATTCCTTGGCTGGCGGGCTTCTGCCCTTTCTCCAAAGTAAAGAAGGTTCGTATAGTGAAGACTGCAGAAGACTCGCAAACGAGAACCATAAAGCATGTTGAACAAATTAAGGGACTGCTGTGATCTGCGATGATAAGAATTGAATGTAACGTAAATTCCTTCTTCTTTGCAAGAGAGAACTCGCTGCTGCTTGCATACTCACCAGCGGCCTGAAGAATACCTTATATCGCTTTCCCAATTGAAACAATTTCTTTCGTCGTTTGATTTATGGGATTTTGGTGTACTTTTAATTCCTTCTTCTTGTCGTCATACAACGAGATTATTTAGAGTGTTTTCTTGTTAATCTCTTCTTCTGAGATATACTAGGTGCAGAACTACAGAAAGAAGGAGTGGTAAAAGAAAGTATTTTTATTTCTTAATCGATTGCTCTTTGAGCGACGGTATGGATTTAAAAAGTGGCAGACGCGCAACAAAGCAAGTTTTGAACACTGTGTTAGATGTTATTACGGCAAAGCGTTGGCAGCGTGTCAACAAAGAAGAAAATCAATAATTTTGAAAAAGGAAAACAAACTTGCAAATCAATTTTGATAATAGTAATGCGAGAGGTAAATAAAAAATCGCAAACTTTATTCGTGTATGTGATAAATAATAATGCAATGACTTGCTCTACTAGAGAAAACATGACATTTTGCTTGACAATGCAATGAACCGCCAATTTGTCCCTACGCGATAATAAAAGCTTCAAGGATGTATAAAGATGAAATGTGTGAACGACGAAAAAGTTCAATTTCGTTCTACATCAACAAAGACGAATACCTTTTTAGAGAACACATGAAAGTGCTACGGTGTGCAGATAAGCTTCAGCTAATTAATCTTACAATGAAGAAGAAAATCCTATGTCTGTTAATCTTGACACTCTTTTACGGACTGGACTAACGAAAGCAATGATCGTCAGTACTCGCAAAGCACACTACAAGACGATTATGCATTAAGGTTAAATGCATATGTTTTATAACCAATCTGATAAACGAGCCTTGAGCTGGTTGTCTAATAAATTCTCTTGTTGTCTGCAAAACATCGAACATATACAGAAAACAATTTTTAAAAGCTTCTTGTACTAGAATCAGTCGTGAAGATTGTGAATACAGGCGTCATCTCGGCAAATGTTGCAGATGCTTGATTTCAAGATATATTGTTGGAGGTGATTTTGTAATTACATGTTAGCGAATCTCAAGAGAAAGGAGTTTTACAAAACCATCACAAGCAACAATGACAAGTCCACATATTGAGAAACTCAGTCTACGGAAATTGGACGTCGGTTGTATTTTGTTATGCCATTGCGTATCTTGAGATGTGTTGCATATTACTGACGGCAATGATTTCAGCTCTGATCACTGCCCGCTACTTACTACTAATTGCCGGTAGTCAAAAGGCTTTTTTCCACAAAGAATGTGAACAGCGCTCTTAGCTGCTAAGTCAAAGGAACTGGATTCGAAAATGAAGTTTTTAGCTGTCGAGCTGAGCTCTCCTCTGATGCTTCAGCAATTTGTTTTTTATTTTTCAAAATCTGTGAAAGTATTGCATAGCGCGGATGTGATTGTTGAAAACAGTTCAAATGTATGCAAGATATTCCCATACATGAATCTTGGTTCAGGAGGTTTATTTCCAGAAAATGGCTGAATCGCGTCATGTATGCTTTGCTAGTTGTATTTTAATGTTGAGAGCTCCGAGACCATGCAAAGAAACGTGTACATGACTACTATTTGTTCAGTTCCATAAGGATGGGTGTTTTGTGTTCAGTAAGAAGAAGAAATAGTTGGCGTCCCACACTCTGGACAAGCGTTTGCATATAACCTCGCTTGGATCGATTAAAAAGTTTATCAAACAATCCACAGTCTGTTTAGGATTCATTTTGGCTCATAAAGGAGGATCTGGCTGATCGGTTGTCGGCAGATTATTTCCGATAATTTTCAATTGTTATGAACTAACTAAAAAGTTTGTTGGCGAAATAAACGATGCAACAATTATATGCAATACATATAAGAACTAAAAAACGATAAATAATAAATACATTTTTTACGTTCACTTTACTAAATTACAGTACTTTTCGTTCTACATATGTCAAGCATATATCAAATTTGGTCTGTGCGAAAGAAATGACATACATACTACATTCGAATTAAAAACGAAAGTCATTGAACGTAAAGTTCTTTAAGGCCACATTTAAGTAAAAAAGTCGAAAAAAATGAAAAAAAAAAAAAAATCAAAGCAAAAAGCGAAAAGAAACAATGCTGTGATACTTTACAAGTTTAGTAGATATAAATGCAAAGTACTCCACCTTTAAGTCTTGCTAACCCGATTTTTGTAGATTTTTATTTTGCCATTTTGCTGTTATTGACAACATAGATAGACGAGAAAAAAGAAACCACAAATTGTTGAAAATGAAATGTGTTGGTTAACGCCACCTTTAATATTAGACAGACGCCTAAACATAAGCTGCAGGTTAAAGCCTACCGCACCTTTTTACTTATGCACCAAACACTCTACGGCGGAGCTTGCTCATGTATATCTGTGCGTGTATATATATACTTATATATATATATATTACATACATAACGTAGGTACTGCCTTGAGTTTTGCCGAAATTTTAAGCTAAGTCTGACGTTTATGTTTAAAGAGATTATGGTACATGCGTGGTTGAAGTTTGAAATTTTGTTTTTATTTCTTTGCTTAACATTAAATCTAAAATACAGCAACTTTAGATGTATATGTGCATGTGTTGGAAAATTATTTTTCTTTTTTCATATTAACATTACTCGCATACATATGTTATCTATAATATTGCGACTGCTGTTTTCGTTACTGTTGTTGTTGCTGTTTTATGCGCTTATATCTTGCATCTTTCTTCTTTTTTAAAACCCACCATCAAGTAAAGCAGATATACAAGACTTGTTATTTCGTTTGTAACATACACACGCGCGAATTGCAATTTCCGTATATCTTCCGTATTCTATGGACTGATATAAGATTTTCAGTCGAAATATTCATTCACTTATGCCCGCAAAATTGAGATATGGGATGTAAAGATTGACAATTGCCAGACGACCAGCATCTTTAGTAGATATTGATTAAAAACCTGGAATACATATGATCGCGAGAACTTCAGGAAAAAAAGTTCAGCATGAGAATCATTTTGATCGGCCGAATGACAGGCTCGCAATTATTTCGTAACTTGTTTATTGGCTCGAAATGGTGGGTATTAAAAATTCGCCTCGAGGCATTTGCCTTTTTTTATAACTCTCTAGACTGAACTCCAAACTCCAGCCAGCAAAGTAAATATTGGGTTTATTCAATCTTTATATTTTTGTCTTTTAGCGATGTTTGAAATTTAGTTTTTGTTTTCTTTCTTGCCATACCGTGTTGTCTCTATTGCATTCGTTTGTTTATTTTCTTCTGTATAGATTTGTGAGCGCCTATATAAATAGTTTTGGTCATTTAAGACAATCATCAGTTTAAATTTAATTTTCTTGCTAACGGTTGGTACTTTACAAGCAAAAAAAAAAAAGCTTAGAATTCAACGTTACATACATTTTGTTATTTTACTTCAGATATCGGATTAAGTGCCTCTGTTAAGTATCACGTCCTTTTTAATTTTTGTGCTACACTGAGACGAATCGTTCGGAAACGGAATTTCCTTGCATTTCACACAAAATGAAGGTATAGACAGACTATGGCTTAAAGCAAAAATATTCAAAAAAATCTTAAACAAAAGTGAGAGAAAAAAATAAACAAAAAAGAAAACTTTTAAAATTCCTTATCGTTCCTTTGCCGAAGTGTACCATGTTTGACAAACGTTAGCAATTGTGACAAGATATTCGAAGAGCTTGAGAAAATTATGATACACCACGAATTTTTAAAGACCTATTAGCGTTGTGTATAAGCAATTTTTTATTTAAAGAAATTTAGAAATTTACTTACATTTACTTTTCTAACCCCTTTATCTCTTAAGTCCTTTTGCAGTTGTAGCACGAATAAAGGCAATTTGATCACAGCATGCGTCTCTCAATTTATTATACCTATCACCGAAGGATGAGTGGTAAAAAAAAACATTGTTGATAAAACATTTGCAACGCCCCGAACGAAGCTTCAGAGACCTCGCAAAGTATATATATTCTTGATCAGCATTAAGCGTATCCGTCTGTCCGTCTATGTAATGTCTGTTGTGAACATTCTCCTGGCCGCAAAAATGAAGCCATCGACTTTAAATTTGGCAGAAACATTAGGAATTCTTGCACGTAGACACGCCTACAGTACCATGTAGACTGGGAATACGTCTGATTAGAAAATTGGTTTTTTTCTTACTACTTATAAATTACAGCAGATAAATCTACAAAAATTTGAATGTATATTCTATGAACACCAGTTTCAAATTCACAATGTCCCTTCACCAGTCCATCTACTCACCTGAGCAACTGTGTGTATATGTATAATATAAGTGGTAAAAATTATTCCGTGTGCAAAAGTGAACATATCGCCTACAAATTTGCATAACTTGCAAAGTTTTCCAAAAACATGTCTATGTAAAAAAACCTGCGAACACTTTTTCTTTCCGTGTATTTTGCTTGTTGATCATAAAGTACAACACACATTCTAAAAATAGAAAAGTCAGCCGCGCCCAGCCAATATTATAGAATAAGAGAATTTAATTCTTTTGATTTTTTCTTTTGGAATCGTGTTAATGGGTAAAAATTCGGCCACGGCGTAATATAATTTTCCTACTTGTTTGTTGTAATTCCATTTTGCTTCCCGATAAAATCATTCCTTTGGGTATTTTTGGTGTAGGAAGCGCAATTTTAATACCTTTTTTGAGAAGAAAATTATGAACGATCTCATCATATCTCTAATATGCCATCAGGAAGTATTGTTTTGATATTTTGAAGCTTTCACTTTACATCCTTGGACAGTCTGGTTTAGATTACCAAACAAAATCATTTCTGTTTCGATTGGAATTTTCAGTTTAGTTGCATTCGAATACAGCACTCCTTGCTTGGTTTATCTATTTACACCCTTCTTAAATTTCATCGTATCTTCATGTTAGTTGACAGTTCCAACCGTAGCTGATCAGCTGCAAGACAAATCAGCAAATGATCAACAAGCGTAAAGAGCAATCACTACATACATAGTTTGTTGGTATATTTTATTGGAATTTAAAAAATTTAACTTACATATCGTTAAAGTGAAGTTCTCTAGACTATATGTTTTCTAATTGTCATGGAAACCATTTTGCATTCTATTGTCGACGATAATTACCAGGATAATTACCATTTAAAGGATTTTTTATTTCTCTGCGCATATTTCAAATTGGAGCTGCTTTTCCTCTTACGATCACGATGTGCCATCATGTTTTTTTGCAACTCACCAGGATGGGGGCATATTCAGGCTGTCAAAACGTTTGCAACACGTAGAAGTAAACTTCAGATCTAGGTATGTCCGTATGTATGATGTCCGTGGTAAATTTTCTCCTGGCGGAAAAAATGCAGGCATCGGCTTCAAATTTGGCAGAAACATTGAAAGTCGGTATTAAAAATGGATTAACTTGATGATAGTGCAACATAAAGTAAGAGCACCTCTAGTTTCGCGTCTTTTTGTCTATTACTCCAAAATGTCAATAGCCGAACAATAAAATATACCACAAAAATGGAAAAAATTAAACCACAACAAGTATGAAACTTTAGTTTCTTCGTAGTCTTTAGGATAAAGATACAAAGTACAAAAAATTCGGTTACAATAGAAAATAATTTTCTTACATGTTTTTTTTTTCTTCTCAGGCGTGAATTTTCTTCAACGACTTTCGTTGTGAATTTTTCTTCTCGAACATATAAAGAACGTCTTGGTTTTGCGTGACATTGCTTGTTAAAAACCTGTTAAGCCCAAAGACTTGGCTTGTCACAACAACTGCCTTCATCTGATCTGCGTACGAGTTTCTCAGTGATATCCACTGTTTCAAGAAACCCTATGAACTTAGAGATTTTCTTATGGGCACATAGACTAGCCGATCCAAAACAACTGCCTGTAGCACTTTTAACCACTCATTTCTCTTCAGCTATTATACAAGTCATCGTAAAATGTTTGCGAATTTGCTTTCATTCCAAATTTGACAACATTTTTCTTACGTTCTGAATCAATCCTAATTAAGCCACAAAATGTGTTAGTTAATCGATAACCATTCACCATTTTGCTGGCACAATCAAAGGCCTTCGCTGTAGAGCTTCCGGAATTCCTTGACAAGAAATTGAACTAAGTAATTTTCACAAGGCCGTTTCAAATCAGCTTTACACCTCTTTGCTTTTTGCAGAAAGTGAAACAAATGGTAGCCGGATTTTAATCGATCGGGGTTTTATGGTAATGCATCAAAACTTTCCAGTTCATCTCTTTCAGCTCTTTTGCTCAGTCATTAAGAAATTGTGCACTTTGCCATTGTCGTCGTAGAACACGACGTCCTTTCGCTTTATACCAATTGCGTGCTTTCATCCGGCCAGCTGTCAGTAACGAAATGGGTAATCAATCAAGTGGTCAGGTAGGAGCGGGCGACAGTGCATGATTCCCTTTTAACTCTATCTTATATAATGTAAATCCGCTCTTTAACACCGTTGTTGTCTACCTTCAAGCATATTTACACACGATATTTCTTTATTGCTTTATGTAATCCACTTTTCATATTAACTACTCGTTTTTGCGAGTGAATTCATTTCAATAAATTCGTCATCGTTAAATCTTGTGGTGCCCAAGTATTGAACCTCTTTTTCTATCCACTCCATCCATCCAAGAATTTCATGAGTTGTATGAACAATTGGCCGGCTAAAGCGCGGCGTGACCTGACATCGATGTTTTCAGAGCGAAAAAGAGTAAACCATGCCGCACTTCTGATTTTGATAACGCGTTTGCACTTTGAACAATAAATTTTTTTTTTTTTTTTTGATAAATTTAACGTACGATTTTAAATTATTTAGAGATTGCGACTCTTCTATATACGTGTTATAGTAGTATGGTATGTGCTACAAAAGTGACGAGGCTTCCAGTTCACCTATGGGCACAATTGAGATTTTCATAAAGAGCGCATCTCATCGAATTGTGTCTTCGCTATTAAGTAAATGACTGCATTCGCGAAAAAAAACGCGCCCGATTAAAGCACCAACAACCACAGAGCATCAAATTTTTGTGGATATAACTGCGTTACACATAGGACATTTAATATCGTTCCATGTTCATTTATCGAGACGATCGAAAGAACAGTAAATCGATGGTAGTGCACATAATGAATCCTGGTAAACCATTATTTAATCCTTAAATATAGCATAGCTATGTAATTGCGAGCCTATATTTAAAACTTCATATCTCCTTATGTAGCAACCTTTGTTTAGAGTTTTTTTATAAGCTTTAAATGCATATTGTTGCCGATTTTATTGTATTTTTAGTTTTGTTTTATTTACATTTTTTTTTCAAAACTTAATTTGAAAATTAATTGCAATGAGCAATGGGCAACAGTAGGCATTTAGCGGTTAAACATGCACTTCGGCACATTTAAAAATGATGCAAACTTATAGTCCCAAGTTGCTGCACAAATCGAACAAAAATGCGATGCACTTACAGGCGATGCAGGTCAGGTGTGTACATAATAAAATAGAGGGCGTATAAGAAGTATTTTTTTTGTTGCTAGAGAGAAAAAGTGCCTGAATAACTGCGCCCTTATCCTTTAGTAGCGTGTAGGGAAATGCGCGATTTCACTTCAACTCAACAAGTTGTGTTCCAAGCAAGATATATATATATATACATAAAGAAACATACAAATAAATAAATAAATAAATAAATAAATAAATAAATAAATAAATGAATAAATATATATTTATATATAATTTATTTTCAATTATTTCTCCTTTTTTGCAATGCTGTTATGTATGTTACTTTAGCTTTTCTTTGCTATTGTTCTGCTGGCAGCTGCTGTGCAATGTAGTCCTGTTGAATATGGTCATTATGCACCTGCTCCTGTTTTAGCACACGCTCCGGTAATAGCTCATGCTCAACCAGAACCAGTTGTAAGTTTGTAAATTTCCGTAAACATATGCGTTAATCTGAAACGAGAATCGCAATAATTGTCTGAAATTAATCTTTGCATAGGCATATCCGAAATATTCATTTAATTATGGCATTAAAGATCCCCATACTGGTGATATTAAATCGCAAGCTGAGGAGCGCGATGGTGATGTTGTAAAGGGTCAATATTCTTTAGTAGAGCCGGATGGTTCAGTGCGTACCGTTGATTATACAGCTGATGATCATAATGGATTTAATGCTGTGGTACACAAAACGGCACCGGCTCCAGCACCGGTGGTCCATGCTGCACCTATTGCTCATGCTGCTCCGGGACCGCTGTTGCATCATTATTAATTATTCGACTTGAAGAAAATTAAATTATTGTAAGTAATAGCACACACAAACACACACACAATGGAAAAAGAAATCGGTATTTAAACAAGTTAGAAAGTGCGGGAATTATGTTCAGTGCAATCTTAATTTATGAAAGTATGAAGTTTTTACTTTTTTTAATAATATAAATATTTCTTAATTTAGTTAAGTTTTAAAGGAAGGTGCATTTTTTTTTTTTTTTATGTTTAAAGAGATTCTCATTTCCAAGTCTCTCTCTGCACTATCGCTTTCCTTTCGGTTTTCTCTAGTTTCTTTATAAAAATCGAAATGTCTTAACTTAAAGCTTTTCTGAATTTGTAGGCTAATGTGTCCTTGAACTGACTAGGATTCGTAAAGCCGAGATTTCTCTATTTATGTAGGATTGGCATTTCGTTGAGATGACTTTTTTTTAAGAGAGTTAAATATTTTGCTTTACTTTTCATTCTTTTTGCTAAAGATTTTTATTAAGAAGAGTTTTTATTTTCTTTTTCGAAAACGTGTAGAGAAACAAAGAAAACCACCGTATGAATCTATCTCTAGTACTCATAATCTATCTCTCACAATTTATTTTTTATCATATAATCATATCTCTATTGTAAATATTTATTTATACTCTTAACTATATCTAACTACTTAGTGAACTTTGTTTAAAATGATGAGAACGAAAATGAAAACTTTTCTTTTTAATGATCTATTGAATGCAATTCTTATTTAAATTGAATTTATATTAAAGCAAATGAAAATTAATTCTAAATCCTGATAATCATACCTTTGCATAATATTTATGCGGCCTTAGCATATGTACGTGTGTAGTGTGCCATTTTATATTTCCCCTTCGATTCTCTCTTAAACAATTTTATCCGAAAAACTATTCAAAAGCTCTCTTTAATTAAAGATCTCTTTCCGCCGCTTCTTTCCCTATTTCTCTCGCTCTCTCACTCTTTCACTCTTTCACTCTCTCTTGCTCCATTTCCCTCTTATATTTCCGCCTTTTTTTTGAGTTTCTTCCTCTGTCAAGTTTGTCGTAGTAATTATTATATAACATTATTAGAGCGTAGCAAGTTTGAAAAAATCTTAAAATCGATTAGGTAGCGCCGGCATTTGTGCATTAGAGAAGTATTCTTCAAATTAGTGGCCAGGTTTTTTTAGAGCTAGTGTTTCGCTTGTTTAAAAATTTTCGTCTTTGTATTTTGTGTACTTTTCACATAATGCTTGCGATCTAAATCAATTCCTAAAAATGTTTTAATGTTTGTATCATTATCCTTTTTTTGTTTTTGTTCTGCTTTGTTTTCATATATGTATTGTTTTTAATGGACCCTCACGCAATGTTTTTTATTATTGTATTATTCTTTTATTATGTATGTATGTATTATTATTACAATTGTGCGTTCACAACTATGTATAATTTTATATGTTTCAACTTATAAAGCATTTAAGAAACTTTTTATGTGAATTATATGAAAACGTGAATAAAAGAGTAAGTTGAAGATTTTTATATATATTGCGTATTCATTATAATGCGAGATCTAGCGAGAGGTTTTACAAATTGCATAGAAATTTTCTTCTTGCATATTGCACCATATTGCTATACTGAATATGTCGTTGTCGTTGTGACATACTGCGAGTTATCATTGAGTTTGTAAGTATATGCATAGACACCTATATATACAAAAACTATTTATATAGATAAGATATTTTCGTGTTTATATTAACTAAAGTTTCTGCATTCAATAAAAATAATCAGTGAAATAATCTGTGAAGAAAATTTAGTTTTAAAACCAATTTTCATTCCTTGGGTAATCATCAACATATATATCGTAATTTTGCAAACGAAGCGATAGTAGTGTCTGATTACTTTTTGGTCTTTCTCGAACGCCTTTAATTACTTTCACGTCTATACGCAAACAATCCGCCGTTTGTAAGGCAAGGAATCGCGACTAACAACTCAGTGGTTGTGGATTCAAGTCTCAAGGGCGGTAGACTTTCTAATAGCGGCGCATATGATCTATGTAAGTTGTTTCGTGTTTTTAAGACATTCACAAAATATATAAACAATAAATAAATAAATATTATTAACGTAGACCTTTTACAAAAAAATTCCAATGCTATGATTTACGCTTTCCATGTGATACGTATATCTTTATATATTTTATCGAAGTGAAACAAGTAAAAACACGGTCGATCATTAAATACCATACACTATTCTACAGTTGAACATATGACCAAGGTCCAAACTAAGGCTGGAAACATTTTCAATAGCTTTCGTCCTTGGGCCGAAACACGTCAATATACTAAACTAGGAAAACAAGACGAACGGACGGACGGACGGACAAGCTTAAATGATTTTGTAAAGTTTTTCTGGGTTGAACGGCATAATAAAAGGTAAATCGATCTCAAATCCTTCCGAGCCTTGCGTCCACCCGCAACACACAACAAGCGATGTAGGGTATAAAAATAGGTCCACGAAAACTCACACTAACACGGTCTAATAGATAACCTCACAGCCAGCATCTCGATACCTTAATACATTGTTCAATGGGAGCCCCGGCGGCCATATAAAAAAAGGAACGTTTGTTTTCAATAAAATTCGAATTTAAGCGTCAACATAACCAGGTTCCTTCTACCAATACTTTTTTAGTACTTTAATGCTTTTTTTTTACAGAATATACTGATAAGCTTCTACAAGTACGCTTCCTTACTTACGTCATCATTTTATGTAAATCTGTTTCTCCAAAGTATTCTGTTGAGCTTTGCGAATGCATAGTAATCGCTAGGCGTCTAAGCTGGAGCGGAAGGTGGCAACTTATTCAAACTTCAATTTACCCAATGTTGCCATTGAAACTTTTATGCAAATTAGTGAATATACTATCTTTCACTATCTTTAGCACGGCAGGTGTCCTTTTTTTATTTGATTTCTGCTTTCTGGTGTAAACACGTGTTTCGTGCGTTCACAGCGTTCAGCATCAACGATATCCATATGACCTCGTTTAAAATCAGCAAACTGTCGGGAAATTGTTGTTTCCGATGAAGAAGAGTTCTCATGACACTCTTCAGGCCAATGCCGCGTACGAATGGTTTTCCGCCCATCAAACAGAAATGCTTAATCAAATCACGAATTGCAGATTTTTCCATTGTTTTGAAAATAGTAAAAGGCTTCTTTAAAACCTCCCCAAACGATATGAAACAACATCTGTGTTGTAGCTCTAAGCTATAAATAAATAAATAAAAAGCCGAAAGCCTTAGATGCTAGTGCTTTTAAGACTTTAGTCTTAGAATTTATTCTCTGGCTAAATTTAGATAATAGTAATAGCAATAGTAGTAGCTCTAAGCTCATGCTAAGACTTTATTTATTTTTATGAATATTAATCAGTATGTGCCAAGGTGCATTTATATGCGGTCTCTGTTACATAACAAAATCATTTTTCCAAAGAAAGTTATTTTCGTTTATAACCGACCATGTAGCGCCTATCAACTTACTCTTAAAAAAAACTAGAAGCTAATAAAACTTGGAGCGTAATAAGCTCCATATTGCAAAAGGGCTATACATAAGCTCCGTTAGACCAACACTGGAATATTTCGCTGTCGTAGATCGTCACGTTATCGTTGATATGTGCAATTAGTCGAATCATGTACAGAAAAAACTCTTGCTTTGCGCATTAAGGACACGCAATAGATTCGTTGCCATTGTAGGAAAGCGAATTATTACTAATCGTCGTTTTATCTTAGGTAGTCTCAGATGAAATTGACAGATATGTGGTGCAACTGACTCGCCAAATTTGGTTACGCTTCAATGTTCCTAACCGTCTCCTCAAAGAGCTTTTTTTTCACATAAATTTTCCAATGAATTACTTAAGGCACTTGGAGTGCTTTGTAAAAACCTAAATGCGTAACAAGACTTTTTGTGATTTTAAGTTTGCATCCAACTCCTTTTGAGATTTCTTTGTACCATTGAATTATGATATTTACATTGATGTAGGCTTTCTTTACAATTCTTATGCGATGTATTTATAAATCGATTATTTACAAGGAGTTTATATAAACAACTTTTTGGCGTTTCTTCTGGTTTTGCCCGTTCAAATATTACGATACAACTCTTCTGACTCGACTGAGTTCTTCTTTTGCAAAAATTTTCCTTATATGTTATTTTCCGAACAATTTAACAAACGAAATTTTATTGTGACATATCCGTGTCAGTTCCTTTTTACCTGCTAAATACACTGCGTGTTGTTGTTTATCTGTCGCCAGTTGCGTGGCAGGTAAAGCATCGTGAATTTATATTTTTACAATTTCGTTTCTTTGTGTTCTTGCACTGCGATTTTTGTAAGAACATATGTCATAAAGTTTACTTACTTTAATGCTCGCGCATTGCCGATGTGATGTCGCACTTACACTAAATTTTTAATTTACAAAATTAAATTTAAATTTTTTAATTAATAAAGTCGAGTTACTATTCGTCTGTCAACTAAATGCTATTGTTATGATTATTTGTAAAGCATTCAGAGTCGAGCTTGCGTCAGTTCAGTGATACAGTCTCAGTTTGATGCATATCGCTTGCGAAGAAACACACGGGCACCTATTCATTTTTCTTCTTTTCTTTTTGCTTTTATTTCTTCATTTACATATATTAAGATTTTTTAGTTTAATTCTTTTGTTTTTATTTAATTATAAGCTTTACTGTCATAGCTTGTGGTTAAGTTGAATTGAATTCTAAAAAATATTCTATAGAACATAACATAAAAAATATATGGCAGGGCAGGGCAGGATATTCAAAATTTGTTTCCTTAGCAATCGAAGAAAAGGTAACTGTCGAAAAATTTGGTTTAAAACGAATCAAATTTCATCTTTGATAGATAGGTTTTTGTTCTCGTTAATTTATGTTCCGTATTCAATACTCTTTGAAAAGGAAAAACTCAAAGTTCAAATGGACGGTGGTTCGTCTGCAACAAAAATTATTGCATAGTAATGGTAAGGGCCACGTGCAATCCCCAAGTTATTAGACTCGACATCTACTTAGTGTTACTTTGTCCTTCTCTTTTAAATGAAAACGTGCTTTTAAATTTGAAATACGCTTTGACTTCGAGTGTTTTAAATGCGTAGATATGCTGAAGTTGAAAAAGGCAACAAAATTGAGGGGATGATTTATTTAATTTTCTCCATCAATAAGATTTTCCTTTGTTTTTGGGTTTTAATGAATTGTCTCCGATGATCTTCAGTGATCTGTTCAACAACAATTGAAATTTTCGTTTCTTGGAGCAGGCATAGTTGAAAGGTGATGGATCTTTTTAGCTAAGTTTCAAAAATGCACTTCTAGTTTGTTGCTATTAGAATGCTTTAAGTTATTTTTGGATTCGTCTTTATTATTTTCTTTCTTCTTTAGTACGGCGTCTTATCTTCACTGATTATTGCTTTAAGTTATTATTAGCTGTGTAATCCGATTTAGCCGTGCTATTGTTTGTTACACTCTTCTCATTTACTGGGAATTGAAACGGTATTAGGGGAAAACCGGTAGGTACAAACTTATGTACAGGTTTAGCTTGTAAATTGTCGAAGCCTTTTTCATCTTTTGTTATTCCTTCCAAAGGCAATGTACCGTTTACTGTTTCTAATACCACAGGATTTATGAGCTCTTTTTCGAGTTTAGCAGGATTCAAGTTTATGCCATCTTGTGCCTTAATAGGCTCCACTGGTAAAAGCACATCGGTTAGATTCAGTTGTGTATTTATTTGATCAATTATTGACGTGATGTTCTCTTCAACGTCTTTACCGTTGATTTTAGTTAGATTTATTGTTTGCGAACTAACTTCACCTCCGGGTTTTACGACTTTCACCTGGTCTGAATAGTCATCAGCGCGATCGGTAAAGTGATGTGTTACAATAAGGCCCTGATCAGGTTGTACATAACCGTACGAACCTTGCACTGTATTATTACCATATTTACTCTCATTACGGAATTGTATATTACCGCTTGCTTTGTTGTTGACCATATAACCGAAAGTGTAAGTATGCGGACCTAAACAATATTAAAGTTGTACATTAAATTCTGCCTCTAAGAAAATATCCAGTAAAGCACTTCTTCGTTACATTCTGCCATATGACTTACTATTATGTATATGACAAAATATAAACCTAATCCTAATTGGATTTTATACAAACTTTTAAATTCAATAAAATAGAAGTTCTTAGCGTACCGTAGAGATTTGATTGATAATAATCTGACGTTTCTGTTGAGTCGTGCTTATGATTGCTTTTCGTTAAGTCATCTTTTGGTTCCAAAAACACTTTCGTAAATGCTTTGCCTAGTTGCAGGCTCAAAGTTAATAACTAAAAAATTGTTTTTCTATTAACACATATTTTTAGGAAAAATTCCTTACTAAAGCTTTTTATATACTGACCACTAAAACGAATATAGTGCAGTGAGCCATATTCAATTAGTTGATAAAAATTGAATCAAGTGCAAAGTAAGTGGCGATTATAAACTCGTGTGTGTGGTGCGCTAGAAACAACAAACAACTGATAGAAATTTCATTTATTATTCTCTTATGCAAGACTTTTTTACTGCAGTTACAGAACGTAATATTCTACTGATGATAATTATAATTATAACTTAAACTCTAATTGACAAGCAGTGCTGTAAAGATAAGAATTAGTGTTCACTTTAAAGAAAACTTGATGACATAAAAAAATCTCAACTCTTTTTAGGCCATAGTCGTTAATAAGTATTATTGAAGACTTAGGCGGAGAAAATGTATAGCTCGCTCATTCATCCGCTATAGCAAACACCACAGTGTATCTCAGAGTTGTTTATGTCCAAAACAAGTCGGACCATAATCTTGAATAAGTATTATTCAAGGTTTAAGGGGAAAAAACGTATAGCTCGCTCATTCATCCGCTATAGCAAACACCACAGTCTATCTCAGAGTTGTTTCTGTCCGAAACAATTCGGACTTATTGTTGGTTGATTTTGATCATTTACTTGAAACAGTTATTTGGGTTCTCAGAAAGGATTGAGTTTCCATCTATACATAGTCGTATACTATGCAAATTTGTTAATTCAGCTCTTAGAAGGTAAGCATATGGAACTGACTTAATCTGCTCCGTTATTCATGCTGCTGTAAAGCATGCTGATTAGTTTTTCAAAAAGTTTGTATTTCTTCATATTAATAGTTTTCGAGTAAGAAAAGCAACCTATAGTCAAAGAGAAATTCAGCTCATTATTATGCATCGGTTGTAAGAAAAGCTAGTCAGAATGAGCTATATCTGGAGATCGGTGAGGTTTACTATACCCAATTAAGCAACACATTGTCGACCTTTTTCTTGTTGCAAAACCACTTCCATTTAATTGTTTTTTTGCATTCCCTCGTTTATATTGCTCGCCCTTAATTAAGTGGAAAGAGTTTCCGAACGAGCATAATGCACGATAACTGATCGAAGATATGAATAGATGGTAAGGACTTTATTGTACAAGTCAACTTTGGTTATCATAGCGAAATAAGCTGTGTAACGAAATCACGATTCGATGAAAACATTCTCAATATACGTAATTTATCGAAATCTAAAGCTTTTCAACATTATTGGCTGAGATAAGCACTACGAGCAAGTGAAGAATAAAGAATGTTTATCTTAGTCTAAATTCAATTTATTATCTTGGCATCGATATCCTATGAAAATTGGAAAGTATCTTGGACAAGAAACAGTTAAATAGAATTTTTGGAGGGGACCGTCACCACATGCTTCATTTATGGCAATTTGTCGTTCCTCTTCTTTCAAAATTTTTGAAATCAAATTTTCAAGAAAAGGTAGGACGCCTGTACTCCCACGAATAGCTATAGCTACCTGCAAAATCTGTATAGGAGTATCCAACATAATAAATCATCATTCAAAATAATGTCGATTTCTTTCAAATCATCCCTAACTGAAAAAAATTCATTTATCTGATTCTGATAAATTCATTATCGCCTTCAAACGCGAACCTAAGTGGTTTTTTGCTGTGTCCGCCTCATACAAACCACTTAGAACATTCCACGCATCTTGTCCGGTTTTGGTGTTTTTAATGTATATTAACTCACTTGATTTGACACTAAGTATTATAGTATACTTGCTAATGCCTTTTTATCAGACTTTTGCCAAATGAGTTTTTTTTACTCCTCTTTTGGACGCTCGTCTTCAATTGTATCCCATAAGTCCAATGTGACTAACAAGTTTTTAATCTAAACATTTCAGGCAGAATAATTACCTCTGTTTAATTTGTTAATATTCGACACAGCATTTGCCATTTTTTTATTGCAAAAAAAAAAAAAGCGCGGTTTCTTAAATTCGCAAATTTGTAGCCATAAAAAGAAATAAACCCGTAACCAATGATAAATAAAATGTACGCAGAACACCGTAATTGTTTACGATTCTAAAAAATTTATTTCGAATGAGAAAAACCGAAACTACAAATGACAATAAAACTTAAATATTTTACATAGTTTGTTGGTTAATTTGATAAGTGAGTGTATTTTACATTCAACAGAAACTTTTTTCAACAATTTTTAAGAACTTTTTGTTTTTTTTTTTAATTCCAGATGAAGTTAAAGTAAAATTGTAAAAAAAAAAAGAAAAGATTTTTGCATAAATTCAAAGCAAAGTACTTACATATATTCGGAGCTTGGAGCAATAGCCGTTAAATGTTTATATCATCGTTACACATGAAAACTTCATATACACGTATTTCAAACGATGGTTTGCCTAAATATTTGCGAATAAAATTTCATATAGATGCATGCGTGTGTGTATATGTTCAATCGTGGCTTAGTAAACAAGAAAAATGGAGCCACCTTCACTTTTATTACATTTTAAATTTACAAAATATTTATGATCATTTCTATATAGATACAGGCGGGTATAGGAACGTAAAAGTTATATGGCTATGATATACGTGTAGCTATGGAAAAGCCAATAGATATGAGTTTGCACATATGTGGAGAATGTGCGAATGATGAAATTCGTAAACCACAACTTATTATTCAAACAATACAACAAACAACTGCAGTAGAAAATATGAATAACAATCACTCTCTCCAGACTTGATTGGTATCGCGTGCGTTCCTATGAATAAATTACATTGCACGCACACGCTTCGTATTTTATTTAATAAATGTATGTACTTTTACTGTAAGCAAATTTAATAACGTAACAAAAACAATAAATTATATTCGACTTGACACGAATCACTTGATGCCTACAGTGTGTTTTTTTTTTACATCGGAAATTATGTGGGTTGTTTTATAGCGAAGAAAAACCACGCTTATGTCACTTTGTATATTTAATCTGAACGAAATACAAGGAACCCCCTACATACATAGAGTGCAAGGTTGGTTTTAGAGTCTTTAGTCAAAGTATCAAAGCAAAAACAAGGAAGTCTATGACTGTGCTCTTCTAATAAACTCACCTTCGAAAAAAAGAAAAACAAATACATGAAAAGATTACGTACGTACGTGCGTACAACGTTACCGAAGTATCCGAAGAGTAGTAACATTTTGAATTTAAAATATTGAGAAAAGTCTCTCAGAAATATTTACCATTACGCAAACAGAGTTAATTGCTTTTCTTGCTAATTTTGAACGAACCCGTGAACCAATTTAGCTAACTTTTGAACTGTGTCGAAATTTAAATGACATTGGAATTAATTTTATTTGAAAAGATTGAAAAGATTGAACAGAGATAATTCGGAAGACTACGCTGACATTTAAACAAAATATTTAAAGTTTGCAAGTGTGGCTTAAACTGACACTTAGCCGGACCGACTCAATTGACTAAATTGATTATTGTATTTATTATATTGCGTTATGGAATTTTGCGAAGGTATACTTACGCGTTGTATATATTTAACAAATTTCATTAGGCCACATGTAAGGGACTACTAAATAAATAATATCAATATATAATATATACATATTGTATACATGAACAATAAATTTATAATAAAAGATAGAATGTTATGGCTCTTATGTTTAGAAAATTTCATTTGCTTTAAAATTTTATTTGCATTAACGCAGTCGTTAGACCAAGAGCTTCACTGCATCTCTTGTTAAATAGTTTTTCAATTAACTCAAATGCATTTCTCTTCAATATTTTCTTTGGAAATTAATGCAACAGACACTTTAAAATAAAAAAAAAAAAAAAAAACAGATTTTATAATAAAAGGGGTTTTCACTTTATCACTTAACACGAAGACAATATAAGCTCTTTACAGTGATTTGAAAAATAAAAGTTAATTAAGTAATAAATAGTGATTCATGTCGTATGGTTTAGCTTCCGGGTGTTTTTTTGCTTTTAAGGACTCGTATACTACTTTCAAATGATTGTGTATTTTTTATTATAAATAACAATGAATATAAATTATATTTTTATACCCATCACCGAAGGATGAGGGGTGTATTCATTTTGTCACAACGTTTGTAAAAGGAAGTATCAGGGACCCCACAAAGTATACACATTCTTTATCAGCATCAAAGCCTAAATCGATTTAAGCATGTCAGTCTATCCGTCTCTCCGTCTGTCCGTCTCTGTAACGTCTGTTGTAAACATTCTCCTGGCCGCGAAAATCACGCTATCGACTTCAAATTTGGCAGAAACAGTAGAAGTTCCCGCACGCAGTCTGGTATTGAAAATAGGCCAAATCGATCGAAGGACACGCGCACAGCACCGCGATTTTCAAAAGGAATGAAAAATTGGTTATCTACTCATTACTCATAAACTATAGCAAATAAATGTCCAAAAATTTGAACGCATATTCTATGAGCGACGCTGTAGCGTTCGTGCACAAGAATGAAAAAAATTGACCACGCCTACCCCATATTATAGCGTATCAAAATTTAATTTTGCTTTCAATATCTTCACGAGACGCAGAAACAACCTTCAAAAACCCCATAAAGTATTCAAATTCTTGGACAGTTACAACCCTTGAATGCATCTAAACATGTCTGCCTGTTCGTCTCTCCATCTATCTGTTCACTCGACTTTTTAATATTCGTGGTGAACATTCTTCCGTTAGCGGAAATGAAGATATTGTCCAAAAATTTTGCAAAAGAATTTAGAATTAACATGCAATTTTCAAAGGACACGCCTTCAACGCCCACATGCCTCTACGACTTTTTAAACTTTAAAAATATTTATTTTGAAAAGAGAAGAAATCAACGGCACCCACTCCATATTATAGAGCATGAGAATTTTGTCCTTTTACTTCTTTTGCCTTTTTTGGGGGTAAACGGTGATGGGTATAAAAGATTCGGTCATGACCGAATTTACGTTTCTTAGTTGTTGGACAATCATTTTTGTTCGTTATTTAATGACAAGATTTGACAAGGTTTCTAATTCAAGGATTGCTTACGAAAAGTCCTTTACTGGTTTTGAAAATCGTGTTCCTGCTGATCGATAAAATTTTTGCATTCAAAGAAAGCGCACACATCTCGCCTTGGACTGGGAACAGTGAAATGAGTATTAAAATCGCTCTCCATTCTTATCTTTAAGTGTCGTCATGTTATACTCGAAATGAAGGCAAGGCATTTTAACGATCCGTTCACGCGTTAAGACGTTGAAAATTAAAAGTCTGTCGTTCTGGTTTATCGTTATGTTAATTTTAACTTTGAATATACTTTAGTTAAAAGGCTGCGCTTTATTTGTTTGTGAACGTGTGACGATGAGGTTTTCTCACATGTTATTTGTTAGCAGTACGCCTAAATATTACGACAGGTTCTCACTGCCGTCATAGGAATCTTGTAATGAAAGATCATTAATGTTTAATGTCATATGCAAATATTGCAAATCGAATTCAAATTTTATTCAGAAAGATAAAGTGAGGGAAAAAGTTCACATCATCGACAGTTTGGCATAAACTTATTCTACATTGATGAGATTGGACGGCAACACGATAACTGGAGGCACCCATGAGGAAGCATCTTGAATGTTGACTACTGGTAATAAATAAAATTTTAACGCTGTAGATAGTAAGGTAGAGTGTTTGCCTTTTCGCGGAGCAGTGCTATTTTTAAATTGATTTGCGACTATGAACCTTCAGTTTTGCGATTACGGTCGCGATTACAGTGTTTTACAATAAGATGCCCTAAGCAGTTGCAGGGATCAAATGAAAACTGCATCGAAGAGGCATGTGTTACATGTTAGAACAAACTTGGGCTAGGCTTAGGTGATTGGCCCGGACGAAACATGAACCTTTTGAAGAATGTAAAAGTGTTAAAGATGAAGTATGCATTCAGTACTTGTCACTTCGATTTTTCATTTAACATAAATGCTGAGTCAAAGTAAGCAATTCTTGTGGCCCATCCTGTATAAAAAAAATGTTTTTTAAAAATTTTATTTACATAACATTTATTTGTTTATTTATTTTAGTTTTACTTAAAACTCGATTGCAAAAATCCCTTCTTGTGTCTGTAGCATTGAATTATTCAAAAACGATATCCGTGTTCATTTAACTTTTGCATCATACAATTTATGATTTTTTATATCTCTTTGGCACTGCGTTGAAATAAAATTATTTGAAATTGGCGAACGTAGTGTGAAAGTTTAATTGGGCGTAGTTGGAAATGGTTTGTTTTGTTAACGTCAAACGTGTGTTCAGCCAAATTGATTTCGGGCCGATATTACGAAAAGAAAACATAAATTTAATGTAATAGAATTGAAAATAATTCGTTACATTTTCTTTTTTTTTTTTTTTTTAATTCAATTACAAATATTTTGCAAATTTTATAAATGATGTGAATATGTGATGTTAATAGTTTACTCTTCATACGCTGCTTGATCGTTTTTATTAAACTAAAATCTTTTACGCCTTTTTCAGTACGACAAGCAACCTTAACATTGGCTTTAAAACCCTCAAAAACGAAAAAGACAACTGGTTGGCCAGCTGGTTAGCCTTCAGAAAATTACTGATTTCTTCCATAAAATGATTTTTTATTAAAGTTGTTATTGCTATTACTGTTGCCGTATATAAATAACCGAATAAAGTTTTATTCATGACCATATTACATGATGAAAAGTATCATGTAATCGACTTTTATGTTTTTTTTTTTTTTTTTTTTTTTCAAGAGAATAAATAAACAATTTATTAAGAGATTTCTCAAATAGAGTTTACAGAGTTTCTGTGACATCAAAAAACAGGTTGTCATATATTGAAATGTTGATAAACTAAATGATTTTTTAGTCTGGCTTAGTTTAAATTGCGTTGAATCATTGGATCAAAAATGTTCGGGAAATGTTCATATTCAAGCATGAACGTATAAACCTGTATATGTGTAACTGTATATACAAACAAGTATCGGCAGATAGGGTTTCCGCTGAATTTTCGCTTCCCCTACGTGCGGTTGGGGATTTGGTGTGTTATCTCCTTTTCGTCACGCTTAGACACACACATATATATATATATATATACATATATCTATATATATATTTATTTGTTCTGATTAGCAGCTTATGTTTTTAGTTAATGTCCAGGGATGATGTTACAAAATGAACGTTAGCCGCTTGCAGCCATTACTGGACTAAGCGAAGATAATACCTATGCAAATGATCCGAAACTAGAGACAAATGTTTACGGGGAACTTTTTCAAAATTTCCCACTAGTCTTTCCTCAATCCAAAATACTCTGCAATATCTGCAGATAATGATTAAAATACAAGCTTACATGCCGCGAAATATTTTTCAAGAACACTTTAACAAGAATGAAAAAATAATCGATTGAATCGGTTCAGCTACCTTTTATATTCCACTTGACACGATGTTGCGCAATAATTTCTCTCCTCCCACTTTGAAAGCTTACGCTTTAAGGGAAAGGTCAATTTTAATTGTATGCCGCAACCCCGATACTTATGCAATATAATTTTTAATAAATTTTAATTCGCTTCCAAGCAAGGTCGTAGTCTTCTCTTACAGTATGTAGTATGGTATAAATCTGTCTGTAGGCTGGTTTTAAGAAATATCGACATTTGACATCTGCATCTATTTCGTTATTCTTTTAAATTTATATATCTATATAAATTGATATTATATTTATAAATAATATTGTAAATATTTATATATACAAATGTCAAAACTCTTATCGCATGGGGGAAAAGTTCAATTAATTGAGAAATCCTGAGTAATTAAATAAATATACCTGTTGCGACAAAGCGAAGATGAATATTGTTTTCATTTTTAGTTGGAGTACGTGGAAGCTTATTGGTGCGTAGGGCGCAGTTATATGTGCTCTTAAAAATTTTGTATTTAAAACACTATTTTTGTCGTCGCTAAACGTGGTCTGATAATTTTGTCTAATTTAATTAAAATCTTCAATTGATTTTCATACAAATCTTGCTGTGTTTCTTCTTTCTACACATCGCGGTAGAACGGGACCGTGAAAGGTCCTAGTAGTGATTGCTCTAAGTAGCAATTCCGAAGATGTTTGCTAAGCCTTTGCGGGATATATTCACCAAGATTCATTCAAATAGTGTAAACTTAAAAAGAGATTGTAAGAGGTTCCTGTTTTTTTTTTTTTTGCTTTTTTTTTTTTTCGTTGCTCTTTTCCTATAACGTTTTACAGAAAGTCTACATCAGTACTAGGAGTCGAGTTTGCCTATGAAAAGCTGACTTGATTATTGGAACTGGAAAATTTAATTTCATAACGTCCGGTTTGTATAACAGACGCAACATTTAAGTGTAATAAGAAAACATAAAGATCAAAATATATAAGAAGAAAAGCGAAATGCAAGTAAAAAGTTTTATTAAAAAGGAAATACAAGTCGCAAAATGAAAAAATCAACTAATGATAAATAGTTTTATTTAATAAATGTCGTCAGATATTTAATAAAGAAAAAAATTAAGTTGAATTGAACAGCTAAAGCGTTACAGGCCATGTGGTGGAATTTTCTGCCGGTTTTCTATATTTTTTTGTTTTTTTTTTTCTTTTTTTTAAACTCAGTAAAAGCTGCTCAAAACCACTATTTATGTAATGGAAAAAAGTTCAGTTATCTCAAAAAATATATATAAATAAGTTTTCAAAAACTTATCAAAAATACTTTACGTACACAAAGAGCGAATTTCTAAACATTTGAAGATGACTACGAAAATGTTGCAAATCAATTTATGCACTTATGTCATATGGATGTAGTACATAGTATATAGTGTGTAAGTAAAGTCCAAAAGTAGGCTAATACAGAATTAACAGATTTTAATAGCATATCAACAGCAGCCTACTTTATGCTAACAATATTATTTAAAAGCCTTAAGAAGGCAAGTGGCTTTAGTCGCATAAAACAAATTCACACTTAAAAATTAAGATGTTCGTGTTATTTTTTAACATCCACTCAATAAGTCTCAGGTTTAAATTGTCTTATTTTGCTATGTCATCATTCAAACGCGTTAATTATACTATGCGCATCCCACAATACGGACGCCATAATCTTTCCAGTCGAGTCTTACCTTTTCTGCTCGCTTTGGACAGTTGATTCCGCCGATTACCGATTTTTCTCTGAAGTCGAGTAAAAATTCCATGCTTCACTCATTGTCATATATCACATGAAAAAATTGGTTTCATTCCGCGTAACCGGCTCCAGCACGTTAAGTTTTTTATCAAATGTGAACGAACGCTCGAATAGATCTTTCCCAGGAATAAATGTTAAAGCAAAATTATGGATGGGCTGGCTGCCTTTTGATGTCTTCACAATGTCAGCTAACTCACGTAACATCAATTTTTGAATTTTTTAAAATGATTTTCTGCACTTGATCCAGGTGCCGAATTCAGTCGACCCGAGAGTTCAGTATTATTATGAGTGTCGATATGATTTTGTTTAAAATTAACAAACCATCCACAAATTTATTTTTACGACAGACGGGAGTCGCCATAACATCTTTCAAGCGGGTATTTGATGGTGTTTTTTCGCATTCAAAAGCAACGTTTAATCAACGAACGAAACTTACTGCACTGCTTTGCACTGCTTTGAAAGTAACAAAAGGATTCTGACGTCATTAAAGCAACTGCAACTTGTAAACTAATTATCAGAATGTGATGAAGTTTTGACACGTAGCTTTTGAAGGTTGGCGTTATCGAGGAATTATATAGCTCTGCCATTAGTTTTTCCATGTAGACTTATTGAGCGATGTGTTACTTTGAAAGTAATTCAAAATATTGATAAAAAGCAATTGTAAAAATGCTCTCAACAGTCATCAGCCTGATGTTGGCCCATAAAAATCTCTGATTGTTATTTAAAATAAAAATTTTGTTTAGTATATAAGCACGATATGGTCTCTCAAATAATGTTTTAAATCTGATCATGTTAAGTTAATTATTTTTTAAATTCATTTATGGTCATTAAATTCTGAATATTATTGTGTTTACGGAGTATATTTCACTCTCTTGATATTCTTTCATGTTAGGAGATGAAAGAACCTCGAAGAACAGGAAGTTGAAAGTAATATGTTCCTGACTTTATAGCATGGCAAATATTTAGTAAGGCACGTCAAGGTGATAAGAGCATTTACTCTGAAATTGAGACAGTGACTGTAAAAAAAACAAAGGTGAGCTTTTGAATCCATTACTGAAAAATTTGCGGTATATCAGCTTTGCGAAATCAAAACGTTATAAGTAAGACGATCAAACGGTCACCTTGAGGGGCACATTATCACTTTTTTGAGACTTGTACGGCTCTTTTCTATTTGTGCGTGAAGAGAAAGACTTCCTACAAAACGTAAATACGTTTTTAATCAGCATAAGAAACTGGCTCGATTTATATATTGGATAAGAAAATTTGAAGTTTCACATATATATATGTATGTATTATGTATATTGCTCGAGTTTGTGCATAGCCTGCCGACAAGCGTATTACATAAGTAACCGAGAAAATTGTGAAACACATTCAAAAACAAGAATATTTGACATATCACCTGCAATGATGGCTTTGATCGGCCAATCGATGCATCTAAAAAGTCATTCTGATCATTCTTTATTGGTTAGCTGTGATGGTCATCCAAGAAGAATCCAAGAAGATCACTATTTTTACTTACGTTTTACTTGGGCTTATTAGATGAACGTTTAATCAAGCGTATATATGTACATGTTATGCGATGTGTTCTGTTAAAAATTTTCAAGAATCATGAAAATAATGCATTTTGATTAAACTCTTGTCAATAGTTAAGAAATATTATTCGTTTTTTCTTTTTTGTTTCCGTTTTTCGTTTACTTAACAAAACGAATAGAAGGTAGGCAAAGTGTTTTAAAAAGTGTTTAAAAAGGTGATTTTGTTTCCAACGTTAAATGCAATTAAAGATAGATTGGGAATGGAATGATAAAGTCACACTGACCAATAAACGCACCATTAGCAACAATTTTGCAATGGCAATTGAAATTATCTGCGTTAGTTAGACTCACTAACCGCAAACTAAATCACAATATAATTTTATATCGCGACTCTATACTCAGTCATTAATTTACGCTTGCTCTCGCAGTTTATATGCATTTCAGTTAAATTAGGTAATTATGTTTGTAAAGCCAAGGTCTCTGAGAAAATGAAATAATAATAAATAAGCGAACATGCATTTATACGAATTGTCTTTAAATATAAAGCAACAAAAAGCAGCAAGTGATACAAATCCATAGCAATTTTGATTACTTAACTTGTGTGTTTAACGGAAAAGCAATAATAATAATAATAATAATAATAATAATAATAATAATAATAACAGAAACTATGTATATGTGTGTGCGCACACTAGTTAACCAACATCAAAATAATTAATCATAAAACAATGACTTGAAAAGAAAAATTCACTGTAATTATTACCAAATTTTATTTTAAACCATACGGTAGTCGTGGTTGGTTCAGTTATTTCGCCTGTTCAAATTCACACACAACCAACCGACTGGATGACTGCCTCGCTGTTGTTATGCAACAATTGAACGCTTAGCATATATACAAAATATATATATATCTATCTATCTATCTATATATATACACGAATGTATGTATGCATGTATGTATGCATGTATGCATGTATGTATGGATGGATGGATGTATGCATAGACAATTGCTCTTTTTGTTTTCTTTCAAAGAAAACATCATAAATTGCTACCAACTCTCTACTGAGTTAAAAAACGAAAGAAACAATCATACAACGATATGTCCATGCATAGACCCCAACATACATTCATACGTTCATTGATGCAAACACAAATGCATACAAATTGTTGGAAAAATTTCGATAACTACAACGGACACGTTATTGGACCAGTAAATATCAACATGAATACAATTTAAACCAAAACATGTGCCACTGTAGATACATAACACGGTTACCTTTAGACACAGAATGGAACAATGTTTGTAAAAAGTTTTAATTATTTTATCTTGGCAAGTGATAAGCAAGAAAATAGTGCATAAAATAAGGGAAAAAATGAAACAAACTAAAGTAAACAAGAAAGCTATCTTCACTTAAGCCCCTACATATCCTACATAGCCCCCATATACAGACGTAATGTGTCTATAAACACAAAGACTTTTAAGTAAATGAAAGTACTTTTTAACTTATATAAAGGTCGAGTGAATCAGTTCTTGCGCCGAACTTTCCAATGACCTTGATGACTATGATGACTTGCCAAACATATTTTCTTAGTTATTGTCCAGCTTCAAGCACAACCTAATAATTAAATAAAATATAATAAATATATTGCCCGTATATACAGAGGGCTAGATGGACGCAAGAATAATCGAGACGTTGTTACAAATCGAAAGATAAAACTATTATATCCCGTAAATGTGCTGGCAACTGTAACAATTTTAAGTTAAATCATAAACCGCGAACACAATTAAGTGCAACTTAATAATGCTTTACATTTCATTGAACAGCGTGTGTTTTTAATGTGTGTTTATAATAGCTGCCGTCAATCCATTAAATCTTTTTAAATGTCTATTGTCTGGCAGTCCGGCCGCACAGCTGCACATAATTCCGTTGCCTAAGCAATCGCGTTCTTGCAAAATATTTTCTTTTACACAAAACGAAAATAAAAATTGATGGCAATATTTAAAGAGTCTCTCGTAACATCAAGTTATCATTTCTTCTTCTTCTTCTTTTTTCGAATAAATCAACCGTTCTTGGCTGTTCATCCGTAACGCCGCTTTTGATTTGTATTGTTTGAAAAAAGATTATTGCCTCTAACAACTTAACATATCTCTTAGGTACACTCAGAATACTTATAAAATAGTTCGACTACTGTCAAGCTAGACTGCTTTAATCTACTCTGTTTGCCTCTGACGGTTATCACGTCCGGCATATTCTCCTTGCTATTGTCCATGATGCATTGCGGATGCTATTATAGTACCATATTACACACTACCTTCTTCAGATCACATTGAGTATGTTTAAGTTCTTAGTTTGTGTTTACATTCTATGATCAGATGCATAGTAGTGGAAGTTTAGAAGAACGGCCGCGTTGTTTATCCCATTCCTGAATGTCGAATATCTTAGAAGCTATAAAAAGTGGTTGGCTCCGCAAATGAAATGCAAGTGGCTTAGGCATACCCCTAAGAGAAGCGAACAACTTGACACTTGTCTTGTGAAAATTTCTCGAAAGTGCCCCTATAAGAAAGAACATAGAAAATTAAAAAACTATAATATTCCAGGTGTGTTTCCTTGTGTATGGCGTCAACTTTCTCGGTGACAAATTTTGTAGCCGTCGGAGTTGCAACAACAGTCGGCCAAAAGATCCAGGCGGTTAAATAAGGTCGAAGTCTTAAGCTATTTTGGGGGATCGTTGACTTGCCTGAGCTACAATTGGTTAGAAAGAAATGTTAGTTTATATATATATCCCTTTGTGGACTGGATAAGAACTGTAAACATTGTGTTTGATTGTACGAGTGTTAATTCACCGATTGAAAGAAATATTTCGCTAAAAAATATTTGACCCAAGCATCAGATTAACTGCTTTTATGAATACCACTTAGAGTGTCTTGAGCATTATCGGAGCGGTTGTCGATAAATCAAGTTCGCTTTCGAATTCAGCAGATATAATACACTAATAATAATAAATAGGTCGGGGAGTAAAGAAAATATTTTTAAAATTTTTTTTTTTTGAGAAATTTGACTTTGTTCAGTAATGTCCAGATGTGTACAATCAATCCAACATGTGGATGGCTTTCTTATATACGGATTTGTCAAGGCTTTTAAAATACACTAAAGTTCTTGTAACGAGCACCCCATTTGATCTAAATTTGCTTACCTCGAACATTATTTTAAGATTTGATAGCAGATAATAGTCGCTGGCCGCCGCGTCTGAAGAGTACGGTGGCAGCAATGCAATTTTGCCATTGAAGCCATCCACCTGTCCACGCATAGGTATACAATTTCGTATCGAAATTTGTAATGCAAAGGTGTGAATTCATTGATAACATGTTCATGACTATTTTGATGTTTTCCCGCGTAATCATGCGCCCACAGTGTGCAACATCAACGATGCCTGTATGCTCTCGTTTAAAACCAGAGAACTGTCGGCAAATTTTTGTTTTCGATGAAGAAGAGGTACCATAATACTTTCGAAGACAATCTTGAGTTCGAATCAATCAAGGAACGAAGTTTGGATGTTCCATTGTTTTCGAAATAACAAAGGTGGCGCCAGGATAACCACTGTAACTCGGTATGACGTAAATAATCGAGATGAGATAAAATTTTTGCATGTGTCTTTTGAAGAGTGACACAGATTTTGCTTTATAGACAAAATCTCTATGTAGCAGCCGTGTGCGGGGAATGCTGGCCAATTTGTCGCAATATATGTTAAGTTTCAGTTTTCTATCTAAATGTCTGTCATTCCAATTCCGTTATTCAGACTAAAGAACGATTTTTGCGCACTCCGAGGCCCCCTGAGGTTATGATTTGTTCTGCGGGAAGATATGGGTAAGCCTTGGGACTCTTATTCTGTACTGCTAGTAATAAGATAAGGAAAAATTAATAAATATTCCCTGTGTATGATAATTTCAAGAAAAGGCAATATGATATCCTTTCGGACATCCAGTCTGCATATCTAACTTTCCTTTAAATTAAAAATGAAAAGTTCAAATTCGTGCGCGCGCATAAAAAAAATTCAAATTCTCTCGCCATTTGCTCGCTTATTTGTTGAGTAAGATTTGTTTGCAAACTTTTACTGCTCCATTTTTTTAAGTGTTCTTCTATGGCCATCGAATGCAACAAGACAACAGCATTAATCACCAGCGTTAACGACTTTTTTGTAGAATCGATTTCACACACATACCGTTCCTGATACTCTAATATTATGGTTTTCATTATGGCTTTACAGTAATAACGAGGCTTATGTGCATATCAGTTATATTGCAAAATAAAGGAGCTGGTAATTGTAAACCATTTACATAATCTAGGCATGTTATGTCTGCTCTTTGCATAAAATGTGTGGGAAAACTTTTAAAGAGTGGTAGAAAAATATTTCTTGTCCTTTTATGTTAAGAAACTGAAGGAGATGAAGTAACCATTACTGAGTTTGGAATTGAATTTCAACATGAGCATCAACATGAGCTCTGGATATGATTGCTTTTGCTGTTAAAAATAATAGACTTTAATGTTTTCAATTAGGCAATGATGCACTATCAGGGAACGTACGTAGGGAAAAATTTACTATATACGTTGGCCTATGGCTTTATAGTTGAAAATAAACTTCCAAAAAAGAAAAAAAAAAGTGGTAATTTACAAAAGCAATTGTATTCTCTGACGACGACGATATACGCAGGTATGTGTTGAGCATTTTTGACGGAAACTACAATACTTAATAACACTAATCGTGTCGATGCAGTGAAAAGTATTATTTTCGCATAATCGCTACTATTGTGAAAGTGTTTTCGTTTATTTTTACAAATTCGTTACGGAACGTCCCACTATGTTGGCAAGACCTAAAAATGGGGCTTCGTGGAGCTCACAAGGGCGCTGTTTTTAGTTTATACATCTGCGCGTTTGGCGGGGTTTGCTGTAAAAGGTGAACTCACCATAGCTGAGATGTAGTTGTACGTGATTGGTTTTGCAACATTTGCAACATGCAATAATATATTCTTGATCAAAGTGAGAGCCTGAAGAGTGGAGTTAATGCTTTTCGGGCGTCTGTACGTTTGTCCGCTATGCGCTCCTATTGAACCGGTTAAATTTGCAATGATTGCGAAAGAAAATTTGATGAAACAATTTCAAATACATAGTGGAGATTAGTCGAAAACTTGGCGGAAACATATAGGACGAGCATCTAAAGCTTGCTGATAATAATGAAAAGATTTTAGTTTATTATCTATAAGCGATATTGATCTGCATTTTGATAAAAATAGTTTTTAAGGTCTGCGTACCGTTAACATTGTATGCGTAGGTAGTGCCATCTGATATAAGAATATTTAAAAAAAAAAATATATTTTGCATATTGAACGTTTTGGTTTGAAGTAGTGGGTACTCATGATTACGTTTACGCTATGTGATGTTGATTTTCCTAAATTTGAATCATTACCATCTTAAGCATTAATATAGGCTTGCGTTTCTGTTCATGCAGAGTAATGTACGTGCTTTAACATTAAACTCTGAGAGGGGAGAAGGAAAATGAAAAAAGAAAAAATGAAAGAAAAATTTAGAGCTTGACATTAATCTTTTTGAAGTGCTCACGATAAAGCCAGTTTTTTTCTTTTTTCTTAATTTTCTATTAACTTTACACTCAAGTGCGGTTTATGGTAAAAACCAATTAAAATTGCGTATATAATACATACGTAAGCGTGCACATGAATGCGCTTTATAAGCTGCATCTAAAATGAAAATGAAATGAAATAACGTTAGCTTTAGTTTCTTGGACGAAATTTTCCTCTTTTGAAGATTATTCAACATTTGCTGGTTTTTTTTTTGTTTTTTGTAAAAGTAAAACACGCATATAATTAGTTGTTTAAAAAATAAAGTAAAAGCATTTTTTTTTTTTTTTTTAATTTCTACATTAAAAACATAATAAATATATAAAATGCTACATTTTTTGGTTATGTTTCTCTCTCTTTGCCTAAAAAATGCATATTTCCTTGCGTTGCTTGGCCAAAGCATTAGAGTAGAGCTCGTAACCCAACTAGCAACAACATATTCAGCTATCTATTAAATAAATAAACAAACAAATGATAAACTTGTTTTAGTTGCCTGCTTAATTAACTATTAAATGGTTATTACACAAATACGATAACCGTTCCCAGACGACTTTACACTGTATACGGTTGTATTATAGTTTGCTATTGCATTCACTTAAAACTTCCTTATCGTGACAGAACAACGTATGATTTTTTCAAAGAAATTATAGAAATCTGCAAAGAATAAGTTTAATGCTCCTTTTCCTAATACAATATTGGAATGCTTATAATAAAAGGCACTTTTTTTTGGAATCTTTTAATGAGAGGCTTGTGAGCCATTAAGGACAATATAAATATAGGAAGCCAAATGTGAAGTAATTCACTTTAAAGAGAAACGAAGACATAAGTTGTAACCGTCTGTCAGCACTGAATTGAAATAACAGAATGAATAATATGTGGTATAAGAAAGATGTTGTCTTACAGTAACTCCTTGTATACCTGTTATGATATTGATGCAATCTAAGGGCACAAACATTTGTCATATCATGTCTATACACATACATACTAAGTATAAGATGTCCCCATATTTTTTTTTTTTTTGGTTTACGTGTTATTTGGAAAATTTCTCAAATTCGATTCGCATCTCTGGATTCCGAATTTACAAAACCGTGCTCTTTAGTTCAATTTATCTTTTTCGGCCGGTACATTACTTCATTTATGGAAAAGTGGTTAAATATAGCATCTTGTTTGCTTCGTTTCATCAGTGATTTCTCAGTAATTTTTTCAGTGATTTTTTGCCGTCAGCATGGTTTTTGCGGCGAAAAGTCTACCGTCTTGGAAATCTGTCCTGGAAATTTGTCACGTTTTCAAATCATGTTCCGCATTGCATCAATTTTCACTTTTGTAAATGATGTCAAGCTATTCTTTTCTACTCGTAACATTACAAATGTTAAAATTCCCTCCCATTCGTGACCTATTTTCACTCGTTAACTGATGTAAAATTAATCTAATGTCGTTGAATGTTTCTAGATGCAAAACATGCCTTTCTTCAGATTGTTCTCTATCGACTATCAATTTTCATAGATTGGAAAATATGGTATCAGATGTTGATTTTGATATTATCGTTGATCTAAATAGGACCTTATCTTAAGCGTCATAACAAACAGTTTATATGTGACGCTAATAACACCTATTCATTAATATACCTCGCAGTTTGGGCTCGAAGCTATTCTTACAGTATGTAGAATTGGTATGAAAGTAGTTTTTCCTTTTTCTTTACATGCTTCTTATCTTTTTCGTAATATGAAAATCGTTTAAAATGAGTTGATCTATATTCGCTTCAGAAAAGAAACCGCTTGTCAGGGATGTTCTTTACTTTTAAAAGGGAAAAGGACAAATGTTTGCTCCTACTTGTTTTCTACGGACTGTGCTTCAATTAATCGACTCACAACTTAGGCGCTTTTTTGGTCTCTCTTTTAAAATCTTAAAGCTTTTGGAATGTTGGGAAATCGGGCATGTAAGATGATTAACAAAAATATCGTGACTTGTCTCAAAACGTACATGTATACAAAGAGTTTGCTAACAACGAGATGGCGATTGAATCACGAAAGGAGGAATCGAGTGCCGAAAATCTGTTAAATTGTTATGAATCGCGTCCTGTAAAACAAGAGAGAATTTTATGTAACAACATGTATTATAGGTAAGTATATCCAATAGTTGCATATTGAGCAAATGTAATATTAGTTATTCTGTTCTTCTATTCATATATTCTTGTAAGTAAATAAATAAAGAGTATTTTAAATATCAGGGAAAACGAGCCGCAACAAATCAGTTTCGCTTAAAGTTGAATAAATGTACAAAACTATTGGAGTTTTTCCACTGAAACGTTATGTCTCTCTTGGTTGTTTTCATTATTCTCCAATAGACGCGTTGATGAGAAACTGAAGGAAATATGTTTAGTACAAAATACTGTACAAAAGACTGTAAACATAACATGACATGTAATTGCAAGCACTTTTTTCTGAAATAAAAATATGGCACAAAGACAATTATGCCGTCTTAGGTAAGCTATTGTTAAAAGCTATCATACCGGAAATATCACATGCAGATATTTATAAATGTGTACATTTAACATAATATACTTGAGGAGTAAATTAAAATATAACATAATCGGTTCGAAATCACAATCAAATTTCGTGACGTACAGGCGAAGCTGTTTTGATAAAATTTTCAGATTATAATCGTCAATCAATTCACTTCAGAAAACTTGCAGAAACTTTTTTTGTTGTTGTTATGGTGTATATATCCATACGAGCAGCTATAATTACTTAATATACTTCTTTAGAAAGGTTTCACTACTTTTCAATGTGACAATAAATCAGTAAGTAACGGTTTCACAAAAATATTCCTGAGAATCGTGAGCGTGTTTGTTAGAATATTGTATCCACCTGTACATCCGCCGTCACATTCACCATCAAATTTTGAGTCAATTTAAACATGTCCGCCTGTCTGTCTATATGCGTGATCTTTGTGGCGAACGTTGCCCTGGTCGCATAAATGAAGCTATCGCCTTCAAAACTGGTAGAAGCATTGGAAATTCTTCCATGCAGATCGATATTGCTCTTGGGCCACATCGATCGAAGGACCCGTCCATACTAGCACGCAAAATTAAAGTACATCTGTTTGCAAAAGTAAGAAAAAATGCTTTTGGCCGCATTACTTACAAAGTACAGATGATTAACCTATAAAAATGTTAACGAACCTGAACCTGTAAATATACAACACACATATTGAACACGCCCATTCAATGTTATAGTATACCAAAATTAACTTTTTTATTGCAATCTTTATGACTGCCCGAAGGAAGCTTCAAAGATTCAATAAGGTACGTGTACTCTCAGCCAGCGTCAAATTCGGAATTCGCCTAATCATATCCGTCTGTTCGCTCCGCCTGCTGATACGTGCAGAATCTAAAATAAAGTTTTTTCCCGTTCGCAAGAATTTGTTTAAAATCTTGCGAAAAAATTGAAAGTTTTTGCTCGCAGGTTGGTTTTGACAATGTTCCAAATCGGGTAAGAGACAACGCTAACGCTATAGTGTAGCATGGATTCCTTTCTGAGTGCTTTCACTTCCACTATTCATGCCCAATTTAAATGCACATATATTCCTTTTTGCAGAACGTTAAAAACGATATATCATGGGAGTGAATAATGGAGAAAATACTAATTGCCCGATTCCTCCATGTTTAAGTGAAAGCAGCTTAAATTTTTAGTTTTGTAGTAGGCACACATCGAAGCCGATTAGATTTGGATTGTTAATGATCTGCTCTCAGTGCAAAACCTTTTGCTCTTTCTTTAGACGGAGCTTTCCTCTAATTTGCTACACCTATCCCTCATATTTTTAACGTCCGAATATATATATAATATAAACTTTATATAAAAATGTCGATAGTAGTTATATGCAGTCAACATATGCTTGTAAAGTCTCCTCTCATAGAGACTACGCAGGAGTGCTTATGACTGTAACCTAGCTGTTAGGCTTCAGAACGCCTAATCTGCATTCCTCTTTTCCTTGCCAAATTTATCGGCTAGAGGAGTCGCTGCAGTTGAGTCAGTATCTCGAACCATTCTTCTTTTACTCATCATCTCTTATTTACACTTATTTTCGGGCTTCTTAGTTTTCTACTTAAGTTTATGGACAAGTTACGTAATCCTGTAAACGGGCGCGCTTAGCATCAATTTGCATGCTTTACATTTGTTCACAAATTGGGTTATTGGGAAATGCAATTCGAAGCGTTTCGAAATGTGTCATATTTGGTTGTTTTATTTTGTTAGTAAATTTTGCTCACTATTTTGATTTGTGACACACTTCAAGTGAAAGCACATCTGCAACGACATGCCAACAAAAAAAATGTTTTTTTATTGAAAATCAATTTTAATCGAGTGCATATTGACCATTATTAACCATGACCTTTTGTCGTTTTCCGGTTAGTTTCATAATCCCTTCGGTGTAGAACTTCTGTGGCTAGGCCAAGTGATTTTCAGTGGGACTTCGGTAGAAGAACTTTTTACCATCATGAGAGTTTTGTGGCGACCGAAAGAAATGGTGCAACGTTCGGTCTATATGAAAATTTTCAAACCAAGTTCAGTCAATTTGTTCCGAGTCATCAAAAATGTGTATGGCCGCGCATTGTCATGATGGAACACAACTATCTTTCTCTTGGCCAATTTTGGTCGCCCTCTTAGGATTGCGCAGGATTCGTTCAAAGGGTCGCGTTGTGCACAGTACAAGGCAGAATTGATTGATTAGGTCAGGTTGCAGCAGCTCATCATGGACAATTCCCTTCCAGTCGTCCTACCAAACATTCTACCATAACCCTGTTTCCCGGCAATTCACGCTTTGAAGTCATTTATCTAGCTTCACCAGATTTGACCATGAACGCTGGATTTCGATATTCCCGTATTTCCCCAATTTTTCATCGCATGCAATAATTCGCTTTAAAAACGGTTTGATTTCATTGCGTTTCAGCAACATTTCACTGATGGTAATTCGGTCAATCAAATTTCTTTCCGTTAATTCATGTGCCGCCTTAACATCGACGTTCTTTTTGTAATCTGTTTTTTTCAAATGATTCCAAACTGTCATGTGGTTGATGTTTAGTGCGTCCGCTATCTGCTTACAGTTTACGTGCATGTCTTGCTCCACCAGTTGCAAAATTTCATCGACTTTTTCACTTCGTTCACTCACAGTATTCACACCATGCCCTTCACAACTTTTGCGCCCCGTTTTTACGTTTTTTATAGTAAAAAAGCATCACATAGCGTATTTCATCAGATATTCACTCATTTTCGAATCAATATAATTTTTGACACGAGCAAAGAATTAGAAGACTATCGGATCAATATATATGTATATAGTTTTTCATCATAGTATCCCAAATCAATTCAGCTACGCCCATCCAACGGCCTTTCTACCTGTTGTCTATTGTTGGAAGGCCCATGATAGTAAAAATTGACTTTTAATGGGTGGATCGGCAGATGGGTGGATAGGAGGATAATAGGGGTCAGCCATCCAAAATAGGTAAAAATTCGAAATTGCAATTCATAGCAGATATCGATTTAAAACTTGATATTATCTAAAACGCAAATATATATTTGGTCCCGATCGCCGATGCGGCTAAACGGCCAAAAAGAGACTTTAGATTTTGTAAATATTTGGTTGATATTGGGATTAAAGATTCGGTTTCGTTCTAAGACGTAGACAATTTGTTCACTGGTTCTAAATGAATTCCTAATTTTTTTATTTAGTGTAAACTTACATGAACGGAACGGAACGATATGCATGTATTATATATAGATAAAAATTCCGAATTCTTGGACATCATAAATTGCAAGACTAGCTTTATACTAATATTTTTACATAATGCCATTAATAGGACGATGAAGACCGAACTTATTGCCATTAAGTAATAAAAATTTGGAAATTTCTGAAAAAGAAAGTTCAGTATGTTTAGCACCGATAGGTACGATACAATTTTTCCGTGATAGACATTTTTTATGCAAATGGATGGTTTTACTTACAACGACACCATTATTTATTTTAATTCCATTAAATTGATAATCCCGTTTAGGGAAGGAAAGAACGATTTTCTGCGATAAGTTTCATCGACCTTCGACGCTAAACAGCTCGATTATGAACTAAAAATCACTGTTAGATGCGGATGCTAGAGCTAAGAAAAATATTAACTATCACAATAATAATAATACAATATGTTGTTTGAGATTTAACTAACATTTTGGAATTAGTTTTTGTTTTTTTTTATAGAATAAATTAAAAAATTAAATGCATTTAGGATGAATCTTTTATTTTAAAATAATATTTTACATATATAACCCGACTTTCTCTTTTCCTTACTTACTGAGGCTAACTTAGGTTAACTTTTAATTGCTGTTCATTAATTCTGCACGGACAATGGGATAGACTGGTTATATCTGGCTTTCAACTCTTGTGGACCAACGTTTTGAACTTTACTTTTATTTATGTCATGGAGTGCATTTTACCAAAATGAGAAATAGTGATATTCAGAGAAAGAGGATTGCAAAGATCGTGGCGGAGAGAGAGAGAGAGAGAGAGAGAGAGAGAGAGAGGGAAGGAGAGAGAGGAAGAGAATATGCAGACAAATAATTGTACCTAAAAACGCAGAGATAGTCACTGAAGTGATTCGTTCAACACATGCAGTTAAACTCTAATTACCCATATGATGATTACTTTGTAGATGAAAGTAACCAAAAAAGTAAAAAAAAAAACACACACAATACAAAACAAAAACAATAGCAATAAAACTCTTTCTTTTTTTTTTACACTTGTATGTCTAAAGTATTTATATATACAGTTTTTATTTTTTTATATATATAATATATATATATATATGTATATATATATATATATATATATATATATACATATTTGTATTTGCATGTTTGTATATGTAGTACAATAGCGGTAGCAGCACAAATGTATCTTCCTTTCTATATTGCTGCAGCTCTCTTATAAATAATATTAGTCATAAAGTGTGCAATAGTGTTTGTTTATTTATTTTTTTGCGAAGCACCAGCAATAGTTGGTGTTTTAACATCGGTGATATGTGCTGCATTTTTATTCCAACTCTTTAATTGTAAATGTGTTGAAGTTGTGTGTATGTTCGACTTGTCGATAATAATAATAATAATAATAAAAAAAACAAAAAACATTTGTTGTTACCAATGTTTTTTCGTTGATTTAATGTTGCTATATTATTGTTGGTTTTTATACTATTACTAACTACTACTATTACTGCTACTTGTTGTTGTTACTACTAATACTAGCAATAGTAATACTGTTACCAATTCAATGGTGCTCCATCTCGTGTATTGACTTTGGCTGATTTTTCCAAACAAACCGAAAAAAAAAACAAAAATAGTAAACAAAAATAAAAACACACTAAAGCTAAACACTTTCTTCCTAACAATATAAAAGCAGCAAATTTCAGCAGCAACAATATTATTCCGCGGTGGAAAGTCATTTGGTTAACAACGTTTCTTGGATCAGCTTAATATTTTGATCTCCTTAAACAACAACAATTTTTATTTGTGGTTTTTAAGTTGAAATCTTTTTTTGTTTGTACCATAATAAAAAATAATAGTGAAATGGATCTTAAGGTGAGTTAGGCATTCAAAAAATGAACACAAAAAAAAAAAGGATTATAAACTAACTTAAAACTAAACAGAAAATATGATGATGATATAAAGATGAGAGCACAAAACGTGCAGCTTAAAAATAAAAGAAGGAGTACATATAGATAATTTATGTTATATATGATCTACATAAGAATTAAATCGAACATTGGGACGATAATTTAAAAACGAACAATCAAAAAAAATATATTTATTTATATAAAAACTATGAAAAGCAAAAAATCTGAAAACATTGAAAACTTAATGCGAATGAAACAAAAGTGCCATAAACGAACAACATAACAACAACAAAAAATGTGATGTGAAGATCATTCTAGCATTATTTGGCAAAAACAATCGTCATCTGAGAAACGATCTTATCCACTTTGACTGTTTTTCTTGATAAAAACAAGGACAGAATGCTTTAAATGCTTTAAAATACAAAAAAAAAATAAATAAATAAATAAATAAATAAATGAAAAAAAATATATAAAAGTGATTATAGAGCAAAAAAACTGAACTAAATTATTTAAGCGTATTATATGATAACAAAATAAATTTATATATAAATATTTAAAAGAAACGCCTGTCGTTGTACAGCGTGTGCTATATAATAATTTCTTCAAAAGTCAAAGCAAGTAAAAAACTGTTATCGTTAACTTTGAAAGAATCACTTTTTAAAAAAACAAATTCGCATCTAGATTAAAGATAAACAATAACTGAAGTGGTTTGAGTAAATATTAAAAAGATTTCAGATTTCACTTTGTTAAGAATTGTCAATAACAACGTTTTCTATACGTTGTTTTTTTCAGTTTATAGTTTTGGTTTCCATGTTGTCTTTAACTTTGGCCTATCCTGGTCTTGAGCATCATTATTATGAAGGCGGTCATGAAGGGGGTTACGAAATAGCTTCTGCTGGGCACGGTCACGAAATTGCCCTCTCAGAAGGACATGGCGGCGGACACGAGGAGCACTACGAAGATGAACATGTGGACTATTATGTATGATTTGTATTCATGTTCTTATTCCCTTTCTTTCTTACATATCTTTATGGAGCTTAGCGCGAACTGACTTTTATAATGATATGTCATAATATGTGTTTGTGTGTATACATTTTAGGCTCCACCGAAATACGCTTTTAAATATGGTGTTAACGATTTTCATACTGGTGATGTAAAGTCCCAGCACGAAACACGTGAAGGTGATAGCGTGAAAGGTGAGTAAGCGTAGTGAGTGTAAAATAAAAAGTAAGTAGGCAAAGCAAGGCTGTATACAATCGTATCAATATCTAATAATTATGCTAAAATACTTGATGTCTCAATAAGTGGAATTCTACTCCTATGATATGCTATCATATATTTACCGAGTTCAGCAAAATAAATTTTCCCCGTCCTCAATGAAAAATCACGCTGTATTTGCTTTGTTTGTTCGTTTACGTATATATATAAGTATTGTAGCCTTAAAAGTTAGATAGATCTATATATTTTTTTTGGCTATTGCATCGATCCCTCAATGGAATATGCAAAGTTATATTCAGGACCTTTTTGATACTTTTTGGACGCCATCTCTAGATTTATATATCTATCTCAACACTTCTCGAAAACATTGGATTATTAAAAATCAAATCCATAAATGTCTCTCTTATGACAGAAATAACATTCGCAAAAGGTTTTTATTGACAGTCAATGACAGTGACAATGAAATTCAATGCATACAAAGAACATCTTGCATCTTGTCGCTAAAATATTACAGTAACAAGCGAAAAAAAAAAACAACATTTACAGGTGGGAGCGATTCTTTAATGCCTTAAGCACTTTTTATAATAACAATGTTTCGATGAATTTTTTTGCAGCATTGTCTAAAAGAAATCATAGTTCAAATGCACATGCACTTGCACGTCGTATCGATATAATGTGCTCCCTAAATTATATGCTAAATTTATTAACAACTAATGCAAAAGCCGCAGTAGGACTAGGCCGACTACGAAATACTTTAGATTACCATTTGCTTAATACAGCTATTCAAACTTGTATATCAAAACGGTATCCCGGGTCGGTTTTAGCACAAAATACTAAAAGTTACGCTGTTTTACCATATAAAGACTTGTTCTATGTAAGAACGCTCTTATGTATGTAAGAGAGGCTTCAAAACATTCTTCCAAGCCATTAAAATTTTCTACTTCTACTTAATATTCCAAAATACAATTTTTCATCGGTTTTTTTCGAAACAAAAAAATAGACACACATTAGACAGGCCTGCCTATGGGAAGGGGGTCTATATAAACTCCATAAGGTTGTTGCGTACATTGGCATAAACTTCATATACCAGGGTATAAGAAGGTTGAACATGTTTTTAAAGTTTTCCGAAATGGTCATGAAAGCGTATATTTGAACACATTGACGACGTATATTGGACAATCAAAAGTAGTGATAACTAATAATGCCACCAAAGCCATAGTCAATGCCAATTAAAATTTTCAATGAAATTGAAAGAAGTGATTTTTACTACTAACAAAACCGAATGTCAAGAGAAAAAGTCATACTTGCAGCCAGAGTTGCAAACAATAATCGTATTTTTACCGTCAATTACGGGCCGTATTCTAATCGAGAAATTTATAATATTACAAAGGCATTTTAAATATCATTATTCGCCTTGATTTCATTGGGACTTGTAAGCTTCATGGACTTTTTAAAGTGCATTTCTATCATAACGCATGCATTGATGGATTTTAAGTGAGTTCCTGCAATGGGTATAAAACCATTATGTCCATTGCGTTCATTACGTTGGTTATCCTATGGAAACGGTTTTCGCGTTGAATCTTTCAATGGACCTGTTAAATATCTGCATTCACTTTAATATTTAATATAGTTGGGAAGTCTTTGAGAACGAAATTTTTTAGCTTTTGAGGACCTGTTTATGAGCTGATCATGGGAACTGTGAAACTTTGAGAAGATGTGGCAAGCGTGAAGGTGTCTCTTCATTTTTGCGGTCCTGAAAGTTTTAAGAAAAGACGTCGAACGGGGAAACAGGCGTACACGGAGCAACTCAAAATCTTACACCGATCAAGCATATACATGCTGACGCTAGTTTCTTTCTGCTGTAATTGGAATAACCATTTTTCGATAATAGGTGTAAGCACTTTTTGTTTTTTCGCTATAACGTAGGCGAGGTCGTTTATAATTCACCAAAATATCAAAAGTTGGCTCAACTCCTTTGAGCATTAACGCTTTCAGTCCAGCGTTCATAGTGATTCTCATTGCCAATTCGTTAATAGAAAATCAAAGATATGACTTAGTTCTGAGTGTTAAGTAGGTATGTGATTTTCATTCACATGTGATTATCATAGTACGTTGAAACGTTTTTATTGTCACTTGTTCTGTTGTTTATCTTATAAAGTCTAGTTAACGAGCCGACAAATTAGTTTAATAGCAAAGATCTGTTTTCAATTCCACGAAAACGGGATGATGTTCCAGGAACACGATGGATGTATGTCCTGCTCTTACTAAAATACTTACCGATTGATTTCTTAGGGAACTTTAAATTTTCGAACGGCTAGTTCATATCTTTGTCTACTCTCTAGGCAATTGGGTAGATATCTAAAGCTTACATGTGACTGCAAGGAGCAAAGAGACGGCTTAGTATATGCTTCGTGCTGGTTTCATGACCACATGGGATATGTGGTGTCCGCTATAAGAGTTTGTATGAAATATATTGCTTCGTTCCAATATATCGTCGATTATCTGCAGAAGAGAAGTCCAATTTGTCGCCCACGACTAAAGAACGGTAATAGTAGTAGTGACATCAATTTGAATTAAGCGCTTGACCAATCAGTATTACGCAAAGTTCGTGCTGATGTATGTTTTCTAGCGTTCTTCGTTTCTCGCGTGTCAAAACTTGGTTAAGAAACTATCTATCACTGACGCACAAAATTTTGCAAGATTCATATAATGTACGAAGTAATTAGAGAGTGTCTGAGCGATTGCAGAAAGTAGGTGAGGCATAATAGCAGTGATTGTGCAATGATCCACGATATAAAATATGGTTTTATAATATTTCGATAATCCTCGTATGTAATAAGTAATTTTCGCTAATTTTTGTTAATTATTTTGTTAATTATTATTTAATACTAATTACAGAAGTTTCTACCTTTATCGTTACCGTTACCATTTGTTTCTTTTTGCTTGTTTCATGTAATTTCAGGTCAATATTCATTGGTTGAGCCGGACGGTTCTATACGTACAGTTGACTACACCGCCGATAAACATAACGGTTTTAATGCTGTTGTACATAAGACTGCTCCCGTCCACGGTCATGAAGAACACGAATATCATCATTAGATTGGTCAGGCGACAATCTAAACGATTAGTAAACCAACAAAAAAAAAAAGAAAAGTGACTTGATAGCCATTCCATAAACATGAAATCGTGAAGCTAGTGAATTTGGAATTTTTTTTTTTTTTTCTTAAAACAAGGGAAAACAAAAAAAAAAAAGAAAAAAAAGCAAAACAAAAAATTTTTATTTTCTTAACCAATAATTTTTATTAACATCTACGAAAAAAGTATTTCGTTTAATTTAGAGATAAAAAAAAAGGGATATTAGCAAGAGGCATATTGTAACGCTGCTATCAAATCCGAGGCCAAATAGTAAATGAAACAAAAATACCAGAGGAATAAGAAAACATTAAGTCATTGTCTTAAAGCAATGCTTGCATTAGTTATAAAACTATCCGTGTTTATTAAAAGAGAGAAATAAATTAATTTAATATTTTAGCTTGGATTACTTTATGTAGTATTTATGAATTTGTTTTCTTGATTACTTCCAAATGACTTTATTTTTTTCTGTGATAAGCTCTTGTTGTTGTTGTTATTCTGAATATTCTCCCTCTCATAGCCTCTTACGTCTTAATAAAATTTATTTCCTATTTCTTTTAACTCATTTTCTTAAAACACATATATATACATAATTAATAATTTTCCGTTTCATTAATTTCTTGCATAAGCTCGTTCAGAACATATGTTAATTATTTAATTTTCTCTTTCCTTGTGACTATTCGCGTAACTAATTTTGTTTTGTAATGTTAGTAACAAATTTTTTATCATTTTATTTTCCTTTTTTTATGTAAAGCATTGCTGTAGATAATGGTTATATAATATAATTCCTTAAAGTTATATATTGTAATAACTCCTATAACTAATAAAAATAAAAACTAAAATATATATATATATATATGTATGATATATAAAAAATTAATATTAAAAAATTTTTGGTTTTTTTTCCTGTGAAAGTTGCTTCAGTTGCTTAGTGATTTCAATACAATGAACTGGAGGCTTTTATCATAAGTCATAGACGTTTTTCTTTCTTTTGTTAGAAAGTACCTTTCATATGAATAATTTTCAAGAAACATATGTATAAAATAAAATTCATAATCAGATGGACTATATGTTTCTATATAGTCAACCTTGAACCTTTAGTATACTATGCTATACTATATATTACAAATATTGAAAAACTCAGGTAACTCAACCAACTTTTATGGATGGAAATTTGTAATTTTATGTTAATGATTTTTGTTTAATAACTGAAGTGATGTAAGGCAAGAAATAGTCGTTTACCTCAGTTGACTGTTCAACTCGATATTAGAATCTTATATACGACTGCTTGGCTTTCCAAGTCGTAAGGTCAGAGGCATTGGGTTACCACTGTTCGAACAGTATATTTCATTATAGTTCAACTGACAATACGAAATTAAAAAGAAAGAAAAATTAGATAAAAGGAGAATTGAAGAAAACTGTGTTGTTCTGTGTTACGTTAGGTATTTCTGCGTAACATGTCCCGGGTTCGGTTAATGATCATCCTCTGCAATATGTTTGTCCAATATTAACTACATGTGCCTGTCTGCTAATTCTACACCATTCCAATGCTATATCATTGCAATTTTATCTGGCACATTAAACAAGGAAATATTGAAAATAAATTAAACACACATTACGAAGAATAAATGTCACACAACAATATCTAGACGTATTGTATCGAAACTACCCGCTGCACACATGTTCATACAAAGTGCTCATAAAGACAAATTCTTGGGGAGCTTATGTTCTAGCCAAGAAGGTTAATCGTGCCGTCCATGATAACCACACTTAATTTTTATGTTTCAGAATCAGCTTCCATCTAAGTGATGCATTTTCTAGTGAATTCGGTTATCGCCCTCATCGCCTCATAATGGAGATAATCGACTTTGTCCCTATGGCAATCTGCAGCTGAGCCACATAAAGCCAAGGAACTTAATGTTAATTAGCCATAACCAGTAATTGTTAAACGGCAGTCATCAAATATTAAGGTATTAATTTAAGGATTTGTGAACACCAATAACTTTTAGATTAACTATATAGATACAGCCAAAAATACAGGAACCAATTGCTGAGCTCAGTTTACGCTTCTCCTTATCGAGTTAACTCGCTAGCGAATTTCCAATTTGGATTAGTCGTTCTCGTTAGCGACCAACCGTAATGAGAATACGATAGCGGGCGAGTGTTTGATCGCTGTTTGCTTTCTCAATCATTCCACATATAACGCGTTATATGGAAAAGTCGTTATATGGAAAAAGATCGCTGACTAATAATACTTTGACATTGTAGATTGGTAGGAAAAATGTAATTCCGTTTGGACAATTTTTGGAATCCTCTCTCATATAACCGTTCTTATGAAAATTGAAATCTTTGCATGGCAAAAAGGTATACCTTTCAATATTTCATGGTTCGTGATAGTAAATTGACAAAGAAGCCAACTTTAGTGGCTTTGGAGTTTATCACGAAAATTTTTTCATGATAATAATTTGACATAAAAATTGAGTAGAATCGCACTGGTCTATCTCTTGGGCCCTACTCCATATAAGATTTATTACGAATTTGTCATTGGCCGACAGTAGCAACTTAGCAAAAAGTTAACGATAGGGAATTTGAATCACATAGTTCTATTTCTTAGAAGTTAAGATATATATATATATATATAGCGGTTATCATGAGACGCAAGCGCTTACGGAGACAGAGTCTGATTTCTAGTATTTTATTACGGAAACTGAAAAATAATAACATTTTTGAGAAGTTAATTAAGTTTGTTAAATTTGGATCACGCCAAGTGAGGCTTTGGATATCCTCCAATAAGCGGTTTTTCATGGAAAATATGCCTTCGCTTGAAAATGATGTCTAATTTTTTGATATACAAGTGAATAACTGTAGTAGGCGAATTGATGTAATATGTCTGATGATCGGCCTTACGTTGTTATGAATATGATGTCCTTACTTGCTTTAAGGTGACTTACAGCTTCTCACATAACTTCCGAAAATATTATAAATTAATTACATCCCCTTTCTCGAAGGTTCTTCCTCTTAACAAATCAATGTATTTATAAATGGATGCGTTGGCTTTTCTTACGCGATTTATTTTCAGTTTCCGAAAGCACTTTGCCACCGCGTGTGAGACAGAAGCATTTAATTTTTTCTAAAATTCTGCTCCATTTGTAGAAAGGCTGTCATGAAAATTAAAAAACAAAGAGTAAACTAAAAAAAAAACACAATTCATTAAAGTGATAGATAATTGGTTATCTTGTTTAACATTATGTTTAGTTATGAAATAAAATTGTTCTGATCATCGTGATCATCGTGATGTATAATAATAGGACATTTATTTACATGTAGATATATTTCTTATTAATTCACTCACTTGTAGGTGCGTGCGATCTACATATATATGTTATTATTACATATATAAGTTCGAAAAACAGATAATTTATAAAAATGTTTTCCAAAAAACTCATACTTTTTCAAACTGCGGTAGTTACTATTATTGTTATTATTATAAATTTATCATTATTGCTGATACATGGGTTTTTCATTCATAAGCAAGCGAACGTTGTTATTTCAAAAAAGTAACTAATTACTGTAAACAAATAAAGATACCATGTAATGCTAGCCGTTAATATCTGTTTATGTTTTCTGATGGTTATTCAACTTTATGTCTAGCTTAAGAGTGCGTTGTGTACGGTTTGTATAAGGTTTAAACTTCAATTGAAGTTCAATAATATGCATACATTTGTCTCAACGCAAATGCTGATTAACGTTTAAATGACATTTTTTTTGCGCTTGTGTTTAAGAGCCGCTGTGGCCAAGCTTTGTACACAACCTGTTTTATTTTATATGTACATATTTACTTCGAAGAAAGTTATGCCTAACGGAAGGAGAATGGCGACAAAAGCGCACAACATAATATATACGTTTTTATTCATCCATTGTAGGCGCTTCTAAGGAAATATATGAGATATGTGAAATACAAAATGCAAATCATGGAAATAGGCATCGTACATTTTCTCAATATCCATCTTTCTCTCTCTACTAAAGTCGTGATCACAATCTGCTTGAAACATAAATCTGGCACTACATTTTTCTTTTTCCCAACAATTGCAGTTTCCGAAAATTACCTAAACAGGTGCCTCTTTAACCGGAATAAAATGTCTAGCTACCCTAAAACAAATATATCAGCAGATCTTTCGAAAGTTTTCGTAAGTCTGGGCAGTCCTTTAGCTCGCATTCTTTTGGCAGATAATGATTGTGACATTTGAAGGCGGGTAGGGTCTAAGCATACCGCACCTGCATACCGCGCAACACGCTACCACGGCTTGTCGTTCTGTAACCATGCTCTATAAGATGAATGCTCACAAGCACTACTCCCTGTCTTCCTATAACCCTCCCTGATCACTACCGTGCCCGCACGTATAGACGACGTTCCGTGACTGGCTGTTTTACAATAAATAGTGACTGATTTTTATAATATCAGCGTTCAAACCAACCTATAAATCTTTCCGGCGAGTGCTCTGTATAAGGCTGCATAATTGTTTGTGGTCCTATGGCAATGTATAGGTTGCCTATTGTAAGGCAAACCACTATATGTGTATTAAAAACAATTGAAATTAACAAACTAGACAAAAAAAGATTAGCAAAAGTTCGACTTTTTCACTTTTTTAGTGAGACTGAGGGATAATATTGCGTTACATGCTTTAAAAATAAAATGGTGACTTTTCTGGTAAAAACGTTATGGCCGGCCGTCAATTAAGTGCTCTACCCTACTTTGTTTAATACAATTCTTCACTTGTTTTCGCGATAAAATAATGAAAAAACTATGTCTTGTTTTTTAGATTACTCTGGATTTATTTTTAATTAATGTTCTGGTTTTTCACCTATTTTCATTAAAAACTACTAAAAGTTAAACTTTACTTATTTTAACTTGTAAGGACTTATTTTCAATTGAACGTAGAGTATAAAAAATAGAGTCGTAAAGTTTATACAATGTTTATGTCAAACAAATGTTAATGATTACTTTTTATAAATTATTGAAAACTACAACCTCTTGCTATTGGCTAAAGGCTTTTTATTCGTACGGCGGTTCAAAAAGTTGGGCCATCCCGTTCAAATCATTCGTATCAATTTAGTATCGTGAAATAGTGTTACTCAACCGTCTTTACCGAGAAATTTTGTAAATTGCAAAATATTTTCTTACACACATGATCGTTTGAAATTAGGACGCTACATGGGGAATGGTTGTAAAGAAGATCCGATTCGATCGAGTTTTAATACCCTTCCTGCTGCCTGGGCGAAAATGTGTTTTTCAAAATATTTGAAAAATTGTAACTTGTGATTGAACGCAAATATACACGGACAGATGTGAGGCGGGCAGACGAGTTTAAACCAATTCGGGAAATAATCGATGAATAGATGGGTATACAAATTTAATATGCTCTGCATCATAAGTGGTGCATGATAGAGCATGAATGATAGCATGTCTTAGGCATTGTCCGTTTATTAATACAAATTTACGTTTGCAAATTTAAATTTGCTGTTGTTGTCTACAAAAGCAGTTATTCTTAAAACGCAAAATGTACGCATGTGCGTGTGTGTCTACGTAGATGAGAACTAGATAATTTCCTATGGCTAACGTATGAGCATTAAGCAAGAATTTTTTGCTTACATCCATGTAACTGATTTGACTGGTTTTTTCTTCTGTTATACCTTTAATTGTTGGTAGGCAGAATGTGGGAGCTTTTAATCAACATACTTCTATGTCAGAAGACCTATAAGCACTCGATCTACGCTTAGTACAAAAAATCTTTATTTTGCGTGTTCTATTTAAGGTAAAGTAACGAAAGACTTAAGACCCAAACGCGACATTTGCAAACGTTTTAGACTTCTAGCTAACTCCTTAAACTATGCTATAAAGCATTACGTTATTTTCGAGTTTAATGGTAAGCATGTGAAAGTATCTTAAAATTTTTATGCCGGCAAGGGTAAATAAACTTTAAGCTTTCATATCAACTATAAGCTAAATATGCTGTGAACGTTTTTTATTTTTCTTTCGCATAGAGATCTCAATAAATCGTATAATTTATGATTTTATTATATAATCTTTTGTTAATAGCCGATAATGAGTATGTCATCTGTTATGGGAGGAATCATTCTTTCTTAATCTTTTGATGTTCACTTGCTAGGAAACCAAGTTTTGATGCGATTCGTTTTCAATAACGTAAGAGGTTAACGATAAAATTGGATAAAAAAATCGGCAGAATATATACTAAGAAATAGATCCAATCCAGTACTTTTCTAAACCTAGAACTACTGATTACAAAATACATTCGGTCAGATATCAAGTTTATATATCTTTATAATAACATGTAATACATTTTTATAAATATCTAATAAACCGTATAATCTTAATTGGATTTCATAAAGTGCGGAGAATTGTCGACCTATATGTACGGAATTGGTTTTTAATGGGTTCTAATAGAACGATACTTGATTAAGTGTTTATTGTTAGGTGACGTTATTATTTTTATTTTTTTTTATTTTATTATATTTTATTTTTTATTTATTTATTTTATTTACTTATAGGTGCAACTCAACTACGAAAAACTAACACTCAAATTCAATTGAATCTTAGAAGTAAATCTTATACTATTTAATGTTAAAAACTAGTACAAAGTATATAAGGGGAAGTAAGGAAAAATAAAAAAATAATAATAATTAAACAGTAATTCATATATAAATAAATAAGAAACAAAAAAAAAAAGCATGTACACAACTAGAACAGAGGCACACCCACAACGAGTACAGAACCAAATTGCGAGTGAACCCCTAAGCCATCGCAAACATGTAAAAGCTCGTCAACCGATACAGTAATCAACACCAATTAATTTTTGAGATATTAAGATTAAAAGACACAGGAAAATCGCGCGTATTAAGCAAAGTTGTTGTGGTAGGCTTTAAAAAATCCGGTATTGAGATTAAGTGGTAGATATCACTTAGGTGTCTGCAGACAACTCTAAGCGGGTTAAACAGCTGAGAAAGAGTTTCATGAAAGGAAAAGGAATATTTTTAATGTGGGGGGCTCAGTGGCGTGCAGTGTAATTGATGCCAATTTACATCTAAAAAGAAAAAGAAAAACTAGATCATACTACATGTCCATAGCTGGAGAAGTATATAGAGCTTTTTTACAAATTTTATTCTTGTGTGCTTGACGAATATTTTCATTCAAAAAATTCAATGTTCGACCGAAAAATAGCCAATCTTGCCTTCATAACTGGCGTTTACATTAATTTGCGAAAATATATTACATATTTTAATTAAATATGTTATTTTGAAGACACTGTGACAAATTTGAATGAAAAGATTGAAGATTGTTGCACTTACACTGTATGTTGTTTTGCGAAACTTTGCTTGAGCGCGTTTAAGGCTTTGACATTTGGAAACGCTTTCTTATTGCAACGAATTTTTTTGATTAATTTCTGTAATTAACCTGCAATCCCCACATCATAAAAATGGTCTTCCTTGTTCAAATATGTTGTCTCAATCTCTTTCCTTGAAGATGTTATGCTCGAAAATTGCGTGTTTTCCTATCGAAGACAGAATCCCACGTTTTACAATATGCATGTTGCGAAATGGTAGAGAAAACTGCAACAAAATGTACGATTCTATAGTCGAATTCATAATTAACATCACAAAGTTCATCCCTGATCTTCAGTTACTTAGCTGACACTCCGACCAGCTTCGAATCGCTCTCAGCCTCATGCCTACTCAACAGTTATCTTGATGATAATTTGTTAACATATGCTTGTTGGAAATATTTTCAAATAAATGTAAACACTTTTTTCACACATGTAATGTACTAGAGATGTTTAAAATCGACAGGTTAGACTCCGCGCCACTAGAACTTTATTTCCTACAAGTATTCTTTCCGAAGCGCTTGGGAAAAGGTGCGAAATTTTAAGGAAACAAATTGTTTCAATTAATGAATTTTTTTCCACACATTCTGGAAATTTCAAGTGTTCCTACTAAGCAGATGAAAAAGCATTCTAAGTAGTTTCCGCCTGGACAATATCAAAATTGTCACACAATGTACCACTTTGCACGTGCTGCTTGTCATTTTTCCCTAACTATTATCTTTGGGAAAGATCGGCGTTGACGATCGATAAAATAACCCTCCCATTTTCATACCATCTCTTATAACTAATTTAGGAAACAATATAAAGTTTAACAATCTACAATACATAACGGTAAGTTTAAGTCTAAATGTGTGACGAGAATAAAATGGACTGTTTAGTCTTCACAACATATAATGAAAATTCGCGGTTTTTCGGAAAAATATTTGCCAGTGCGTCCTCAGTCATTTCAAAATCGGTTTTAAGCAATCAGTTTAAAATAAAAGTTTGCAAAACAGAAAGGCTAGAAGCGAATGATCAGACATGTAGATAAATTGTACTGCAGGATGACGAAAGTACAGATACGTAAACCAATCAACAGACGAACATATATAAATATATTAGCTTCGAGTTTCGCTTGATCAAGAATGCATATATATGAGAAGTGTTTAGATGATGATAAAGCCTTCTATAATCAGCTTCAAACCAAGGTCTGGTGAAACAATGCAAATGCGGCAATGTTCAAGATAGTCACCATATTGCAGATGCTTTTCCGGATGAGAAATGAGATCTTTGCATAAATAATTTTCAACACTCTGTTGTCAAGAAGGATGTGATGAGCTATTGACGTACGTTGTAAAGTTTTACGATTAGAACACCGATGTTATAGTCGGAGATGAAAAGTCATCACGCTAAAATTATAGGTCAATCGCTATTTGGTATCATTTTATGGGAGGCTTGACCTCTTTCAATGACAAACTGTATGTATATATATAGTAATACACCAAAGTGATCGTAAAAACAAACCGATCAAGACCATTTTCAATGGAGTTCGTCCTTCAGTGTACCAAATGTCATCAAAATATCTTGAAAATTGCGAACAGTGTCAGGCAGGCAGACGGAGAGAATTAATTTAAAACATGATCCGAAATCGGTTTTTGTGACAAAGCGAGCGTCTATAATATTTCAAGTCCTTTTGGGTTTTGCATACGTACGCTGACATCAACATATTCGTATAACAAGTGGTGTACGGTATGATGAAAAATTTAATATACTTCAATACTTCAATGGTCGGTTATAAAAACTTAGGGATATGATATATAAATAGCAGTCTATAGCAATTAAATAAATTGAACATAATAGATCAAGACTTACATACATATAATTGAGGTATGCATGTTTAGACGGGAATGATTAGTCATAGCATTATATTTATTTATTTATGTGTGTGTGTGTTATAGATTTTTAACTCCATTTTCAACAATAAATGAATTAGTAAAAAACCACTGTTCATATTTACAACAGATTAGAATACCAACAACAAAATAAACAAAAAAAACGAGAAGTACAAAAAAATCGTTCCACACCAACATTTATTGTATACGTTGTGAATTACGTGGCAAGAGTGTTATAAATGTCCGCCTTTGTGAACCGTAATAAAAACGTTGACGTTTGCGGTTTTTTGTGGGAAAAAACAATTGCTTTAGCCAGACCAAGACTTGCGTGTGTGTGTGTGTATTTGTAATCATTAGTAAAGGTCGTTTATATTCGTGGCGGCATTAGTGTGCTATGGAAGTAGTTGACCGTTGATAAGCTTGCAAGTTGTTAGCAACAACAATAAAAACAAAGTTAAATGCTAACTAACAACTAACAACATAAGTAAATTGTTGGCAGCTTTTATGCAAACAAATCTAAATTTAAAAGACAAAAAAAAATTCGATTTTTATGATACATAGTGAATGTATCATAATTTTCACAAAATTACTATATATTACGTATGGATAATATACATATGTATACATACAGTTATATTATGTTTATAAATTTGATATTAGTCTTTATGTATTTAGAAAAACATGAACTGACTGAATAATTGTCTTGAGCACAACTAAAAAGAAAAAATCAACTAACAAGTCCACACCTTAATTTCGAATCCATGTGCTTACACGTCCGCGGATATTAAACTTGATTCGTAATAACTTTGTCCATCTGGTCGCTTACAATTCTGCTTTTTTCTTCTACCCACTGCAGAGAATGCAGAAAACTTGCTATATATATAGAACATAGAGAGGTCGATAATCGCCGCATTGGCAAATGAATACCGCCTGTAATAAAAAGTTCATAGTACTTTTAGAGAATATCCGTCTTAGAATAGCTCCAGAAAAAGTTAATGTCTTTTCAGTGAAGGAGTTTACGAGTTGCGGTTGTTTTAGCGACGGTGCTTTTTTTCCGAAATTTCAGAATTTCGGCTGTTGATTAAACACTCGGTTTTGATGTTGAAGAATATTGTTTAAAGTAAACACTAGCCTGAAAAGTGGTATGGAAACTTCTCTTCGTCGAAACTAACAACTTGTCGGCCGTTCGCTAACGAAGTTGTGCGAACGCCCAAAACAGGTGTTTAACCCAGAGGGCATTAAAAAAGTCTTGGAAATTGTTCCCGATAATCAAAAATTAGATTACTGATTGTATTGCTGTCCCACCATCCTCCCGGCAACGGCAACACTTGCTTGCTTAGATCCCCGGGTGTCCACTCAGTTTACATTAAGTAGCTAGGATTTTTCGAGGAATGCCGAAGCAGAACTGATAGCAATGCGAATATTTCCGTACGACCATCGATCTGACTGCTGTGTGCGACCCTTCAGGTCGTGCTAGTGGCTGCTAATTGGGCATTAATGATATTTTACTTCTTAGATCGAAGAGTATTTTTGATGGGCATAGTTCACTTTGGTATTGCTCTCATCAGGCTCGAAGCCTTTTGTCATCCTGGGATTAGATTGTCACGACCTTATCTGCTTTTATTGATGAATTGGGCGTTAAGAGATAAAGTTTATATTATGTTGATATCAATAGATACACGTCTTTATCCGTATTAAGATAACCGCAGCTAACTTACGCTTTTATGAACCGGATTATCAATCCGGATAAAAAAGCTTGTAAGAATTGGAAATTTTAACCATAGACACATGTTAGCTGGAGACCAGTGTAATGGGCCAATGTATTAAGTATTCTCGAGCATGATAAGCGCTGTGTGCCCAGTTGGCGGTTGTTAACATAAAGCTAAAGAAAGCTATTAACGAAAAGTTTTGTAAGTGTGTGTCACGTACCTCTAAACCTGCTTCTACCTCGCTATAGGCAAAAAAAAAAAAAAAATGCCTCCATTTATTTTGATTTAAAAAAAAAACAAAAATGTAGGCTACGCACGGTTTTTGTAACTTCACGCCAACAATTGATCGAATTCTATATCATGGATATGCAATTTGAAGAACGCCGCTCAGAAAGTATATTGGTGACGGGATGAAATCAATGAAAATGGAGTTTTCTTAACCAAATATCCGAATATTTTTATTAGGAAACAAAAAACAGCAAAAAAAGTTGATGCTAGATATCAATAGACTTGACGTAGTGGACACATTATATATTATTCTTAATTAGTATGATTGGTGTCATCGCCTTAGTAACGTGTCTGCGTTCTCTTGCAATCAATAATTCTTTAATTTAGTCTCGCTCTACAAAAAAGGGCTGACTTGGCCTTAAATTTTTACTTACTAGTGTCCAGTATCAGGCTAAATGAAAAGAATAACAAAAATGTCGTCTATGCCTGGCTCGTTCAAAAACTAATAATATATCCATTCTTCTATATTATCAGTTAAAAATTGAAGAGCTTTTCATGTTGAAATTTAGATTTGACCTGAATTTGTCTCTTAATGATCGGCGTTGTCTCAAGTTCAAAAATAAATTACTTCTATATTTAATATTTTTAATGATTGCTCTCCGTGACTAAAAAAAGCTTTGCACAAACTTGAAGAAATATGTACAATGAATATGATTTTTGAGATTAAGAAACATTTGTAGAAAGTTGTAACCGGGAATACGCACGATATGGGATATGTTTTATGCAAGATGTAGTGACAATGCGAGGAATGGGTAATTGCTATGTTTTGTATCAAATATTGTATAATATTTAGTTGTGGTTAATAAAATGTTCAGTCCAAACGCTAAGTATTATTCATTTTTGTTTTTATTGTTTTTGTAGAAATTATTCGCCTTCGCTGGCATTCAAATGCCTGAATTAATATCATATGCGATTATCGTACCTACCTGTCGTGAGTATTTATGATTCATATACAATTTAAATATGTTTTTCTTTTATTTGCATTGACATATAGTTGCGAAATTATAGATAAATTATAATTATACCGTAACATTCATTTAAGTTAAAATTAATAATTAATTGATTAAAAGTTGATTTTCCCACGTCAACCTACTGGTTGAGTAATGTGTCTTGATACCGCGAAGATTACGATTATGAATAAAAATATATAAATACATGGGTATGTATATGTAATTTGATGAGAAAACGCTTTTTAAAAAAATCTACATTTACATCTATATATATATATATATATATATATATGTATGTACTCTCAATGCAATAAAAATCACATGTAACGAGATAAATATATTCGCGTAACTTTATGTTATAGGCATTCGAAAATTGAATTATTTAACTAATGAAATAAGTTCACCTCAGATCAAGCTTCAGATTAGAGTGGTAGATTAGATGAAGAGTGGCTCGAACAAAGCTGACATTAAACTTTGGTTTATTTCGGAATCAAATCATCAAGATCTTGTGCTCATCTGAGTGGCTTATGATGAACTTATCGTGAATGTTAGTATTTTGCATAAAATTGCAAGGCAATTGCTTTCATACAGATCTTGTGCGTACATATCGAGGAATAGGAAAATATTTATAATGTTAAAATTAATGGTTCGACAGAGAACCAGAAAACTTCACGAATTGTAAACTGAAAACCAAAATTTATATGTTGTATGGTTGTTTTGTACGAAGGAAAGAATGTAAGCTTTCGGATACCACTACTACTGCAATCAAAAAATTGGACAAATTTAAATTTATCTTTTTTAAATCTATTTATCACTCCAAATATACTTCATCGCCTTCATTGGCCCGGCATTTATTTGAGAATGTGACATCGATATCCACCACCGGTAGCAAGCTATGAATTTTTCAGTTATTGTGACCATATATGCGGAAAGATTATTGTTCTTCACAAATTTGACTTGAATCGATGGTTTGCATCTACACTTTCTGGACTTTGAGTTTGTATTAAATAGTACCAGCAAATAGCAAAGAGAGCTGAGTCGGTGTAGAATTTCGCGTTGACGAAGAATGTGCACACATTAAGGTTTTTCCGGTGCGCTATTGCGAAGTGCACCAAAATCGAGGAAACAATTATTCGACGGGAAGTAAAAATATCCGACGAACTGAATGAAGAAATCTAATGACTTCGGAGCTTAAACAATAACTGGAGTATGTTGGTTTTCCATATAGGACAAAAGTGTTTAACCAAAAACTCTTTTCACATAGGGAGTCTTTATCTACGATAACGTCATGTAACATTCATGTACATTTTATTGTTTACAATTATATTTTATGTGTTAACACAACATGTTTGGCATTGTTGCTGTGATTTTTTCGTAGATTTTTTTTCTTTTTTTTGTAAACTTGTTGGTTAACTGTAGCTATCCATTCGCATTGTATATATTTACTTATCAAAGTTAACATATATATTTTTTTCGGTTTCTCTTTACTGACCGGTTCTTAGTCACGACTGACTCATTAAGAAAGCAAAAAATCAATATTCGTATATTGTGCGAATATTGCGTAAAGTTCAAGAGAACAGAAGCCTTGGCATTCAAATCAAAGCTTCAAAGTAAATATTTTGAATGTGAAACAGACCTGAAGTTAAGAACTAAAAACTAAAATCAAATTATTTGAGAAAAGAAAGTGACAGAAATGAGAAATTAATTACAAAGATAAACTTAGTTTATTCCTTAGTTTACACTAAATACTTGCTTGATATTAGAGAATACAAGTAATATAACGTATACGCAATATATTAATATTTTAACTAAATTCCAGGGGGAAAGCACAACACTATGCACATATTTTTGGATGCGTTGCTCTGTTCATTCAGTGTCACTAACGATATTGTTACGTAAAATGCTGTGCTAAAGAGCTCAGTATTGGTTTAGAATATGTGTACGTGGATTTTGGACGATTAGAAAGCCTGGTTGGTATAGTTTGTCTAGTTGAGTAAGAAATCTGTATTTATGTTGTCGCGTACAGGATGGCTTCATTAACGAACGAAATCACTGTAAAATGTTTTTTCTTCCAACATTTCTTTTTGTTAATAGATGCCTTACATCTTTCAAGACAGGTGCGAAAAAGCTCATTACCAAAAAAAGCTTTTTCTTTGAAATTATGGGCTTCTCCGTAAACGTTACTAAAAAAGCATTTGTGTCAAACATTCCTTCTAGCATTTCACAGTCTAACGGCACGTCTGTTGATTTGTAACATCAATCGTGCAACCGATGTCTTTAGAGCGTACCTATGTCCGCAAAAAAGCATTTCCAAGCAAAGGTATGTTAATATAAAACTATACTATAGTATATGTGTCAAAGGTACATAATTTCCTTGCTTGACTGTTTTTAATAATTTAGTTCTAAGTCAAAAATGCTTATAAGTTATAATGAGCGGGGTAAAAGCATATCAGGACAGAAAGATCCGAAAATATTTGCCGACCTGACGTCGGAGCCAAAAGTTAAAACATTCGTAAAGGAAAAGTGAGGCTGAACACGACTTGAAAAAAGTCAGTGCTTTTGCCCAGGAGTTAAAACTTTGCGATGGAGATTTTGATTTTACTTGTGAACGCTACAATACTATTATGGATCTTCTTGCCGATTTCTCTGCCATATTATAACACGCAAGGTGTAAAACAAACATTTCAACCGTCACGTTTCGTGAGAGTAGTCCGGGGGACTCTAAGAAGTAGCGGTTGTTATTGCTCTGTGTAATTTCAATGATGGACTGATTAATATTTTGTGACAATGTGCATGTTACCTTAAAACCATACAATTTTTGGGTTGAAGTCCATTCTGAAAGGATCAAGCATGCCGAACGGTCCTTGACAGACGAACCAAAAGAGACACGACAATGAAGATGAATATGTAAACATAGCGAGGTGTTTTTAAATCCCTCGAGTAATGGAAAAGAAAAATGAAAAATTTCTTATAACACAGAACATGTCTATAACTTATGCGAAAATTGTAAACGCGTTTCTTCCGAAGCACGATTTTTGCATTTGTCGATAGGTTGATTTAAACCTTTTTTTGCCATTAAAAGATTGCGTTTGTTTTGGTCGAAAATTAAACTTTTCCACGTAAACATTCCCCAATCACACAAAAGTCAATATTTTCAATTTTCTCTTTGTATCGCAGTAGCCATAGGCATAACGATTATTCAATCACGCACCAAGAAACGCATGGTTCGGAGAATATCTTAAATTAAAGGTATCTCACGAGAATGGCTTCACCACTACCTTTAAAAATGAAAAATAATGTCTTGTTACCTTTCTCTGTATATAGGAAAAAAAAATGTCAAAAAAAAAGACACATTTTTAAGGCTTTCATATCGCTCTCCCTCACTAAACAGCTAAGTTGTGTAGACGACGTTCTTTTAATCGAGTTATACAGTTTATTGATGGATAGTGAGGTTAGTGGCGAATTTGTGGCAAAAATTGTTCAACTTTCTCCGTGGTATCATCATCCACATCAAGAAGTATCTTAAATATCAAAGTAATTGGAACGAAACGCTTTTTCGATTGTAACTTTGGTCTGACCCTGGAATTACGTACATTATTTCAAAGAGCTGCGAAGGTATATTTGCGGTTTTATTGAAATTCAATCGAAATTTAGAAATAAAAGCCCTCTTTGCTTTGCCTGACATTTTAAATGTCATTTTTACATGTCTATTAGCCTCAGATGTCAGGTGTTAAGTTTTCACCGCTACAAACAATGTACTTTAGCTTTTGGAACGTAAAATGTTGTCAAATTCAACTATAAATATCGTAGCGCTTCTAATGCTCCTTTTCCGTCGTTTCAGGAAATACTTGTACCAGATTATGGTTCCATATATACGATTGCTCGTGCTGGCAGTGTGTTTTCATGCAGATCGAGGACATTTTTGTACTTATCTCTGCTTTTCTCTGTTCTACTGTCATACTCTCCTATATTTTACAACCTACAATTTTCATCAGACTCCTCGCGCAGTTTTGGGCAGACCCTGCCATAAATTGTCATCAATAATTTTGAACTTTAATTTCCCTCTTCAAGTTTTATGACCGTGACGATTGTTTCGACAATAGACGCGGGGAAAGTGACGGATGGATTACAGGAACACAACCATATCTACTTACAATAATACCCTGATTGATCAGCAATGTAAATACTTTACGGGAAATGTAGTTCCTACTTCTAGACAATACGAATTCCGGTCGTTACGACTTGTCTCGTTGGCAATACGTAAGTTCGCTGATGGGCATGAATGAATGAATGAATTGTAATATATGCATATGATAGCATTTAAGTATATATATACTGTATTGCGGCCTTGTCAATGTCGCTATGTGCATGGATACAAACGTGCATACATAAATTGTTTCTTATTTATTTATATTTATATATTTTAGTTTTCTGTGAGTGGATTTTGCTATTTTTTATTAAGAAAACTTTGACAATATAAAAACCAACCAGATGTGTATATATAAGTTTATTTGTGAGCTATGTTGTAAACTTATAGAAAAAGATAAGAAAAACTCAAAAACAAACTGAAACAATGTATGGTTTGTGAAAAAATAAATTAAAGTATGCCACACCTTATATATGAGATTGATAATAGCTTTGCAAAATTATAGCAGTAACGCCGACAGCAACAGCACCAACAAAAGTAACAGCGACAGCAATAGCAACGACAACGACAACGACAACGACAACGACAACGACAACGGCAACGGTAATAGTTGCGATACGAAACTCGTAGAAATTTTAACCAAGACAATGTATGCAGACGTGGAAGACAATAAATTTTTTTTTTTATCTTAACCTAACATATATGGTTAAAAATCAAGATGTTATAATTTAACCGCTTGAGTGAATGAATATATGACGATTGAATGAATGAATGCGAACGCATACATATGAACGTCTATTGCTAAAGGCAGGTGTGAAGAAATTTTATATTAAACAAAAAATGAAAAGAATATTTCATGAGAAATGTTTTCGTGAGCTTGCGGTATCTGTTTGCACGAAACAATTTTGCATTTGAAGAGATGAGAATATTGAAAGTTTTTGAGAACATTTTTTTTGTTTGTTTTTTGCTTAATCTTGGCTTAAAATATATTTGTATTAGCTTATGCAGAAGTGCTGTTTGCCATTTGAAATATTCGTTTCGATGTAGCCGGCTACATAATGCATTTAAAATTATTAGCATATACATATATAGCATATATATTATATATGTAAATAAAATGTTGATGATAATTGACGTGTGGTTAACTGAGTTTTATTGCATACGAATAATAATAATTATAGTTTCCCATGATTACAGAACTGAAAAGTATCAACTTTCAAGCGATTCAATTGTTATTAAACAATAATGTGTAGAGAAAATGAAAGTGATAAAAATATCAAGAATAAAATTTAAAAAAAAAAAATGAGAAAGTTGTAGTCAGTCACCTTAGGGTAAATTTTCGATGTGTTTCATCGCGAAGCTAATAGTTTAGGAAATATTTTGCATTTTGTGTTTTCGCCTACAATGCGGTAGTATTTTCAAACGGATCACACTCATCTTTTCACTGAAAATTTATATTAACCTTCTCTTGTAAAGTTTTCTGCTGCTCGAAATTGCAACTGTTTTGCTTATTGTGAACGGAGAGCGAATAATTTTCAACCTTAATTGGTGTCCGTCAGCCAATAGCGTTCTTTCAAGCTATCAGACTTCTATACCAATTACTACGAGCATGCGCGATCTATTTCCATACGATAGGTGAATAGATGAATACAAAAAAGGGCACTGGTGAACAGTCTTAAAATACACTTTGTTGCGTACACGCGGCGTACGCTTTAGTTTTGAGTTGCTATTGCGTTAAATGGCGACGCTTTAAGTATTTCCTTTCATCGAAACGCCGATACATACCGTCAAAAAATCGAGTTACTGAGAACCAAGTTCACAGAGTGGAGCATATTACAGGTTACATTAGTTCTGAAATTTCAAAAATCCATTTTCTTTTTCTTAATTCTTTAAAAATTCATGTCGCCAGGCTCGTATTATTTTATTCACTTTCTATTCCTAAACTTCATTTTGGAGTTTACACTTGAAGCTCAATTAAAGCAATTTTACAGTCGAATTCAATTGAATCTTAGAAGTAAACCTCATACTACTTAATATTAAAAACTAAAAGAAGGTATATAAGGGGAAGTAAGGAAAAATAAAAAAATAGAACAGTAATTAATGTATAAATAAATAAGAAAAAAAAAAAAAAGCCTGTACACAAATAGAACAGAGGCACACCCACAGCGAGTACCGAACCAAATTGCGAGTGAATCCCTAAGCCATCGCAAACATGTAAAAGCTCGTCAACCGATACAGTAATCAACAGCAATTAATTTTTGAGATATGAAGATTAAAAGGCACAGGAAAATCCCGCGTATTAAACAAAGTTGTTGTGGTAGGCTTTAAAGAATCCGGTATTGAGATTAAGTGGTAGATATCACTTAGGTTTCTGCAAACAACTCTGAACGGGTTAAACATCTCATAATTATATTTGCATTGACTCAGCTTAATGAACATAAAGTGCCTAGAGAAGCGATTATGGACATTCAAGCTTATCTCACTAAGTAGTGTGAACGAATCGACAGTACCATTAATTAAGCTTAATTAAGAAGGAGACACCAAGAATAAATCTATGTTTCTCAAGCGACGGTAAGAGGAACAACCTATTTTCATAAGGAGGCAAAACGACAAGCGGGTCCCAACCCAAATTCCTAACGGCAAGCAACAAGAATTGGCTTTCAATTGATTCAATTCAATCTACATAACTCCTATAGGAAGGGGACCACGAAACCGAGGCATACATACGAGTATTGGTCTAACTAAGCACATGTACAGCTTTTTTGTAATGTAAGGATCCTTCAGCTCTTTGGACCATCTCTTAATGAAACCAAACGTGGACCTAGCTTTACTTAAAGAGAGCTCAATGTACAAATTAAAAAGTAATGTTTGATCGAATACAACCCCTAAATCGATGAACGAATCAATGTTTTCCAACTTGTCTGAGTCCATGAAATACTCAGTACCGAATGACTTCCCTCTTAAGAAAGAAAGCATCTTGCATTTTTTAGGCTTACTTTCATAAAATTTAACAAGCACCATGTAACCAAATTATTTAAGTCAGTTTGAAACTGATATGATTGCGATTCCAAGGAGAAACAGTTGAACATTAAGTTCTGGTTGGATTTAATCATCAAGGGAAGATTATTAATATATGAATTAAACGAAAGTGGTACTAAGTGGCTGCCTTGAGGAATGCCTGACTTCGCGAGAAATTCATCCAAGTTGATGAAGTTATACTGAACTCTGAATGCTCTGTTATGCAGATAAGAGCTTACCCGGAAGCATATAGTTTCAAGATCAATAAGTTATGGTTAACTCAGTCAATGAGATCCGTGTGAGAGCCAGTAGAAAAAGCCGTGAAAACATGGCAAGTAAATTCTAAGAGGTTCGTGACAGAAGAACTTCCTTTTCGATTTAATAGCAAAAACTAGATGCTGAGTAACAATTTGCTCAAATAATGTAGGTAAGACACGCAACTTGGCGATGCCTGCATCATCGTGATGGCTATTTCTACATCTGTGAATCGGAATAAGGAAACTACTCTTCCAGCACAAAGGAAAACCACCTGATTTCAAGGACAAGTCAAAAATTATTCAAATAATACCATTTAGCTCGACAGGATGGGATTCCGTCAGTGCCAGGCGCACAACTGCATTGTAGAGAGCTCAAATCACATAAAACCTCATTTTTCGAAATGACCGAGTTAGGAATTAAAACCGAGTTAGTTATCGGATACGGATAAGATAGAGTTAAACCGGAATCAGCAGTTGAAAAATTTCGTCGGAAGTATTAACAAAGAAATTTGGGATTTCAATATCCTCAGAGGACTCAGAGCCATTAAAAGAATAATGCGAGGGATATTTGGAGATTTGTCTTTTGGAGTTCACAAACTTAAAAAATATTTAGGATTAACAAGCAGTGAGGATTTTATCAATTGAAGGCAACTGCAATAATATTGGTGGTTGAGGTAATTAAATCTATGCCTTGCAGCAGAACACGCAAAATAGTCATAAGCAAAACTACTTTTCGTAAATTTTTTGAAAAGTTTCTTTTTTCTATTTTTGTCTTGGCGGCCATCAGCTTCGAGGGCAAGGTTGCTTGATCGAAACGAATGCAGAAATCGCTAAGTTTACTACATTATTCAGCGATGACGGTAAGGTTTCAATATTTCCGGCAGAAAAATCGAGCATAAGGTGTGAAAGGTGAGATTTAAGCAGTAAAATATTGGTTTTGTTAAAATCATGACCAACATCCTCCATGTTTATTGGGGGAAGTTGGATTTGGCACGTGAGAGTAGTTCAACGGACCATCATGCCTGCAATAAAAGGAACTACAGATTGCTGGATGACACGAATCCTCAGGTAAATTAACAGGTGGACAGCGATTTATCGCTATCTCCGGGAAATTAGCAAAGCCAAGATCTAGCAGTCATGTCATTACAATAAGGAGTACGGTTGTCTTGAAGTCAATTACGATTAAATAATTCAATGATAAATACAATGTCTCATGCAACGTGTTAAAGTGGGGACCATACAGCTAGAATTATCGCTATAATACCAAGTGATTTGTAGCAAATTGAAGTCCCTCCATGCTTTGACTATATCAGTAAGTTTAGACTTTTCAGCCACGTCCCAAATGAGGGCAGCATGTTTCTTAAAAACGGAGATATTAGCATTTGGGGAAATATAGGAGGAAGTTACGTATAACCGTTTATTGCCAATTTTCGACCGAATGGGAATAAATTCAATGTCGGGAGAAGTAGGAAATTCAATTGAATAGGAATTAAAACACCACGATCAATGCGATCCACTCGGTCTTTTCTGAAAACCTGAAAAGAATTGTGAAAGAGTTCCGATGAATGTAAATCAGATCTTAACCAAGTTTCTGTGAAGACCAAACAGGAAAAAAGTGAAGTGAATTTTTGGGTGAGGCCCGTTACCTTTTGGTAAATGAAAGTTACTGGGTCTGAAGAAACATTTAGTTTCTTTAAGGGGGAAATGACGATATGACGATTGAAGAAAATTTTTTTTTCTCGGATCACAACTTTTATTGTAACGCAATAATGCATGGCACTCATGTTCAGTTCATGTTATTGATGAGCGACCAGTTATCTTTTCGTGTGATCTTTCTTTCGCTTTGTTTTCTATATCTTGTGTTTTCTCTAGACGATTAGAAAATGCATAAGCTTTGTAAAAAATTCTCAGACACTCAGACAAAATAAACACGAAAGGATTGTATCTGTGTAAGCCAGCATTTTAGGGAACACCACTGCACGTGACGGCGCGGTGATGGTCAGAAAGAATTATAGTTCGTTGTCGTATTGGCTTAAGGAGGTTGTGAGCTGCGTCGGCCTATTCACAAATTTTTCAACACAATAATTATATTGTTCGCTTAACGGGACATTTTCGCTGTTGCTAACACAGACAGACATGATGATTGTCACCAAAGCTAATTTCGATATAAAAACTTTGATAAACTATATGTACGCGTTGCTGATGCAAACTGTACGTTCTTGTTAAAAAAGAAAATTTATATATGCGTGGTATGCAAAGGTCGATACAATTGAGGGAAGGTATGAAAAGAAAATATTTTGTGCGATAATTTTATAACAAACAATTAAAAGTGCTTTTATTAAAATGACCACAAACTTGATAATTTTGTTCAGATGACACGGCAAAATTATGAGCGCATTCAGTTTACTTACTCGATTCACTCGATTCGAACTCATTCAGACGTACATTCACGTCTTGCAATAACTCACAATGCCTGATGGGCAAAATTCCAATGCAAAGGAAAAAAATTTCTGTACATCACGTTTCTGCTTCTTGTGTGTTTCAGTCTTACTTTACTTTTATTTTGTTTTCTCCTTTTTTACATAATAACTTTTATTGGTTTATCTGTAAAACACTCGGTTTTTTTTTGCTTTTTTCTCAACGTTCGTTTTATTTTACACAATTATTATTTCGCCTCTTAAGACGATTGTTTGTTGCATATAATATTTTTATAACTTAATTTAACTAAATCTTTGAAATATTGCTCACTTATTCGAAAACTTTTGGTCGGCCAGTGGTCGGTAAGTCTGGTTAAACAAAAGCACAGAGAAAATGTGTTCAGTCAATTTGACCGCGTTTCAGTCATAGTTTAAGGTTTATTAACTGCTTATTTAATCGTATTTATTTTTCAATTATATTTGTATTGATTCATTTAACCGCAAAATTGTTAGTGTTCCTTTGTTCCAATTTTGTTCTTTGCCTTAAACCGCCATGTTTCGCTTAATATTGTGTTCGAATGTAATGAAGCAGAAGAAAATGAAGAATAACTGAAAGTTAATTGTGAGAATGTCATTTGGTTTAGGGCAACCGTGACACGGATAGACGGGCGGGTAGACATTGTATGGCAAAGTTAATTCAAAATCTCTGGTTGAACAACAATACACATATATGCTTAGTTGGTGGCTCTCGAGAATAAATTTCAACAATTTTTCGCTATTTTCTTATGAATTTTAGTGTCTTCTCCTTCGCTGCAATATCTTTGATTTCATAAAAATGTGAGGGAATATATTTTCTAAAGCGGTGGCAGTAACAAAGGATGACATAATGTTTGAAAGATACATCTTCTTATAATAATCGGTTCCTGCTCTCTATCGCTTGCTGGAATAGTCAGTCGTCTTAGCGTGAAAGTATTTAATATTGATTTGATCGAAACAGACTTTCGTTTTTTTTTTTTTTTTATTAAAGCTTTTAACAACATTAACGTGATAATCTCTAATGTTAAGATATTTTGTATTATCATCATAATCGCTTTCGTAGTTGGTTCAATGGGGAAAACCAATACAACTCACTGCTAATGCTAAAGCTAAAGTTCGAACTCGGTGCTTTCCCCGTAATGATTTCAAATGATACCAGAACGAATGAGAATCACTAGCTTAATGCGTGTGGCATGATCCACTGTTGATCCACATAGCAGACCTACCAGACTCTACTAAAATTTTATTCTTTGCAATCTTCCGAATTATGCAAATAATTGGATTCTTATTCCCGAAATGCAATTTTTAGATGTTTGAAATATTTTTGCGGCGTAACATGTTACATATTTGCATATACATGTACGTACATGGCTTATGGGATTATTTCCTTTGAAATACATTCACTAGCTTTGTGTGAGGCGGTGGTAATACTATCTACCGCTATCATGCCAAACCACACCGCACCACATCAAACATCCAGAGCTAAAAGTAGGAAAATAAAAGATTATGTAAGAGCCACAGCATATTCACATATACATGCACACATTATAACAACATCGAACAGAAATGTAAAAAGAATGGCCCACAAAACAGTATATTGCAAATCGATACGAACTCATAACGAATGTGAAAGGTTTCATATGAAATGTTGAATGGGGCCACTGCACTTTGTAACAAAATTGTATGAAAAAATACAAAATTTGCTGTTAAACTCGAATTAATTTAAGAATAAGTTTTGTTTTTGAAAAAATTATTTGAAATTTTCAAAACAAATGTTTTGCAGTTGGGTTGTGTGCTTTTAACCGTTTTTCTTCTCCTTTAGCCTCAAGTTATTTTTTAGTTAAAATGTTTGCCAAAAAAAAAATAGTTTTTTTTTTTTTTTTTTTTTTTTTTTTTTTTTTTTTTTTTTTTTTGAGGGTAGCATACACAACGCAAAATAAAATTATGGTTACATAAAATCATTAAATACTTTAAAGTGTTGACCACACATTTTTTGTGTTTTTCTTAGTTTTTACTGATGCCGTTGCTATTATTGTTGTTATTATTGTTATTATTATTACTTTCATAGAGATATCTACCCACTTCTCTGTAACACTTTCATTTGTTTGAAAAATTGCTTATGAAAAATATTTGCATTTTCTACGTTTTCATTATTGCTTTATAGATGTAATGCTTGTCTGACTGCTATTCAGGTTAAGTAACTTTGAAAAACAACGTAAATTAGGGCAAGAGGTATTGGGGTGATTGTTTAATAGTTCACTGTCACCACTCACGCAAAACATTTCTTTACTACAACCGTTTCTTTGACAAGCCGCAAACAACTAAGAAAATTAAGTTCAGATACGACGAAAACTCTTGTGCTCACCGCATCTATCTTAAAATAAAAAATCTAAACACACAAAAACAAAAAGTGAAATTTCTATAGCACATCCTATTATGAGTGCGTGGATGATTTTTTTTCTCTTTTTGTATAGGTGTTTTAAGATCGATGCAAGTGGAAAGTTGTATCGTCATATCTTCTGTAATTTATAGGTTTTGAGCAAAAAGTCCATTTCTGTTTTTTTCTTTTTTTGCTTTTAGATATGGACAGACATACTTGGATTGCTTTAGTTCTCGCTGCCCCAAATACTACTTAAAACTATAAGCACTTTACCGAAGCAAAGATAGCCCAACAAGGCAGCCATATTATTTAAGGTTAGCGCCTTTGATTAAAATTCTGTGCCATAATAAATATCATGGAAACGCTGTTGTCCAAACACTGGCACATTAGTCCAAAAACCAAGCTTTTGCTATATGTCGGGGCAACCTATTGCCTAAAACCAAGCATATTAGTCCAACAGTCCAGCCTCTTCTATATATGATGGAAAGCTTTCGACCAAAATTCGGCATATAAGTTCAATACTACCCCCTTTGGTCTATATCCAAAATATTTGTCCAAAATCTAGTATCTTAATCCAATAGTCCAGCTTTTGCTTTATATGATTTTTTAAAATTTTTGTCCAAAAACCGTCGTATTAGTTAAATATACCTTTCCTTTGCTATATATCATGGAAAAATGTTGTCATTTGAAATACATTTAAAATTAACAACGTTTCTGTTGCTGTCTTCAATGCAGATTCAATCGTAAAGCACATGTATATCTTTTAGATGTAATCGTCTATGGAGTGTCCGTAGGACAAAATCTTAAAACCTCCCCATATGTACCGCTCAGCTCAGCTCTACTAGTTCAGCAATGACGGATTCACACGTTATCGGCATTACCTTAGCATTCTAAATTGGTATTAAGAATGTTATTCGGCCTGGGAAATTTTTTGAACCCCCGCTCATTTACCCGTTCCTACGAAAACTGAACCTTTATTTGGTAAGAAAGTATAATTTCCTATATTTCATGGTGAAATTGGTTCATGATAGTAAATTGGCAAAGCAGTCAAGCTTCTCGAAAGACCTTTATCGAACGATATCGGTCTTTGTTTTGGATACTGCAGCGTATGAGGATTCTCAGTATATATAATCTTATATATGTAATGCAATGTATATGTATACGTAACCTTGTATGCCCAAAGGCCTAATTGCTAATAATTTATGATGAAAATTTGTGCATGGTAGCCATTTAGCAAGACTGTTAACGGCAGGGAATTTGGATCACATAAGTCTATTTTTTAGATTCCAATATATATCATGTTAGGTTATCATGAAAGGCAAGCCCTTATATGATGGAATAGTACAATTTATATTTTTTATACCGAAAACTAAACAAGTAAGAAAGTTATACTCGAAGGGGGCCGAATCTCGCATACCCACCCCTATGTTTTGCGCGTTCTCCCCACCAAATTCTTTTTTTTCGATACCAATATCGCTGGTATTTTTAAGAAAAAAGTAAACGCGGTGTCTACCGTATCCATTTCAGAATGAACCCCTTTTTAGGCAGATAATACGTCTTCATTTAAGGAATGAACAAAATAGTTTTAAACATTTTGCCTACTTTGCGTTATGATAAATAAGCACAAAACCTCAAAAAAGTGAAAAGAATAAAATTTAATTATTCGTAACTTTGTGTGGGCGTGGCCGATTGGTTCCATTTTTGCACGTAAACAGCAGACGGTTTTGTAAACTAATGTGGAAAATTTCAGCCTTCCAACTTTTACAAATTCCGAGTTAACGAGCAACACCCACAAAGTTTTGTTAAAAAGAATGCAGTTGCGTTCAGTTTATGCTTCACTGCCGGCTTCTGCTGTGACTAATTTGGCCCATTTTTAATACCAACGTGCGTGCAAGAACTTGCAATGTTTCTATAAAATTCAAAGTCGATAGCGTCATTTTTGCGACCAGGTGAGTGCCAACAAGAAACGCCACACAGACGGACAGACATGGCTATATGAACTCAGAATTTCTCACTAATCAAGAAAATGCATACTTTAAAGGGCCTCTGAAGCTTGCTTTTGAGTGTTACATACATAATAAAAAAAAAAAACCAAATGAGTGTAAGCCCCATCTTGCAGTGGTGCGTATAAAAATAATAATATTTTTGGGAAGTGAATTACATTTGCTAAAAGTGGGTCCTTTAATATACGGGCTCTCATCAAAAGTGGGCCTTTGCATGAATTTGGTATATTGTTACCGAAACGAGTGAGTGATTCTACTGGTGTAGGATATCTAAGGTCGGCCTTACCCACTATAATGTTCTTACTTATTTTCAAGTGTTCACAATTACGATTAATAAATACATTAGTTCCAAACAAGCCAAACAACTAACAATTACGCCTAGCAACTTATCCAAGTGTTAGCAACTTGTGAAGAAAAACTATGGCATTGTCGCTCGTCTTCAGAGAGAGATTAAATACACTAATCGGACATTTATTTAATATGATCTCTGGTGCATGTTGCTAAACTTCATGTGTCGAACCAGAGCACTACATTCCGGGAAAGTATAAAAAAAAAGTAATGTTCAATTCTATTGGAGAGTAATATATGGATGCACTGTGCTTGGAATGTAAATACATTCGCACTTTCGACCTTGTTGTAATTAAATTGTGATAATTTATGACAGAGAAAACCAATTTGAGATATTGAGTAATTTCTTTAAAACTTAAGCTCATCTTTGTTAGATTTTGTATTTTCACAAAATTCAAAAGCGGTTCAGCCTAATTACGCAAAATGACTTAACAATCAGTGTAATTCTTAGTCTTCGATTACTTGGTTCCAGGATTTGTCATTCATCAGTCTCTTTAACCTTGATTAGAAATAAATTTATTTAGATTATTCTCATTTGTATTGCTTCTGTCTCTTCCTAGCGTATTATAGGTGTAAGGATTATATTTGTCATTCCACAGTTAATAACAAGTCGAATCAGGGAAAATATATTCTTGTCGAAGAAATTCTTTTGTTGTAATCTTTAACAACAACAACTAAAAGTAAGGAATGAAACTTTTACTCCATGTGGTTATTGAAAAAGATTCTAAATAGATCCTCATCGTTTTTAATTGCAACGGCAATTTCAGTCAGTTTGTCCATAACTATTCATAAGTACTTTGGTTTGGTGTTGCCCTAAAAATTGAAAATTGGCTGCCGTCATGCCATCAATGCTGCGGTGAAAGCCGGCCACATATGGTGTAAAATGTAAATAAATTATTTTAGTAAAGCAAAACAGTAGTTGATTAAGAAAGAAGAGAAATTTTTTTATATGTTTGTTTATCTACAGTAAGTGAAAGATATTCAAGGATATTAACCATAAATTATGGTTTTCGACTTTCCTTCCGCGTTTTTATTCGTAAAACGATTCAGTTGTATGTAAGAGGGTGATGGAAGACACAGAAATAGGCATCCAAGACTATATAAAAACGTATACCCTTGATAAGTCGCTTGATTGTCGCCTTAGTCCTATCCATCGGAATTTGATTGAAAATGCGACTTGTGACGAACACATTTCTGATAATTTTAATAAAATTTAGACGAAGTTGTCGCATCCGTTCATTCACTTTAAGATAACGTACTCAAACTATTGCTCCCTGAGCAATACGAACACATTTCTAGTCTTTTTGTGTTGTAGAAAACGCTTCTTTGGTATACCATTTATTTGTTCAGTGAGCTCAACGCCGAAATTCATCTCCAAAAGCTCCGAATTTTCACTGGCTGCCATAAGATAGACATCAAATTTTACTCGCACACAGATATTGTTAGCTGCGTACAATAAATGAATTGTAGTTAATGCGTGTTATACTTCGTGTAATTGGGACACATAAACATTGCGAATGAAGTTTTTACACTATACACTAATCGGGACACTTCTAAGGATTGCAAATTGGCGTTAGCGCGAGTAAAGTTGCCATCGTCGAACATGATTTCTTTTCATAATTTTCTTTTATTACATAACACCATTAACAAGATGATGTAGCTGTATTCTATTTGTCAGTCTACTTGTAACACCCAGATAAATATGTCCACGCATCGACAATCGCATCAAGTGGATGTATGCTTGATTCGGCTAAGCTTTGGCTTCGGTATTCGTACGTTTATTTATTATTACTGTATTCAAATAGCGGGTGCTAAGACCTATGGTAGCGCACGCACTCCAAGCTAAAAACGAAACTTGAAAAAATCCGGGAGTCGTTCATAACTGTTGTCAACAGTAGGCAAAATACATTGACTTACGTACAATAGTGAACATTGCGCGGTACGAACATCAATAAACATTTGAAACTTTTTAAATGAAAGCGGAATGTAGTCCCTCTTGCCCAAATATAAAAAACAAAATAAAATTTGGCACCTATAAGAGAGATTCATCTAAAGCTTGCTGCAAATAGTTTGTAGGACCATTTAAATCGACCAATCGGATCAACGATCACAATCAGTCAACTATCACTTAACAATAGTTTCCGTAATCACTACGTATTGATTTGAGGTGATAGGTGTTATAGATTCATTTTGAGGCGAATACAATTGATTCAGTCATTTCTAAATTTCAAATTATTTCGATTTGTTCTTATTGAACTTTCAAATGAAACCAAATTTTTGTTGCACTTCATGATTATTGAGGTCAAGGCTTTGTCAACAAAAAAAAAAAAAAAAAAAAAAAAAAAAAAAAAAATGAATAAATAATAAATAATAAATAATATTACCATTATTTTGATTTTACAAAGTGTTTGCTTGTAGCAGTTTAAACTTCGGCTTGGCGTATAAACTCGAACAATTCATAGAGAGGTTAAATTATGGTTTGGAAAACTTTAAAACTATTGGTATTGTTTTGGCAATTTATTATATCATTGTATCAAGTTATTGTTACGATTGGTTAATTTATTATTATATCAGATCCTGAGAATAGCACAAGCGGAGTAATAGAACGAAAAAAGAAGGACAAAAACAATGAAGTTGTATTAAACGCTTATAAAAAGTTTCGAACGTTGCTCGCCTCCCATCGGTGCTTTGCACTATTTAATTGCGATTTAATGTAATTAGGATCATTAGAGTGCTGCGCAATCAATCGAAAATAATATGTTGCGATTTTTTTTATACCCTACATCGCTTTTGGTATGAGGGTATATTCATTTTGTAGACATGTGTGGAACACCCAGCAGGACTTGAGATAGACCCACTTTTTATTATGCCAATCAATTCCGAAAATGATTATGAATATAAGTAAATAAGACGGACAGGCTTAGATCAATTCAGAATCATTCTCTGAATCGATTATTTCCTAAATCAATCTTGGCTTCCCTGTCTGTCTGTCTGTAGACTTTGCCTTCTTGTGTCCCGCCTACAGCTCGCAATTTTTAAGATGTTTTTATAAAATTCGTTACACTGACGTGCTCTGGCTAAAGGACAAACGCTATTGAAAATTATTTAATGGTGGGCCATGTCCCGCCATAGTGTTTTCACTTGTTCGTTAAATATTTTTTCAATTATTTAATGAAATTGTTCGTAAGACATATTCTTCGTTAAATTATCCTGAGAGAGTTTCTTACAACCCACAATCCAACTATGGTAGTGAATTCAATTGTATTTGAACATAATATAAAAATTATCCATTGCGGTTACGTTAACGTTGCAGAACAAACATTTCCCCCTGAAGCTGCTAATTATTTAGAGCATTCTGGCTAATAATTTGCCCTTTTAAAATATTATCTACGCCTACCTGTTAAGGTATTTTTAATTATTGTTGATTTAAATTTATTAGAAAGAAGAAAAGAAATTAAAAATAAAAATAACGTTTTATATGTATGTATAAAATAACAAATAAGTGGTAACATGCAATAATTTCAATAAATTAATTCGCACGACGCGCATGCAAAATTTGCATAAATTTAAAAGTTAGACAAACAAACCAAGTCACCAATGGGCCATAATTAGTCAACATAACTTTTACACACGACTAACCAACGGTGGTTGCCGGGCAGCGGTCAACACATAGCCTTAAATTGCAATGTAAAAAACATTAATAAAAATGTAACCACCTTTGGTTTGATAAAATGGTTAAATTATGTTAAAACAGTTTAAGCCAAAGCTTCGGTACCCGTTATCTTAATTAAAACAAAAGTTATCAAATATTTTTTTTATATTATTACAATTTTATTTATTATGAACGCGTCTTATGCTTAAATGGGAAATATTTATACAAAATTTGTTGTATTTATTTGCCTATTGTGGATACCGTGGTTAGCGCACTGCTATCTTTTCTGCACTAAATCTTTAAATAGCTCTGTTAAGTAATTGCATCAATCCCACCCTCGATCACGGGAAAATGTGCATAGTAAGACCTAGGGGGATATGTGTAAATCAATTCACTCTCTTGAGCTCAGTTTCATTTCTGGATGTTGCAAACGTAAGTACACACCTCGTACAACCGGAGCGTTTGATGGTGTAGTTCTTTCAGATTTATGAAATTATTCCTCCTTTTTTTTGGTTTTTTCAGTTTTGGACCACTCCCACCTAACCATTAATATACATAAACTGAGTTAATTTAAACTAAAGCAAGTAAGGATAAGGTTATATTTGCGTTAGGACGAAACGTAGCCATAAATTCGTACAGTGCATAAAGGTGCTGCTGCAGACCAATATCTACTGTCAATGTTCGTTTCTCGTTGTTTTTGCTCGTTTTGTGGCGTGGTTTTAGGCAGTCACTCTTCGACGACGATCACCTGAGAATACGTGCACAAAGCAATTTCCGTTAGAGACTCAATCACACACGATAAACGAGTAAAAGAACGAAGGAATAAATGGCAAATTGACTAAGGGTCAAGAACAGTGTAGAATTAATGTATTTTTTAACGCGTGCTTTTGAATGTTACAAACGTAAGGAGAGGTATGGTATGCCTTCAATTTTCGTTGCTGGGTATAAAAACCAAAAGTTATTATTATTTTGATGCAAACATATGTACTTATGGTACGAAAATTTTGTATGCCTAGCGAATATATAGGTATATGTGCAATCGAGCTTTGTTAGTCTGTTAAGAATATCTAGAAATACAGGCCCGATATATAAATATTTAATGAGTTCCTCTGCTGTCGTATTTGCCACCTATTCGAAACTTACTATTATATCCACTTCACAAAACCAAATGTGAAATGAACGCGATTCAAATGCAAGCAAGCCGGCAATGCCTGAAAAGCTGAAGTAACATTAAAAAAAAAAAACCAAAACTTTTAATATAAATTATTCACTAAGTAAGTAGTCCATGGCTTGCAACAGATATTGCTTTAGAAATCAGTTTACGTAGCTAGAATTTATTGCTAGAAAAATTCAGCTACAAACGGACTTGAAAAAAAGTAACGAGAGTGGTCGCTTTACACGGTGTGGCGGGAGGCAGTCATTAAAAAAGAGTTTTCTTATTTGACGTAGACGAATTTTTATTTAATCGCTCGAATCATTTGTCATTTAGGTTAAAGATTTTATTATGCAGTTGTGCTATAAATTATTTTCTTTTCTTTTTCTTGAAATTTCGTGCGACATTTTGATTAAAGGTTTTTTCTAAATAATTTAGAGCGAAAAAATAATCAATAAATGTAATAATTTTGACTACAACCTAAGGTTCGATTATCTTTCTACGCTCACATCAAACAGTGCATTTAAAAATAGTTTGTTTATCATAATTCCGGCTAACAATGATTAATAATCTAATTTTGTTGTATTTGGGTTTTTTTAGTGTTGCAATTTTTTTTCTTTGTTTTATTTGTATTCTTATTTTAATTTTTCTGATCGACTAACTTTGCTTAGTATCTGCGATTGTTGGCATTTTTCATTTTCCAACATTCGTTCGTAAAAGCATTTCAATACATTGATGTAATGTGGAATAGGTTTCTGGTTCGTATGATTGGTAATTAAATTCATGCAATCATATCAAGGTTATCACGACATGTTGCGGATCAACAGCAAAGACAAAATTCAAATAAAAAACAAAAGCAACGAAAAAGAAAACGAAAACGAAAACAAAAAAAAAATAGACAAAAACAAGTAAGAAAGTTATTTTTGCCCAGTCACGAATTTTGAGGACCGACAAGCTCAAGCTATTACCTCAAAATTGCCAATAGTTTTCGTATGTATTTTACTTTAAGGTTTTTTACTTATTACGGATGTGCTTGTTAATGGGTGAGACTGGTTCGGTGTCGAATCTTAAGACAGTGTTTACAAGTTTCCATAGAATAATTGTTCGTTATTGCACATAATAATTTGTTCCTCGATGTGAACGCGAGTGTACGCGAATCAAGATCCTTCGCAGAACTAACTTGCGACGGTCAATCAAATCAATATTTAAGCCAACTTGCCGGACGGATAGACAAAGGAACGTATGGATGATTAAAGTGACGCGCAATCTTATATTGACCAAACTGTGCACATGTTTTATAGAATCTCTAATAAGTAATACGTATTTGCCTATTATCACTTGTTAATAAGGATTTTTTTATTTCTTCACACTCCTTAATCTAAACTTAAATACTGCGGTCCATCCACATGGACGACGATAGCAGAAAAAGAAAAAAAAAATTAACTAAGCATTTCGAGTTACGATATCATCTCCTCAAATAGACAAATTGTGAATTTCTTATGCTTTGTTAAATGCTTTTCTAAACTAACGAAAATATTCCCCACTCTTTACTCTTGTATGAAGTGTAATAAAACACATTTGCGTAAATAAAAGAGCATGCAATGAAACCTTACACCGATACTAGCCAAAGCCTATCACCTCTTAATTTCTCGTTTTTCTACAAGACCTCTTTCTCTCTCGCTCTCTCACATTACATCAATGAATCTATTGGGTGACCGTATGGTATTGCGAACAAACAAGCCTCAAAGATTCTATCAGTTAAGTACTGAGACGATTTAGTCATATTTATCTGCCGGTGCGTCCGCGTATCTGTCCCTCGTTAAGCGTTAGTCACAACTGTCAATACCATCATATAGTTATTATCAGTATGTTGTAAGATTTTTCCATTTAAATCACGCGGGTTTATTGAAAAGAATAGATTTGTTTTTCTTAGGTTTGTAGCTTCCCTTTATTGCCATATTGACTAGTTCGTTACGTGTCCTCGCTTATTTTCGTCTACAAAATTTCATTTCCCGATTCAACTTTAGATTTTCAAATGAAGTAAAACTGCCAGAGTTAAGTTTTGAATTTCGAAACTTACTTTAAGTTAAGCAAAGTTAGCTGAAACGGGTAAAGGATTGCGAAAAAATTGATGTTGAAATTGTAGTGATAACATCTCGAGGAATCAATGAAGAAGAAGAGAAGGTAAGCTTTCGCGACAAACACACGTTCATTTATCAACTGACGATTTTTCAGCGGTGAAGGAAGCCCAGGACGACGTTTTCATCGTCGTTACACAAAGCGATTTTTACTTGCTTTCAACAATTTATACCAATCAGACACAATCGCTCTGGACAACATATTATCGCACTGACTTTTCCAATATTTTGAAGCAACCGTTCAAATGCATCAACAACACACAAACACTCAAATTTCATATTTTTTTTTATCCTTCGGCATGGCGACGGCGAAGACGAGCTATACTCGCCTTCCAACAGAAAATATTTGGTTCTTTGATTCAAAGTAAAGATATCATGAATGGTTTTGGCCACAGCGAAGACATTTTCTTCTAAGAGGTCTCTGAAAACCACTCCACAGGGGTTGACTCTTCAAAATTTCTTAATACAAATATTATAAATTACTATTGACATATTGATCTGTGATACGCTTAATAGTTTGAATAAAAATACTCTTATGATATTAAAAAACGATTAGAGAAATTATACTTTTTCTTACTTTTTCGAAATTAATGGAGCCCGACGAATTTACCGACGAAAAAGTCCAAAAAATTCTACCCAAACTTTTAATTTCTTGGCAGGAGCATTGAAAACTTTCAAGTCGGTCTCAATGAGACTAGTAAGCAAAAAAGGTTGGAATATAACTTGCACATTTGGGCGGCAACAGCAGGATCTGTCTGACTTACACGGCTAACGATTGCGAGAGTGTGTCCAACACTTTTGGCACTTTTGTGCGTCAGGGAAATGTAGGCTGCATTGTGCTTATGTGTAGGTGTTCACAGATGTAAAGAGGATTTGTCCATCGATCAAAACACTTAACCGCATTGCCCGCCTTTGTATCCAGTCGGCAAGCCGTCATGGAGAAGCGATCAAGAGGATCGGAACTCGTCCGCTTGTAGACTTTTTTAGTAAGTACTCAATTACCGTGTAAAGCCAACATGTATATACAGAAGTGGTAGTGTGATTAGGTGCTTGGCATTAGAGGATCGATATATTTACATGGAAATTGCAAATCCATGGAGAAAAAGTTGAATGCCAGTCCAGTATATATTGATAATTCAAATGCACGAGTCGCTTGATGTCGAATACCTGAAAGCATTATGGCCCGAATTATGGGGACTGCGTATATTAGGATGCCCATTCATTATATCCCATAACGCCACGTCCACAAAGAACAGCCGTATATCATTTTCCAATGGGAGAGCTGAAGACCTCAATGCTGGCTACGGCCTTTCGATGACTATTGGGACCTAACAGGTGCAGTCGTCAGACACCGAAAATTTCTGTTCACGTTTGAAACAAGCTGTCTGTCTGTATTGGTCTTTCCCGCCGTTCCCCATGTTTCCTCTTTTAAGTCAACGGCTACAAACACTATTGCTCTGCTACTGTTTCCTCTTCCATTTACAACCCTTTTTAATCGTGCCTACACGTACAGGGGAAGTCCACTGAACTATTAGTCAAATAGATATATAAAGTGGTGTGTGGACATTTCGCGAAAATACTTCCTTCACAGATCTACATTCTCAAGATTATGTTGTTTTGAGTTTTTGTAGGTTTTATTGGTTTTTAAACATAACAAATTCATTTAAATTCTTTTAGGACTTTAGTAAATTGTGTTAAGCCGACTGGCTGTTTGCTTATCACATCTTTTTCTTTAAAGAGATCTAAAAAAGAAAAATATTGAAAATATATAACTTTTACTGAATATTTTATATACATATTGTTGTGTATTGTGATTATATACATATGTATATATGTATATATATAAACTGTATATATAGATTATACATATATATATATATATATATAGATTGTACATATATAAATATATGGATTATACATATATATATATATATATATATTTTTGCAACAATAATATGCATAAATGAATTCTTCAATACGTATATATGCAAAGATCATTGAAGAATTCAAATGTCTAACTTTGGTTCATGCTTGGTGCATAAAAACACCAAGCTTATAAATGTATATTGCATTGTGTGTTGCGGTGGTAGTATTAGAGTTATTATTATTGTTACTATTGCCTTTGTATGTATATATGTTTATGTACGTCAGTTAATGTTATATATTTTCACAGTTTTAAACATACATCACACGGGTGGAGTCTGTATTATGTGTACACAGTGCAGTGCGACTGTGTGTTTGTGCCAATGCGTGTTTGTGAGCATTCGAGTGTGTATATGTGCGAATATGCGGGTGTGTGTATGTGTGCGCACGTGGTTATGTGTGCAAATGCAATCGAATGTGCTTGCTATGGTTTTTACATTACACATATATCGCCCGCCACACTGTCAGCAAAGCAGTGCAGTGCTTTGTGTGTATATAAAAGCAGTTATTTCTTGGTTCTAGTTAACAGTTGTATAAAAAACTTTAAAACGTTTAGACGTTTACTTAACTCCGTAAACTTTTTACAGATTGTAATTACATTAAAATATAATAAATTAATAATCATGGTATTCTTCAAAGTGAGTGCTTACGTTAGACATTTAATTATGTTGTGTGTTTGTATGTGTTAATGTGCGCACTTATTCGAAAGTCATGCAAATAAAAACAAATTTAACAAGATTTCACTTAAAAACCATACTCCTGCGCTCCTGTTAACGACTTTTTTTTTTTGTTTCTGCTTTGCTTACTTATGTGTTTTTGATTGATTATAGTCCTTAATCTGCTTGGCTGCAGTTGGTGTTGCTACTGCTGGTGTTTTACATGGTGCTCATGCTCCTGCTTATTACGCAGCTGCTCCAGCTTTATATGCTGGCCATGCTGGCGCTCATGCTGCTCCAGCGGCTCATGACGAAGGATTGGATTACTTTGTAAGTGAAGGATAAAAGGAATTTCTATTCAATTCTTGTCAATTAGTTTAAGGTCCTACGTAGTCGGACAAAGTTGGGGAAATACGTAAGATTCTTAGAATTTTTCATTTATATGATCGAGGCTACGGGTGAAATTTAGAATTTTTCCCAAAAATTTCCTTTATATCGCGTTCACAATAAAATCCAAAATAATTTTTCCAAACTAATCTGGCTAAGAAAGAAAAGTATGGCTGTAAGTCCATTTTTTATGGAATAAAAAACAGTCTCAATAAATGATATTCAGGTAAAAAATTATGCTCCTTGAGCCGACCATTATTTGAACGTGTATCAGAAAGATTCGAACACTATATAATTTCAGAATATATTTTCAATTTCAAGTCTCCACTTATGCTTCTTATTAAAGGATGACTATGGATTATGAAAGGATTTCGTATAGGAACTTAAGAGTGAGCGCTGGTGGTATGAGTCTTGAATTGACTTATAAGAATAATTTCAATAATTTTGAAGACAAACACATAAACCGAAATAGCTATCGATTAACGGAAACTCAACATATCTAAGAACTTTGGCAAGATAGTAACAACAAATATTCTTCCGGTCTATTCTTATATTCCAAACTTAAGCCAATTAGTCAAGTACGTCTGGCTTAAGTCAAGTTGGACACGTAACAAACAGACGCAACATGATTCTGTGCTCAAATTTTATTACAAAAGCCTTTGTCTTTCACTTTTGTTAAATAATCCTTAATAGTTCGCCTTAGAGGTGAAATTCTAGCCTTTGCCGTAAATCTATATATTTCTCATCGACTTAGTAACGAGCGCATCATTCATTAATTTTTACTGAAACCCATAGGATGCTGTGGCACTAAATTGACCGCTTCGTTAATAACAGCGGGAAATACGCCCCGACAAGGTAAACGCATTCTCAATCAGCAGAAGATTTCAAGTTGCATTAATTAAGCACAAATCCGTCCGTCAGTCTTTGGCTGTAAAGTGTGAAATTGAATCCGTATACAGCTTCAGTGTAAAGCCGAATGTGATTTAGTCTCCATAGTTGAAGAAATGAAACGTCTGATATAAATGAAATCGTTTAACCAATAAAATGATGGGCATAGTCCCAGCCACAATTAATAGTGAACTGTACCTAAAAATTTTGATGTATTTTCTTCAATAATCGAGACACAATATGAATATAAAATTTAGAATAAATAATTGTATGAATCATGGAATCATCATAAGCCAACGATTTGAAAATCGTTTTAATTGGTCTACTGAAGCCTTTGCCATTAACACAAATTTAAATGAAAGCCGCAGTCTATAACAAGACAAGGAGAGATTTTTCTAATAAAGTTGCTTACGATAGTGGCTGTGGTGCGTAATAATTTTGAAAACATATACAGTTTTCTTATATAGTAAGTTATTTTGCAGAAATATAACTTTAAGCATTAGGGGCGCAGAAAACTAACTAAGCTCTGCTCAGATACTTAAAGGGAACGAAAAAGGTTAGCAGTTATCCTTCCGCATAGGTATTCTACATAAAACGTATGGCTCTTTAACTTCCTTTTAAAGGATATCGTAAATAAATTCATTTCGAAACAATCGCTACTTGTAAGTTATATATATATATATATATATATATATATATATTTATATATATATATATTTATATATATATATATTTATATATATATATATTTATATATATATATATATTTGTATATATCTTTGTTTTTTGCATTATTTTTTATTTAATTTTTTATTTGTTGAAACATTTATATCTGGGTTTAAAGCATTACCCTTCACAAGAACGCCCCGTTGCACGTATGCAAACGTATCTTGAACGCAGCTTAATTACATCCGTTACAATTAAAATTAGCCATAAATCAAAAATGTTGAAAACAACCAATTATAAAATATTGCGAATATTTATGAAACTAAGTACCTTTGAAGCATGAAGTACTATAGTAAAATTGAATAGTCTTTGTCTTTATACATAATTGAGAATTTGTATAGCAAAAGTGGAAAGAAAACGTAAAGCAATCTTTTATCTTACAACATAGCAACAACAATTATGGCTAGCATAAAACTGTCGAAAGCCATGCTAACATAATAATTTGTTGTACATGAGAGGGAAACAAAAACAAAAAAGACAAAACGATAACAAAAATTACAGTTTGTGCCTGAAATCAAAGAGCAGAAAGAGATCAGTGAGCATATGAATTCGCAATTCTACGTAGACAACAACAACAATATTAAGATAAACATGAAATGATAACAAAGTAATAAACAAATTGCTTGAGATAGAAAACAATTATACTCAGATGCTGTTTAATTGCTACTGCCGCTGCCATACGGTTCCATAAGGTTCAAAGCTCTGTTCGTCTGTCCGTCCGCCGGATTGTCGTTAAACTACAGTCAATAGGATAAGGTATAAAAAAGGTGTAAGCAAAAAAAAAAAAAAAAATGTAACAAATACTTAACACAGACATTTACGCGCAATGTGCAACATACAACACTATTCCGTATTCATACATTCATTTTCTGAAAGAGCAAGAAAAAATATTTTTTTTTTTTTAAATTAACCACAATACGTGTTGGTTACTACGTAAGACATCAAGTCACGTTATTTAAATCTAAGCAAATATATATATGTGTACGGCTCAGTTATGTGTGTCACTGATAGACAAGCAAGTGTAACTGTTATGATAAAATTTCGCTAAAACACAATAATAATAGAAAAAAATTAGGTTAGCTTACATAAAATGATGCAATTATCTTTGGCTAAATTTTTCTTACATTTTTACATGATTGACATGGTTTTCGAATTGAGATGAGATCAGATAAAATCACGTTAATTTCCTTAATCAATTTTTGCATCTATACATCTATGTATGTCACTTTTCATTTTAGCGGCTGGCTATGCAATCAATTTACTCTTCATTTCATTCGAAATTTAAACGCTGATTAAGATTGCAGTTAAAACTAATAGAGGGTGTATTAAATGACGTCATATGCAGGTTCCGATTGGCGTAAATACGTATATGTATTACGCTGCATAAAAGCAGCCTGTCAATGCCTCCCCATTTCCGTTTCAATAAATGCCTTTTTGAGCTCAGTTAGTGACATTTTATAATGTGATATTTTATATTTGTTAAAACCCCTTGTCGGAGATATCCAAATCTTTCAAGTGTTCATAGAGATAAATAGGTAACATGGCGTAACAACGTGAATTGCTCAACAACCTGTCAGTTTATTGGATTGAAGGAGCGTGTTGTGCTTGTTAAAGCTAATGAAAATAAAAAAAATTTCCTGCATTAAAAAAAGCAATTTTGACAATTTTATCACTCAATCGTATCCTCATCGAGTTGAATGATGTTACGGTTAAAGCTTTCACTTTGGTTTTCTCTATACAAATGAAGAGTTATATAATTTATATTCATACAGGTGCAAAACAGATGAAAATAAAACTATATTGCTGCCGATTAGCCAGTTAACAGGATATTAATCGAAAAAAGTTCAATTTCAATCGTACATGGATTTTTCCCAACTACCTTTTGGTAACCACTACTGGTTAACTCAAACCGAGAATATCCTTTATTTACGTAAGAATTTTCTTCTAAGAATGCATATTATTTAGGGCACATTGTTAAAAAGCAAGAAGCTTTTTTTTATAAAATTTTTCCTCCTCAATTTCTCTCAAAATAGAGAAAAACAATTTATTAACAAAAGACTTAAGCAACAAACTAATTATTGATTTTTTGAAAATGAATTGTTTTTATGAGTTATTTTGAAATAAGTTTATTAAAAGCAGTTAGCAGACATTGAAAAAAGTATGCTACAAAACAATTTTGTTTGTATTGTGCGTGGGTTAAGTACTGTTTAATAAATCTTGGAAAACATGTGAGGCATTTTCGTTTTCATCATGTGTGTCTAACTTTCTTTTCAGTTATTACCAACATTGTGTTGTTTGTTGTTGTCTTTGCTCTAATTATGATTGTCACGTTTTATGATTTGTTCTTCAAGTGTATTACAAAATTTTCTTTGACATAACCTATCGCCTTACAAACCATAAACAAAGAAAAAGACAGACAATATATTGGAATATACTATGCCTGATAGAAAATTTTCCTATTAAGTTGAACGATTTAAGGAACGGAAGCTGGTATATGCTTGATACTTTATAAAAATTGATTTCAATGACAACCAAGGTCGTCTTCATTGCATTGGTATATTGCTACCCTGAGACTTGAAGAGCTAACGCCATATAGCATTTGGAGGGTAAGCGTTACTGCATTCAAGCAAGAATTCAATGGATTAAGTGAATTTTAATCTTTTGAGCGCTTAATAAATTTTAGACTCTCTAACATTGCAACGACCGTAAACAACTTAATCGTAGAGTAGTCTAAACGGATTAATTACTCTGTTGCTTTCAATGAGCGTTAATATCTTTTCGTTCTTTTTTATGTATAGAGACAGACAGAAAAAGAAGCATTTTAACATTTTGTAAGATTTTTTTATATTTTTCTTATTATATCTAGGCTTACCCCAAATATAATTATAATTACGGCGTTGCTGATTCGCATACCGGTGATGTTAAGTCGCAACATGAAGTACGCGATGGCGATGTGGTGAAGGGTTCGTATTCCCTGGTTGAACCAGACGGTTCAGTACGTACCGTTGATTATACCGCCGATGATCATCACGGTTTCAATGCTGTCGTTCATAAAACCGCACCCACTGTGCATGCTGTGGCTCATGCTGCTCCCGCTGTCGTAGCCCATGCTGCTCCTGCTGTTGTAGCTCATGCTGCTCCCGCCGCTATAGCTCATCACGCTGCCGGTCCCGCTCTTAATTACGCTACTGTAGCGCATCATGTTGCTGCCGGTCCGGCTCACGGCTATGGTGGCTACGCCGGTTATGCAGGTCATGGAGCTGCTCATGGTCATTATTAAAAAAAAAATTTCTTTAAGAAAAAAAGCAAACTACGAATACTCTGTCTCACTCTTATAAGAAGTAACTGTAAATTAATTTAATAGTTTTTTTTTCTCTCTTCTTTTTAAATTAAGTTTAAGGCAAAACACACAAAATTCATTGATAACCACGGTATATAGTGTAAAGGATATGAAAATGGGCATTTAATTGTAAAAAAAAAAAAAAAAAAAAAAAAAAAACGGTCAACACGATGAACTAAAACTGAAGCTGAAATCGAAACAGCGTAAGCAACAGAAGAAGAAGACACAACAGAAGAGAAATAATTCGAAATTGAACCTTTGGTTAAGTTTCTGCAACAACTTTCTTACTTTTTCGCTTCAGTCTTTAACGTAGCTCTTAACTAACTTTAACTTTTGTAAATATTTATTTTTCACCTCTTCTCTCTGATAAATCTTGTTGTCTTCTGTAGCCTGCACATACTCTCCTTGTATATACAAACGATAGTGACTCTCTTGTTCTTCTTATGCATATCACATCACTGCCTTTAAAAAGTCATTCATTTCTTTCATACCCCATTAAAAAAGCATTACTTGCAAAAATAAAATGAAAAAAATTTAAAAAAAAAGCGGAGAAGAAATCTTATTAAGTTATAATACTCACACACACATTTGTAAACTACTAAAGAAGAAAAAAAAAACATAATTTATGAATAAACGAAAAAAATTATAGGGAATTAAAAAAAACTCATGAAATCTTTGCTTATAATCTGTCTCTTGTATGGTTGTGCCTCCTATTATGGCTACTTTGATGCTTTAGTTTGCTAAGGGCTATCGATTGGAATGGAACCATAAAAAGTTTAACAGTCTTTGCAAACTATCGTAACTCTTCATGGAAATTACAATTCAGTTCTGATTAGTTTGCGTTCAGTGCAATTAGCTCGAAACCTTAATAACTGGAAACATTTTATAAATACTCGAGACCGTGCTCAGGAAATAGATCACTCTGCGATCCATTTGTAGTGCATTTTTTAAATAAATTTGATAAACTGAACATTTTCAAATAATTACTACAAAAAGTAATCAAAAGCCATCTAATCTAACTACATAATGCGACATAGCGAATCTAGACTTGAATTCCGTTGATATAAACGTTTATACAAAGACTATGCATCTCTTGTTCTTTACAAAATGTATGCATTCTCAAAGTCATTATTTGTATGGTAGTCACCTACCTTTCGCTACCTTGCTGGAATATGTAGTAAATGTTCATTTTGCTACTGTACTGCTCAACAAAAGATCTGATAAAACTACCATTAAGTATTCAGTTTTATCCACCAAATATCAACAGTTTGTTCTACAAGGCTAGCCGCACCTTAGGTTTCTCATGGACTGCACTCTCGTTCAGCTGACGAACACTTGAAAATCTCATTATAACACATCACTTAATAAGTCTCTATTCTAACATACGTATGTATGTATGTGTAGATATATGCATGTATATGTATTGCCAGACCCATATGATTTATAGATAGCACCAGCCTTCAAACGATAAGTGTCAAAGTTAAATGATCCTTTGAGAATACGTTTACAAGTGGCAGTTGTTCCAGTGACGCTACTTCTGCAATTTTCAAAACAATCGAAAAACTTAATTTCGCTTTTTGATTTGATGCGAAAAAATAGATTGTCTTGAAAGATATTATCGTGTATATGGTCTATCGAATAAATAAATATGTGGGTGGTTTGCCCCAAATTTATACACAGTCGTATGGACTCCGGTGTTGGTGAACGCTCTAGTCACTCGAATTCGGCAGTTGTTTCAGAAAACATGAAAATATACAGAAAATCGTTTCGGAAGACTGAAAACTGAAGTTGCTTGAGTTAGCTGTCATTCCAATAACATCAAAAGACAGTACATTGACTATTGAGACTATTGATCTTGAGAGTCCGCCGCGTTTGCTCACTTTTGACAACAAATTGTTAATGACTTAGACAGCTGCTTGACGTTGCCCCCCCTGCAATCTCCTCCTACACTCCAGAGTTGAATCGGCGGTCAGCCGATTGGCCAGTAATCGGTGAAAACCGTCCAAAGCGACCATATCACATCATTGAATTACGTAACTTAGGCGTTCGCAGACCACATTTGGAAAAAATTTGTGCCTTGGAATTATGGACTTTCTTTCAAGTTTATTTTTTGTCGTCGTAAATTCAACTCTTCCATTCAAATACCCGTCAGCCACACGCAAATTAATATTTATAGAAAATTCTACACTACAACATTTTCTAGTTATAGACATGTAGACCAAATGAATATTTTTTTGTTTAGAAAAAAATTGTCCCTGCATTATACCTATTCTAGCAAAGCAGCTTGAATTATAGATACCTCGCGTACCAGTGGCATCATTATTCTGTTATTTTTCTTTCGATTCAAGGAAAATTAGGAAAAATCTTTTTCTTTTTTAAACTCTTTCAGTGTCATTATCCGTAAATTCTTTTTTTTAGCTTATTTTCAGTTAACGCTTTAAAGTATTTAAATTTCGTGAAGAGTTCGTTCTTGGTTTTAATAGCATATGCGACTACAATTTTTGAACAATGATATATAAACGGTATATGCGATATAACTGATATATGTATGCGCCAGTTGTTGTCTGCATAAATCAGTTGAAAGACTTCTTTAGAATTTTACAGCCGTCCTTTTAAGTTTGGTTATGGTTTTTCACAAATTTTGAATTTGGGGAACATTCGGTGTCGTATGTCCTTTATTTCATTTTGCATTGGCTTCGTGCCAAGATTTCTAGATCTTTTAAATTCAGGTGACCTCATATTAATTTTACCAAAAAAATGCGCTAATTTATGGTTCAGGCTCACAATAAAACCATTGCTGACTGCTGATGGCTTCATTACATTGATATGAATTTTCTTTAAATATTTGGTATATATAAGAACAGCATTTTTATTAAGTTCATATCATTACCTTTCGATGGCATTGCTTTAAAACTTTCTCTGTTGTGTGCGTCCGTAGAATAGTCTTCAACTAAATTAATGTTTTGTTTTTGCTCATAAAATGATTCAAAAAAACTTTTTCCACAATAACAGCGGGAATTAGTATGGCTCTACGGTTAAGTAGTTGGGACTCGGTCGTGGGGAGAAGCAAGGATGGGAATGACCTCTCTTTGGCATTCAGATTTTTCGAAATGTTGTGGAAATCTTCATTGCTTTGCAATGAAATATTTTCCTCTGATTTTATTAGTAAAAAGAAAAATAATTTTCTGTTGTTGGTTTGTCTTATTACCAGAAATATCTTCTCTTTCTTGCATTGATTTTTGCTTCAGAATAATTACTGAGCGTAAGCCATAGATAGCAAAAATTTCCGAATGAATGCTGTTCTGATATTTCAAAATTGTTGTCTCTAAATTTTCTGACAATATCTGTGCATGTGTTGATGCGCTTCATAATTTTGATTTTTCTAGCCAGTCCGTGAGATTGATATACATCTTGTAGTTTTTGCCCAGCTGCACTTGATGACTAACAATGTTTATTATAATTAATTTGCCTTGGCTTTAGACTATATATACTTTACTGCTAATGCCAAGGACTTTTCATCATTTGTTTTCCAGTTTATCATCTTTTTTTATCATTTTCTGAATAAATTAATATGCCTTTTACTTAAGAATACTCCATTATGAAGCGGCGAACTCCTTTTAGTCACTAGGCCACATCCCCTGCTAGATTTTGGCATAATAGATTAAAGTTAAAGTTTTTCCACTCCCTTGAGAAAAATAGGTTTTATTAAAGCCACAAAATTTGCACGAACGACAAACAACAAAATGTAAAGAAATCTACTATGAAATGAGTGACTACTCACTACTACTACTACTACTACTACTACTACTAATAGAAATAGATAGAATACAATACTTGTGTATAATTATTATTGCCATAATTACTATTATAATTTTTAAGTGTACTACGTAAATGTACTCAAATCGTTGGTTTGAGTTCAATTATAATTTTCATATTGACACACATTTCTGTTCTCGCTAAAAAAAGCCCACAGCTTTATAGTTGTGCTTGCACAACAGCAATATTTTGGATTACTTTTGTTTTCCATTTTTTTATGTACGTCGCTATATATGTGTATACCCACAAAGTTCAGAGAATTAAATCTATTACCGCTAAGTGCTTCGCCTTGTTTATGTGGGGCATTATTTTGTTTTGCAGAGTGTAAAATAGTTTAGGAAATAAATATCGATGGGCAGAAGGAGTCGAGTGTGTGGTGCAAGATTTTGTCACATATCATCAACTAAGTATTTAAGCTGAACACGGTCGAATGTCTCCAGGTACGACCTGGAAGCTCCCGTCTATCCAATGGAGCTATTCACTAACACTATCGGTTTGTAGGCGATTAGATAATGCCAGCGAGCAATTTCACACACAACGTTAAGCCTTAGCTTCTTAAAACTCTCTGAATAAATGCTCTATGCAATGAAAGTAATTTTGTATTGTGATGCCGAGAATATGAAACGCCGTAAGTCCAAATGGTAGGATAGATGGAAAAAATCGAGTATAGGTTTTTAGAGGTTGAAAGTCACAAAAGATTTCCAAAAAACTTTGTGCTTTATGTCAATTGCACATTTGGTCCGCCAAATAGTTTTAGTATTAAACTACGCATAAGAGTTAGCGATTAGGATAGCCTAGGTTTTGCTTACGATTCTTTGAAGGACTATCTACAAATGTTTCAGTGCATCTTACGGTTTCGTTTCGTTTCGTCGATGCCTTTAGCAAACACTCTGCTAATATAATCTCTTTCAAGGAAGTCACTAATAGCTGATTGAATTTTGGTATTTTTGGCAATTCTTTTACCTATTAATTCTGCTGCAAATTATTGTGAAAGCTCCAGCCAACCTTTTTCGTTCACTAAAAAAAATGGGTAGTTCGTGCGCACCCGTGTTACTAAATGTGAGATTATAGGCTCGCGAACAAAAGCGCCTATTGACAACGTTGTCTTTGCTTTAATTATTTTATAAATAAGCAAAGCGGACTTTGAGTTTTCACTTATCCAGCGTGCTTTTTTGCCTGATTTATCGTTCCAAATATAGTATGTACATGTGATAGTAGGGCATCTGAGAGTTGAAATTTGCGCTGGTAATGGGAAATGTTTGCTTGTAAGTATTTATATCTGAAGGAGAAGAAATGTTAAGGAACGCTTCTTTCGGATATTGGATGAGTTATCTTTTTGCTTGATGTATTCCTTGGCGTAATTCTAGCCAACTGGTAATTTTAGCTCACAAGCTTTGACCCAAGCTAGCTCTTCTAGATATTGTATGCTTCTGCAATAGTTTTCTGACCGTGCAATATCACCGTTGATAGATTCAAATATACAATTAAATTACGGTAACCAATACTTGAAATCTTTTAGCTATAGAGATTTAAGGTCTGCAACGTTGCATCGACTTGAACTAGCTTTCTTCGCAATGTGGGGTTGGCTATTATATATGACTACGCTTCTAAAAATATTAATTATGGTTAATGTAGTACGCTATTAGATAAGTATTTGCTTATTCATCGGCTCGGTAAAAAGTAAAACAAGATATATTTTGAAATTGAATCTACATAAGCTAATATTTAAGAAATATTATTTATGTTCTATAGTGCATAAACGCTACAGGCGTAATGCACAATGAATTTTGGAAACAAAGACAAGCCGTCTTATTTATCTTCCAATCTGCTTAAACTTTGTAAAGAACAACGAACAGGTAAGATGTATTTTGCTGAAAGCTTTAAACCGCCATGGTTCACAATGGACATGACAGGAGTGATTAGCGTCTGTGAAAGAGCCTATAAAGTTCGGATACATAGCTCGAATGTAGTTAAATGAGTCTGGAACACATCCGTCTCCAGAATAATAAAGATAATTTAACTGTATTTGTAACAGTAGTTGATTTTTCCAAGACATTGGAAACCGTGAATCATAACTTATTATTGGAAAAGTTAAAATTTCGCTACCTACTTATTCCTACGCCGATAAGGCTAATAAAGTCTTCTTCAGAAAACTCGTTGCAGCGTGTTAAAGTTAGCAGCACGTTCTTCGGTAGAAGAGAAACTAAATCCGATTTTCCGTAAGGCTCTATCTTTGAAGTGATTTTGCTTAATACATTTGGAAATGGTTCGGTTATATATTGCCCCTACTGCACTATTCATTTGCATGCGGATGAAGCGTAAGTTTATTCCTTGCCATCATTCGGATTGGCCAGGTGGTTCGATGAGGATTTAGATTAGACTGCATATTACTGTCTTAAATGATTTAAAAGTAAATAAATCGAAAGCCTAAACGGTAGTCATAAATGCCATGTCATAACCATCCCTCTTATTAGCTGCGGTGGAGATAGAGTTTGTTAATGGAGTAAAAAATCTTGGTTTCAAAGTAAATTAGAGTGCATCGACACAAGGTCATGCCTACTTTACAATCACGACAGGATTTTAAGGAAAGTTTGGCTTTCGTCAACTTTTATTGCTATGGAAGCAAAATTAATATTAATTAAGTCTGATACCGTATGGGGCTCCTGTATACGGATTATATCTTGAAAAATAAACTTGAAGCCATTGCCAATAAATGTACGTGATATGTCTTTAAGAAACATAAACAGTAGACGGTGCATGCCGCAAGTTCCTCTAAAATTCGGAACACAATTTCACCGATTCACTGAAATATTAGAAATTTCATTTTTGTTCGAGAGAACGTCGGTTTACAAAATCTAAACGTGCAATGAATCAAATACTACCGTAAAATAGATATATATCGTCATCAAGATCTTAAAGTTTTGGAACTGCTGTTAACCGCCATAGATTTGCTTTCTATAATTCATTCGTAATTATGCGTAACAGAAATAGCTGACGCTGTTAGTTCACTTTCTACCAAGTCAAATACTTCGTAAGATTATTCAAGTCATTGCGTCCTTTAATGGAATAAATAAGAACAATCACATTATCACAAACATTTAAACCGTGTAACATATGTTACTACTATGTATAATTCGGGACGTTCAATGTACAAGGGACGTTCTGTCCCTTATTAGTGCCACTACTTCCATTTTAAACTATTGTTAACTATTATTAAACTAAATTAAATTAAATAAAACAAAAAAATATGTAATTCAAATATAAACTACTGTTTGAAAGTATACTTTGGGGCTAACTAAGAAAAAGAAAAAAAAAGCAACAGAACCGCAAAACAATCTTACGACACAAATTTAATTGCAAGCAAAAAACAAAAAATACGAATAGAAAAAATGTCGCAGTAAATATGAATTTATTGGATTATTGAAGCGATCGACTGCTACACATCATACATCGTACGAGTACATATTAGTCACATCCTGTTCACTTTCCCAATTAATTCTTGCATGTAATTAAATTCTTTTTTATTTACATTCATGTAAAGGAAATAAGAATCTGTTGATTACAAAAATTTTTCAAAATGCAAGTAAAAAATTCTGAAAAACAGGTAACTGTAGGAAAAAAACTAATGTTACTAACTAATGTTACTTTATGTAAAGAAAATAACACACTGTAAACCAAAGAATTTTAATTAATAAAAATTTATTAATTAGAAAAAAGTACATATCACTGTTCTCGTAAGTGAGTCGTACGGCAAAATCATACTGAATGAATTTTAACTAAGGAAACTTTCATTCGGAATCCACATTAGTGTTAGGAACTGGTAATCTCCGAAACTCATTAATATGGAAATATTTATTCGTGAAAAGTAAATCTGAATCCTCTAAAGTTGAGATGATGATAAGCTTTTATTACCAAAAGTTCCATTTTAGTACTTTGTAGAAGACATCAAATAGTAATTCTGTTTCCAATCGTTCCATTTCTCCCTTAGACAAGCCTGCCTACAACGAGACTATTAGACATAGCAAATCTTTTACAATCTGGTTGCCATGTCTTGAATGAATTCTCCATCACCTCGTAGACGTACGTCATATATATTGACCTTAGGAAGAGCTTCAAGTGTAATAATCAGCAGTTAGTGATTCAATCAATAAGAGGTCTTTTCAACTTCCTTAGGACTTAGGAGCCTTTGAATTTTTCCTGTGCATTAATGATATTACCTCCGTAATTAAGTGAAACTATCTTTCTATATACGCTGATGGGAAAGTTTTATCTTCTCTTTCAAATTTAAATCGTATTCCTGGCTGCTTTGATCCAATTTAAAAAGTTTGGTTTAAATTATGCTCATTTAAATGTGCTATATTCAATTTGAAGACATTTAAGATTTCATTTTCAAGAAGAATTGCATTCATCGACTTATGCTTTAGTGATTCATTTAACTTGGAAAATGTTGATTCATTCATTGATTTCGGTGCTTTATTTAACAAAAGATTTCGTTTCCTATCCTACTTTTCACAACCTATTATTTATAGCTATCTACGCGCTAGGCTTTACTGAACGTGGATCTAGGTAATTAATTGATGCGCAGGTTAAAAAAGAGCTATACACGACTTCTGATCGATGCCTAAAAGGGGCCTCTTTTGTGTGGTCTTTCTGTTCCTTTCTGCGCTAGTTGGATCCAATTAAGTCAGTTTAGAAGCATTTCTTGGCTTGTTCTGGGTGTTGTCTTCTTAGTTAAGCTTCTATAATAATAAACGATATTATAAGCACGCCGGCTTTGTTAGATAAGATAAGCTTCAATGTTCTGAACCGTTCTTGTAAGAACTTTTTCTTTTCATAAAACTCAACCAAAGTGCATATAATAATGAATTTTTCAACTCATTTGCAAAATCTATATAATATCGAGAATTTAATTTGAATATCGCACTCTTTAAATAGTATCCAATCAACCCTCCTTGGCGCGCCTTGCCAATGTTTTATTTAAATTAAATTTGAATAACTGATGATTCATATGTTTCGCCAATAAATTGAATCGGTTTCCTAACTAAATCGAGCAGCAAATACCGAAACCAATTGAAAAAAAACAACTGCATTTTTTGCCAAGTTTGTATTTATTCGTTAACATAGCCTCCTGCAGCAGTGATCAAAGCAGCCCTGCACTTTTTTAACACTTTGAGGGCATTTTTCATAGAACGATCTGCGATGACCATCAAAATATGGCCCGTCTCCGCAGTGGTCTCACCACTTGATGCAAATCTTTTTCCCCGAAGCCTCGCCTTGAAACTTACAAACAAAGGGTGGTCGTTAAGACCAACTCTGAAAACTACGATGAGTAGGGACCAGATGCGAAATTCAATTTACACAACTTTGTCATTGTAGTCCCGGTTTGCGACGCGATGCATTTGTTCCACCGTCGTTCGATATCTTTAGCGAGTCAGCTATCGTTTGCTAAATTATCGAGGATAATTTTCACAATTACTTTGATAAATTGTCGTCTAATCACTCTTCCGTGGGTGTCTAGTGCATTCAGCATTATCTATCGATTATCGACCGGTCGTTTAAAATCAACAAACCTCTGGCAAATTTGTGGTGTATAACGTCAATAAAATCGTCATCGCTCGTAATCGAATGACTGAAATGACATTAAATTTTAACAGGCATCGTTTAATGGTTGGTATTTCCTGAAAATAATGTGTCGGTCTCGCGAATTATTCATCGTTGTAGTATTACACTTTTAACTCGAATCTTCATCGGTTGCGAATATGCCTCTTTATGAAAAGCATATATGCTTTTCTTTTTCTCATCTGATCATGTGTCTACGGATTTTGTTTTTACATTTTTTTCCAAATTGTTCAGTGTAGCTTTATACTTAGAAGTCTTCTATTACTCAATTCGGTTGCTGTTCCATTACCGGGGAAATCCACGCACAAATAAATAATCACTTAAGCAAGCAAGTACAAAGGCGCCATTGAAAAAAGTATTTTCTCTACATTCGTCATACATATGTTAAGAGGCATCAAAGCAGGCTAGTGGTTAGTATCGGCAGCATTCGATCTATGCTAAAGAAAATTTCTTTCCGATTTTCACGCTTATTTATTACACTAATTTCACATATAAAATAACGAAGTAAGAGAATATATTCGGCTGTGGCCGAATCTACAATACCCGCCACATTTATTTTAAAATGAAAAAAATGTTTTCCTTTTGCGAACAAAATTGTTGTCAGTTTATACTATACCTTCGACATATACCGTGCCATATTTGGTCCATTTTCAATACCAAACAGTGTGCAAGGACTCCCAATGATTTTAGCGAATTTGGAGCTTATATCTTGATTTTTGCAAACAGAAGTATGTCTGCCACAGACATTACAGAAACGAACAGACCTACATCCTTACACCGATTCAGGATACGATGATGAATCAAGAATGTATGTAACTTTGTCAGGGCGCTGAGTTTCCCTTCTGCGTGTTGCAAACGTCTTATAAAATGAATGCACTCTCATATTTCGATGACGGGTGCAATAATACCGTATAAAAATTATTTGGTTTAGTAACCTTTAAAGAGCATCAAAACGCTGATTAAATAACCTGCGGTTTTTCTTCTCTATTCGCATACGTATTACACGTACACATATTTATTACAAATAACAATCGATCGTTTTAACGAGAGCTAATCAATAAACGTATGTAAAAACCATGACACTTCTTCTTTGTTTCATATTTTTATACCCATTACAGGAGGATGGAAGTGTATTCACTTTGTCAAAATGTTTGCAATACCCAGAAACAAGCTTCAGAGGCCGTTTAAAATATTTCTACATTTCTGATCAACATCCAATTTTAAATGCCGCCTGTTTATTGTCTGTGGTGAACATTCTTCAAGCGTGAAGATTGAAAGATCTTGTAAATCGCTTGGAATGGAGAAATCGGCCAAAGGACATGTTTGCCCCATAACATACACTGGCAACATCTCTACTCTCTGGGTACCTTGCTAACTGCTCACATACCCCAACAGACACACGAAAAAATTCCGTGAATATTCTAAAAGGAAAACTTCTGCCACGCCTTTCCACTATTATAAGGTATCAAGATTTAGTTTAAAGAAAAGCTTTATTGGTGAAAGGGGAACTTAACCTGAACTACTTACATACTTATTTAAGAATATTACATACGAGTATTCGCTTAATTCTATGTTATTATAAATGCCTGGAAATAAAGGAAGCTTAGAATTTAAAGAATGTATATGAAAATGTGCAAATAAGAAGCTCTGATTATCACAGATTGGCTGGTAAAAAAGGTTTCGCATGAGGATTTATGAACTGTAAGAACGTTGTAAGATAAATGGAAATATAATATTTTTTTTTTTTGTTTGGAATAGATCCGCATTTGTCATTATGCCCAACTGGTTGGTTCAACAGTCCGCAGGGCAATTTAGCCTCATTTTCAATAGCTTACTGTGGCATGTTCGCAAATTTTTAATATGGGTTAGGGCTCAGTTACCTTATATTGGCACGACTTATGATATACATGATTGAAGAATGACTTTACATAAGAAAATCTTATTTACTGCACTCCATTTCGAATTTCCGTTCATTAAGGGACGTAGCACTTTTATAGCAATGGTGAACTTGGTTTTGATATGCTTCAACGGTTAATTTAATATCCCATTTTTTTAGATAACTATATATAATACGTACCACCGTTTGCAACTTACTATTCCACAGCCAAGATCATGCGTGGAGTAAATACCGACACCATCAGCTTATAAAGCAAGGGAACAATCATTAAGTACTTCGGATTAATTTAAGTTCGAGAAGCGGGCAACCAAGAGATATCATTTTAAAAATCAAACCACTATTTCGAATAGAAGTAAAAGCTTTTCAATTATTCAAAGAGAACTAAGTCAGCTGCTTATTTAGTCTCAGAAGTTTCTGCAAGGTGCCCGCAAATTGGTATGAGATGTTACGAGGACTTCTTAAATCAAGTCGTTCATTTGGAATAATATTTGGGTCCAAAATTGATTTTTAAAAATTGGTCTTTGTGCAGCACCCGTGGTCACTCTTCCTACGCTAACGGCCTGACATATATCCGATCTGCTCGAAGATCTAGCCCTTCTTCCCTGGATATATCTTCATTTAATACTTCAGTGCAAGCTATTTGAAAAAAATATCAACATTCTCTTAAAAATTCTATTAATGCCCAAACACAAAGGTATGTTAACGCGATATCCACAATAGAGGATGTAGGCAACTGTATGTGTGTATTTACTATGAACATAACACACGCTTCGTGTCCGAAACATTTTCTGAAAATAATTTTCTTGAGCTTCCGTACTAGATACTCAATTGAATTAGAATCGTTATAGAAAACAGTGGAGTCGTTATCGAAACAAGTTGACTATCTAATCACACTTGGAACCACTTGGAATATAAGAAAATGGTTGCGTACAGAGCGCAATATCATTCCGCCACTCAAACATAGGGGTAGTGTACATTCTTCAAGCCATAAAGTATCTGGTGATTCAAGTTCTCCTGCTAGAGAATGTATGGCTAATTCAATGGTAGCGCGACCGGACGCAATTTAAGTTCTTATTTGCAGATTTTCATACGCCATGTACATCATATACATTCTTTAAATTCGAAGCATCCTTTATTTCCAGGCATTTATAATAATATGGAATTAAGACGAGGTCGGCTTTAACTTTGTAAAGTTTAGTGTTTTCTAAACTATAAAGCACAATTTTTTTATCATCTTTATTCTCTTGAGGGAACAAGTGCAACTTCGACTTTCGCAAAATGCTTATTAACTTATTATGTTGCTCGAGAGAGCTGGCAGTAAAGTGTTTTTAACGATCCTCTTTGTCAAACGAGTTTTAATGTGGAAATTTTATTGGAAGGATTAACTCATTTTTGTTGGCTAAAACTCACCGAATTCATTGCATCAATATCGTCATCGCAAGCCTTCAATACGAGCCAATAAGGAAAGTTACTTTTCTGTCGTGTTTTTTAGTCTATTTTAGGATCGTAGCGATGGGTGTATAAGAAATTCGATCACAGCCGAACATAATTTTCTTTATTGTTTTTTTTTTTCTTCTATGTTTTTTTAATGTTGCATTTAGTTTTACATACCTGTTGACATTCAATGGAATTTCAAGATTCTATTGTTACACTTATTTACTATTATAAAGCTTCTGTAGTACGCGATTTTTATTAAACATAAGCATTTGCTTACATTTGTAACATGATCATTACGCTCAATTCTACTCACATCAGTTACGCATTCTAAATACATCATTCGCTCCATTGTATATAGTTTTTTAATTTCAATTTCATAGAAAAATGTTAATTCAATAAAATTATTATAGCGCGTTAAGACTTTAATAAGCAACGCAAACATTAATAAATTAATTTCTTATTATAATATCGGTATAATATTACTCGAGAATTAAATTAACCTTTGCCTTGAAGCGTAACGTTACAAATTTGCAACATTTTTAACGGCGATTATGGAGAAACTCCTTCAAAATTCTTCGTTGCTTCGATGCCTGCACTTAATGATAAATATATAAAAATGTACTTCGAATCACTTTAATATGCGAGTGTCATGTTATTAACTGTTAGGCTTGATGCATAATCATGTAAAACTGTTTAATGTTAACTAATTATAGCAAAATCATATTTAATAATTAATTATAGCAGTTAAAGTCAGTCAAGTGATACCATCAACTTTTGTTTTCCTTTGTTCCACTTACTCTAGGCTGACTTTGCCAACAATCTTAATATACTTGTAACCACCATGACTAAGACCTGATTAATTTTTTTTTCTTCATTTTCTGTGTTAACATTAACACAATGTTATGATATTTATTATTTATTTAATTGTAATGTTGACGGTTTGCTGTGTGGTTTAGTTCGTTCTATTTACCGTGACATGATGTCAAGTTTAGTCAAAGTCTCACTAAAAGCGCACGTAGATATGATAGAATAATCAAATGAAAAACTATATGCACCTTAGAAAGAATTTTGGATAACCTACTCTCCTACGTCTTAGAATATTCGGGCTACAATGAATACGACGTTTGCTAGTAAATATGCGAAAGTTTCCATTATGTTATTAAGGACTATTTCAATTTTAGTTATTGATATGTATGTGATTTCAATCTGTTTTATTCACATCAATCTGAGAGACTGCTTTACACGCATCCACTAGGAAAATGTAGTTATCGCCATGCATTCCTCCTGCAACTTGTGTTACGCACTACAAGTCTCTATGCAAGGCTTTCTTTGGACAGATTATATGCGGTATAGTCGAACATAGATCCATATATATTTATATGTAGCCGAATATAGATAGACATAAAAGTTAAATTTAAAATTAAAAATAATATTAAGAAATCTACGGTCTGTGTGATTCTACATAACATAATTACGTCATCATTAGGCAGAAGTAAACATAAGGATATTTTTGGAGCTACAATCGAGAACATTAAAGAAAAACACTCGAGTGTGGGAAGGAGTTCAGGAAAAGCGGCACGTTATTAATACCTAATGTCAATTATGGCATAAGGCTTCGCGTTACTATCTGAATACAAAATACAAGTTCAAGTAATCTGCTTCAAAACCGAACATGATATGCAACGATTCGTGTAAAAAATCTTAAGACTTACGGTGGCTAAGTAGCACGCAATTCAATGACATTGAAAAGTTATACATGATTAAGTTCAGAGCAGACACGGGCTTCACTTACGTTTAATAAAATTGTCAAACTTTGTTGAATAAACCGCTATTGGTAGCTGTTGGTTTCCAACCACTTCGTATATGCCACCCTAATTGCTACCATTTGTCAGCGGTTACCACAGGTTGGCTGTTACCACTTACTAGATGCTATCAATATTTAGCTCGAATTCCTTACTACCTGCTTGAAGTGAAACCTTCTTCCACGAATTTCCAAAATAAAGCCGGATTAATTTAGTTTTCTAAAGAGACCCCTACTGAACCAGAAAAGTTTGTATCACAAAAAACATTTCAGTCAATCTAGCATAGTTCAAAGCAATCCTTACCACTTACAACTGTACGTTACGTGCCCTGCACTTAGGGCATATCCCTATGTAAGACTTTCGGCAAATTATTAGTAGCATCATAAAAGTATCATTAACCTAGTCCTACCAGTAGTCCTCCACGTAAGCGATATGGTAATGCGAAGGAAAGACTTGAACTCCTCAATCCTCATAATGCCCCACGAAAACATTAGAAATTCAACCCATTGCTATTACGTTAACTACATGTTCTTTTAACTATTACATATATATATAATTATATATATATGTATGTACATACATATGTGTGTGTTCGTTCTTACATTACACCTCATGCAATTTGTGGATGCATATAGCATCCAGAAGAACATCAGAGAGGTCTGTGCGTCTGTCTATCCGATATCTGTCCACGTACTATTGCCAGGTTTAGTAGGCCAATATGTTTTGGGTCAACCACGAACGCTACTGACAATGATTCGGATCGGAGTACCGTTTTGGTCACTTCTCATATAACGCTTTATTTAGAAAAACCGTGACATAAATAACTGTATGAAGCAGAAAAGTTTAAGGTAATTAATGGTGAAACGTGGCGCATTATTCGGTTTTAAATTGTTTTTATTTTTTACTTTTTTATTTTAATATATTTATGTATATAATCTTAAAGTAACTTAAAGTAACTGTCCTTTTAATATTTACGCGGTGCATTAAAAGAAGACAAATATGATCGGCAGCTAAATGAATATATAAAACTTGAATGTGAAATTCGGTTCGATAACAATTTACTTACGGCAATGCGTATTTTTCGGTCCAAATTTCATTTGGTTCGTTAAGTCATAAGCACAATTTCGTTTTCCTAGCGGTTCAATAAAGCTTTTCCCTTGGTTTTATTAGATAGTTTATCCCTTAATGTTCTTCATTTCGCAGATCAATAAATTTTAAATAAATTTTATTATTTAACTATTTACTGAAGCAATGTTTGATCGACAGATTTTTGATATGGTGCTATATGCACTAAGCTTAACATTGTTTCACATTGTTAACATTGAAAACGTAAGCGTTGCTTCTGCAAAAGACAAAAAATTGTTATTTAAATTTTATAATAACTCTATATCGCTATGCGATATATAAGGATAAAAAAGTTGGTGGAAATAAGAACAAGGTCAAGTGCTATTTAAAATAATAATTTCAAAGATCTATAGCACAAAATCTGGTTCACGTGAACCTAGTAAATTTTTTTTCTATTGTTTTAAAATAATTTTTAAAAATCGCCGAGAACAGAAAAAAAATTATTTGTATTTTCTTGAAAGAAAAAATAAAACATTTAAGTATTTGTCAAGGCTACGCGTAATTGCACGGGAAATGACTCTGAGTTCAGTTACAATTAATTGTTCGTCAACTAAGATAAAAAAGAAAAAAAAAATTTAGATCATAACTTGTAGTGAGTGACAATAATAGGAACAAAATTTTTAATGGGAACGGACTGTGTAAAGATATAAAAGTTGCTTTTTACAACAATGAGTAAGTAAACAATGAGTTGAACTAAATTCGTCACAGCATTTGCAACGTCTAGATATATGCAGAAATATGTGGTCTTTCATAAAACATACGTTTTTCATATCAAATTAATCTTTGAAGTCAATTCGGACAGGAAATGACATCCAACGATGGTACGGTAAGATCATGGGTTCGTTCACTTGCAATTCGATCGCTTTCTCTCATGAATTTCGAAATAAAAAATAATTTTCTATTTTCTTAATATATTTATCCCTTTTCGTGGCTTTCTCAACTTGAACTATGCAAGAAAAATATTTATTTTGCTTTTATTTTTATTTTATTTGCAGTTTTTGAATATCTATTCATATAATGAGCGAAAAAAAATCGTTTAAAAAAATTTCCCATTCCTTTCAAGATATTATTATATGGGATTTAATAGCATAAGTCAATTTAAATTTCACTTAAACATTTACTAAGGGCGATTAAAGACTTAATTCGACAGTGGTTCGGATTAGCCTACCCAATGTCTTGTAATTAATAGAAGAACATATTTTTATTGTATGTACTTACTTGAAATTGATTAACGATTGATTGAGGAACGTGTTCTCAAAAAACGTTGAGCGCGCCTACTCAGGTGAGGTGAAGTATTTGGACGCCAAAACAATTTGGATGACAAAACCCGAACTTGGAATCCTCATATGAAACCTCTGACCGAAAAGACGACAAGAGCTCATTTTGCCTATCAACGCTTATTCGGCGAAACATGGGGTATAAAGCCTAAAATAATATATTGTTCTTATACTATCTACGCTAACCTGTGCAGCGGTTGCGCTAGCCAGAACTCAACATTTCGAACGTGGACGTGACCGGGACAATGAGAACATGCCGAAATCGGGGACGGCATATGTGCCTCGAGGTTTCGAAAGGCCATACCGCCGCGACATACTCCCTCAATATTCTAAGCAGAGGTTTATGCAATCTCTGCTTGTGCATAATAAGATTTAAAAAGACAATGCAGGAAAGAGCTAAAATGCATCACTCCGACATTCAAGCGGCTCTACAGACTTCGAAGGAGCATACAAAGCCTCTAAGCTTATGCTGGAGTGCCTTCAAACCTTGATTGAGCCACGTGAGTCCAATCAGGTGCACCTATTAGGCGTCGGAGGGAGTGAAAGGTCTGGCAGTCCAGCCAACGGGCTAGTTCGAAGGGCTATAATAGGTCCGGAATCTTTTTGTAGCGTACCATGGCGCCACATCAAGAGGCTGGTATCGCAATGGGCACAGAAAAAATCAACACGACTTTGGAAGCAAAACATAGGAGAACGGCAAGCTAAGGGATTCATAGAATCTTCCGGCATGGCACGCCAGCTACTAGAACTACGAAGCAGCAATATACGCCTCGTAATTGGCTTCTACATCAGCCATTATTGCCTCATGTACCACCTGACAACTATTGACATTTCAGATATCAATTCGTGCAGGTTCTCCGATGAGACGAAGGAGACAGCTTATCATATCCTAAAGCTGGAGGGCTAGAAGCATGTATAACACAGTAGCTCGCTTTAGGTCGCGGATTGTTCAGCACTTCACAATTACAATTAGAATTACTTGAGATTGAGGTGATGGGTATTTAAAACTCGCGGCAAGACAAGCTCAACTTCTTAACTTGTTTACTATAATTTTGTTTTTTTACTCTTTATGAATAAAGTCGTATCATTAAGAATTCATTTTCAACGTAAATCAAACCGTACAATTACATAAGTAATAATTGCCAGATAATGAGTAATTAAAATTTATTAATAGAATCGGAAAAGTATAAAAAAATAATAGTCATTTATGCGCAAATTTAATTATTTTTCAATAGATGGGAACTAGAGCACAAACTTCTTAGATCTTATAAACTCGCTTATAAAAATTTTAGTGATAAACTAAACTTTTTCTTCTAATGATATTATTTTTGGTTATTATGTGGGCATATGGTCGCTTCACCAAACACCACCTCCCTTGCCCAATCAGGGATCTTAGGCAAGTATCAATGCGGGCTGCATTTCGGTGCAATATAACTTCACCACATGATGTCCTAAGCCAGAGCAACTGTAATACACGTATTTCTTAATACTAAGTGTGAGAATAAACTTTTAAAGTAACTACTCTGGATCTCCAGTTTAAGTGATCATCATTTCTTTTCTGTTATTCTTGTTAAATTAATTGGTTTCTATTTTGCCCTTTAATATGATACCAATTATGAACCTTTTTCTCCTCTTAGACTTGTGTTTATAAATTTAAACCGTAGCGATAATATATTCTTTCTCTCTGATAGAATTGAATTCAGTCAAACATTTCTCGTTCATTTCCTTCTCTTTTTTTTTTTTGTCTATGACCAATCACTCAGGGTATATACCCCATTCGTGGGACACGGTAACGGTCGGGAAGAAGTAAGGAAAGAGATAGGTAAGCGGCCGCAGCTTACTAGATTGAGCGCTCACTACACAACTACGACCAAGGCGAACTCTTCGCACTGAGATTTGAATCATCGAGCACAGACTTGGTAGTCTCTACTCATGCCTATGTAATTTTTATTGTGCTTAAATTATGTCTCTTTGGTTATTGTGTTTGATTGTTGTCATTGTTGTATTCCTTTTTCTTTATTCTTCTTCTTCTTTTAACTTATTTCATTCTAATTTATGCTTAGCCTGTACGTTAGCATTATTTTAAGTCGTAGTATATAAACTTTTTCTTGATATTATTTTTTAAATTCTTCTTAAATGAATTTATGGTACAACAACCCTCACGAAATAATTGCATCGTTGCAATTAGTCAAGCCACATAAGTCAAGCAACATAAGTAAATAAACGGAATCATTTAACGCCTTTCATCATTATTTTAACTAAATATAATTTTCAAAATGGTAAAATTCTGTAAAAAGGTATTGGGGGAAAAAAATAGTGCAAACGCATCGAAGGAGTTTAATGAAATGGTCTCTGGTAATGGAAAATTCGCTTTATAAGTTGAATTTGCGCAATAATTGAAAACAAAAGCAGTTTGGCAGAGCACTCTGTTGCGTTTGTTTCGCTTAACCAGTAGTGCAAATGGGTGAGAATTTGAAAATAGGCTGAATTGACTGAACATAGTAATGTTTGCGAATTGCATATCTTTGCAAAATTGCTATGCATTTTAAGGAAACCAGGTCTTGTATTTGTTTCCGGTACATATATATACATGTATACATATATATATATATACATACATATACTAATGTATATCATCCCACTAGCTACAAATTTCGCAACTGCTCTGATAAATTTAAAAATCAATTTGAAATTTTATATATTTGGATATAAAAACAGTTCAGAGCCGCAGAGAATAACATTCAAAATGCTTCTGAAATGAGTAACGAAAAAAAAAAGCAACTAAGAAATTTCAAAATTGTTTTTGAGTTCTTTTGAACAAATAACTATTCCAAATATTAGATCAATATCTGGTATAACTCGTGGTCGTAGTTTTAGGAGGAGAGTATATACTTGCAAACCTAATCAGCAGCCGATAACTATGAGAAAAAGGCAAACGCATTCGTTGCCAAGTACTGCCTATAAGAGGAGCAACGAGTAGATCGCGACATTTGTTTTTCTGTGATTTTGCAACCTATCGCTCGTATGTCTCAACCATACTGTTGGGCGCTCTGTATTTTTCTTTTAAACAAGCTACCAAAGAGTTCGCTTAAATTACACGTACCTTCTCGCCGAAAAGTAAAGCGTTTGAAACCACAGTTCACTTGCCCCATTCTGATCGAGCTTCAATTGCTGCTAACTATAAAATCAAAAAGGTGGTGATCAAAAACTGTTATACGAGTTTCAAAGATAAATACTTCTTCTAAGTCCGTTTATCACATTGCCAATGATATTTTGGGCATCAAAACGCTGCTTGCCGAACGAACAGTTTCGTAAAATACTTACTTTTGTTGATCCTTGCGTAAATATGCGAATCTAAATAATTAATAAACGTAATTGAGCAGGCATCGCTTCGTGTAACTTTTCCACGTTTCCGAAACTGAACTTAAAATGTTTGTGCGGATGCTCTTGTAGATGAATTGAAAATATGCGAGAAAATTATTTGGAGAAGTTGCAGATAATTAATTAGTTTCGCAGTCAATCTATTAAAAAGTGACTTGATAGCATTGGTAGGAGGCTGCTTTGGAAACGAACAAATCTTGAAAAACTTTTTGAAGTTTTTGCTTAAAATATATTAAAAAAAGTTAATGTTTTCACACAAATTGTTTATGGAGTTCTAAGTGTTTAGTTGTCCTTGCCAGACCTCTTCTTCTTTCATATTAATCATCCTTCAAAGACAAGCTCATTCTTTAGAATGAATTTTGAAGTCTTTGAAGGTAAGAAAAAATCTCTTAAACCTCTACAACGGCTATGCACATACATATAAAATGCTATGCTCAAAAAACATGAAGCTCTTAATTTGAAAATTTAATACAAAAACTTGCATACAATGGAGGGAAGTTTATAGGAACTATGTAGTAACATATTTACATATATATATGTATATATGTATATGTACATATTCAAGTCTATATATGTACGCTTATCTCTAGTCATTGTAGGTATGTATTGTATTACAAAGCAAGTGGAGAATTTTTTTCATTTAAACAGATCGAAATAGAGAGAAAGAGAAAGAGAGAGAGACAGAGTGTCTGCGTGATATAAAATGTAAACTTGATCTTAGAATTGTTACAGTATTTCGGGCATATTCGTTGTGTTCAAAACGTTGGCGACGTTTCAATAAAGTGCGTGGTTTAATATAAAAATTAAAATTTTCACGAAAAGTGATTCCCGTTATATTTAAATTTTATTTTTAGGATTTTCCCCTGAATTATTTATAGAAAAAGAAGTAAAGTGGAGTTTCATACACTTGGATCGTTAACTAGTAAATAATATAATTATGTTTTCGATTGGCAACATTGTTATCCTTTTGCTAGTCTTCGGTACTAGCACTATACACGGTCATGCCGGCTACGATGTGGATTACTATGTGAGTTTATTATGTAAATAAAGATAAAAAAGAAATGAACCGTTTATTTAAGGCTAATAAGAAAAAAGTAATTTAAGAAAATCTCCTATGGGAAGTTATGAGCTGCTTTTCAGTGACTCATTTAGCTCATTACAAGATCAAATTATTTAAAATTATTGTGAAACTATTCCAAGTAAATCAATTGTGTGTAATTAAACTGTATGACAGGCGTACAATTCGTAAATTTTCTAAACAATAAATGTGAGCTAATGAAATAACTTCGTCGCATTTGTTCTTTAGTCTATTCTTTTGCTCTCGGTCCGTCTGCTTTGCTGTAGTTTTCACTGCTCTGCTTCGTTGTATAAATCTTAATTAATCCTTCAAGCTTACTTATTGCACAAATATAATCTAAGAATTTGGAACAAGTCTATATCGGAAAATTCTACATTATTTTTCTTTTTTAAAAAATTATATTCAGTCTGTAAGCCTATAGTTAACTCTATAAAGCTAAAACGTTTGCTTGAAGCAAAGCCCATTTCCACATGTTGGCTTTTATTAGCTGAGGCTTACATTAGCTGAGGATTAAGCTCAAACGTTTTCTATATATTTGGAAAACAATAAAATTATATTAAACTTTTCGCCGTTTTCTTATCTATTATTACAGTCACCTCCGAAGTACGCCTTTAATTACGGCGTAGCTGATCATTCCACAGGTGATGTTAAGTCACAACATGAAACTCGTGATGGTGATATAGTGAAAGGTAAATTCTGTCTATCTCCCTCTCTCTCTCTTTCTCTCTTATAACACATTTTACATTGAAACTTAAGGGCAATACTCTTTGGTGGAACCTGATGGTTCAGTGCGTACTGTTGATTACACAGCTGATCCTGTTAATGGTTTTAATGCTGTAGTTACAAAATCGGGACCCACGGTACATGCGCAAACAATTGTTGCCAAACCAGTGGCAATAGCAGCGAAACCTTTGGTCTCTTATCACCCTGTACTAAAGAGTTTAACAGCTGCTCCCATAGTGGTTGACTCGCCAAGACCTTATGGTAAGTAAATCGTAATTCGAAAAAAAAAAAAATAAAAAGCACTTGTTTACATACACACACTGTACATAAATGGCTATAATCTGCTGTTGAGATCTCTCTATAGTAGTTGGCTGTGTCACTGCCTGTAAGCACTTTATTTCTAAACACTTCCCTCTTGAGTTTTGTTGTTAATCTTTCTCTAAGAGCTTTTTAAGGTTTGATTTCTGATTTGTTTTGTCGGTTTTTCTTTTCTCTGGTTTTTTTTTTTTTCTTTATGCACAACAATGTTTTGCTTTTCTTGTTGTTATTGTTATTTAAATGCTGTTGCTATAATACAATTAAATGCATTGTTGTGTTGTTTTGTTTTTATTTTTCTCGTTTCATTTTTCTCATACACATGTATTCAAGACGCAGGCATTGACACATATCGTATGCTTAAATTATACAGACGTCATGCCAGCTACTATAATGGTCAAATGCTTAAATTACGTCCAGAAATCAAACACAATACAATTAATTATGCTGATAAGGCGGCATTTGATTACGGCCTTGATTATCGGACAGCAACAACCTCCGATTATTAAAATTAATTAATGTGAGTGCTATTGAAATTTTTAAGCTTTAACGAAAACTCGCCCTGTTTATACGAAATTGTTACACAAAATAAATTAATAATAAAAAACTTAAACGCCTCTCATCCCAACTCAACCCCCCCCCCCCTACCCACCTACCCACACCACGCAAAAAAAATTGACAGCGAAGAAGAAGACGCAAAGAAATACTTATCCTCTAAAATTGAATCTTTTTGCCATTCCTTTACTATTCTTTGTTTGGTTTCTTCGCTGAAATCATTCGAAAGCTTGCACAAAAATATATTTCACCTCAAGCATATAATAGTAAACTGAACGTAGCATACTGCATGAGCGAAAGAATTCACCGAATTATAACAGACAAACATATGAAAGATCTTTCTCTAATAGAATCTTCGTAGACCGTAAAGTACTCAGGTGCACCTAAACTTACGGGTAACAAAAAAAGGAACAAATTTCCAACGTTTTCCTCATCGCCGACAAACTTAAGAGCCAATAAAAGTGATTTTTCGCATTTAACTGACGAAAATGAAAAAGGAAGTAGATTACCTTTGCCACGTGCAACATGCAGAACGTAAGTGCAACTTACACAAATATACGTTACAGAATATTGGCAACCTGTTTACGCACTGGTGGTAAACTAACAGTAAGTCATTGATGGTATAGTGTCTCGATTCTGTTCGATTCGATTTGATTCTTCTTCTTCTGAACTAAACAATACTTTAATGGTAATTACTGCCGATTATTTTCGTGCTCTGAGAACACTCGACAAAGTTGGACCAAAACGCCAGTAGTGGGTATAAGACAAATGACTACAGTTCTGTGTAAAAAATTTTATGAAAATTGATATTGTTTGCGATTTCATAACTATTTCAAAACACTTGATTTATTATTTTCGTTTTAATTGAAGCAAATATGACAACGGAAATATAATTTCTAGTTAAGTCGCAAATCCGCAAAGACTTTGTTGAATGGGAAATTAAGTGACAGAAGAAAAACAACAACAAAATCATAAAAACTTATTAACCAATTTATTATGACACATAACATGTTCCCCATCTACCACAAATGCTGTGGTGATACAAGTCTTGCAATTGCTAAGCAATAGACTTAGGCAACGAACTTTATTATGTGTGCGATCAATAATTTCTAAGACAATTCTATATAGTTTTCCATAAATTGCAAGTTTTTCATATTTGCTTGTATTTCTTTTCTTTTGTTTTGCTTTTAATTCAAGAAAACAACAAAAATTTCCCGTAAAAATGTTTAATTTAGGTTAATTGTATACAAGCATTTTCTATATGATTTTCTCACCACTCGAACATTTGGTATTCAAAAACAAGCATTGCTGAGATTAGTTAATTGTATTTATGGGAAAAATTAAACCAAAAAAAATTAAATAAATAAGAAAAACAAAAAAACACGAACACCATCAGAAACCCAAATGTAAAATATTTCATTTGCTGCCCCATTGTAAATAGTACAGCGCTTATGATAACAAAAAAAAAATATATGTGTCTTCAAAAAAAAGAAGAAGAAGCCATTAAAGCGTTTAAAATTAACGTTGTTATATGAAGGGACTTGCACAGCAGACAAAGAGTTCGAAAGAACACTGAAATCTTTTCATAAACAAATTACTAGAAACATACCAACAGACGTAGAAAAAAAAAACTCATAAAGCTCTTAACATAAATGCAACTTATTTCAGATTAACTAATAATGCTTCTTTTTTTATACCCACCACTGCAAGATGGAGGCTACACTCATTTGGTTTTTGTCATAATGTATGTAACACCCAAAAGGAAGCTTCACAGGCCCTATAAAGTGTATATTTTCTTGATTAGTGTGAAATTCTGGGTTCATTTAGTCATGTCTGTCCGTCCGTGTGTCCGTGTAGTGTTTCTTGTTGGCACTCTCCTGGTCGCAAAAATGACGATATCGACTTCGAATTTTATAGAAGGATTGCAGGTTGATACTGAAAATGGGCCAAATTGGTCAGAGCAGAAGCCGGCAGTGGAGCGTAAACTGAACACAACTGCATTTTTTTTAACAAAACTTTGCGGGTGTTGCTCGTTACTCGGAAATTATAAAAGCTAGAGGGCTGAAATTTTCCATATTAGTCTACGAAACAATCTGCTCTTTACGGGCAAAAATGGAACCAATCAGCCACGCCCACACAAAGTTACGAGTAAATAAATTTTATTCTTTTCACTTTTTTGAGGCTTTGTGCTTATTTATCATAACGCAAACTAGACAAAATGTTTAAAACTCTTTTGTACATTCCCTAAATGAAGACGTATTATCTGCCTAAAAATGGGTTCATTTTGAAATGGCTATGATAGATACCGCGGTTAATTTTTTCTTAATAATACAAGCGAGATATGGGTATCAAATAAGAGAGCTTGGAGGGTAGAATGCGAAAAACATAGTGGTAAGTGTGCGAGATACGGCCCCGCCGAATATGACTTTCTTACTTATTTTTTTTTTGGTTACATCTTAATGTTAATGTTTATCTCTTTGTTACATTTTGATCCGCTTAGATGCAAAGGCAAATAAACAACAGCGTTACTTCTTTCTGTTAAATTCTCTCTGCGTACTTGCGTCATTAGTGCGCTACTCAGTTAGATATCCAGTGTAATTATATGATTTGCTAAACATAGATCTCTTTGTTCGCTTTTTATGGTTGACATAAATCGAAACAAAGCGAAAAACTAATACCAACAACCACCCAAATCTTTATATCTTAATTAGCGGTTTATGATATTATGTTAATGCAAGAAAAACAACAATGTATAAATTAAACAGATAAGGTTAGCTTAAATATAAAACCAAGAAAAGCTCCTTCGTATACTCATATATATTAAAAAATCATCTACACGAATCAAATCGAACTCAATCACATTACGTAAATAGATAGACAATGGGAACCGTCGCTTCATCAGTGATACATATATAAAAACATCTACCTTAAATTGCAGATTGCATAAGCGTATTTTTGAGCGGGTCTCATCCCTTTCTAAGTCAGCCATTAAAAACAAGTCAAAAATGTAAAAACTAAAGCACAACTTTTGCTACTTTCAAAATTCTAAAAAAAAAGATAGATTTGTAGAAGTCGAAGTAGATCAAAGGGCAAACAAAGAAAGGGGCAGATGGGTGCATTTTTATATAATTTAAAGTCCATATGCTAACTATGAAAATATACATTGTATCAGATGCCACTTCATCATTACGTATCAAACGTTCTAGTGCAGTAATTATAAAAGATAAAGATGAAGCAAAGAATGCGTAGTGACGGAGCATTCGTTTCAAAAAAAGCAAGCAATTTTCTCATCGGAAAATGTAATTTAAGAAATTGTCTTTAGATATTCTCTTTAGATATACTTCTTTAGATATATTTGCACATATATGCTCATGTACATGGTTATATATATAGTATAGTAGTTCATTAAAAATCGACGTTTAGTAAAAGAAAAATTGTCCTAATTATCCACGAGATTCCGTGTGAACTTGTACCTGTAAACTATGCATCAGAGAATCCACGCAGGTGCTATATATTGTTATGGAGAATTGACTTTTGTTTAACGTGATATTCTTAAATTCTCAAATCGTGACTGTGAATATGGAACGATTTCGTTCACACAATTAAAAGACCCATTTGCAGTGAATTACTTATGAGCCCTAAAGCGAACCTAGAAAAACTGGAATTTCATCATTTCGCTATACTTCACTCTTTTGAGCTCACTTTTGAGAACCTTCGATTTCTCTCTTTAAAAGCCACGAATCAACTCTCTCGATTTAAGCAATTCCTTTACTTATGCACCTTTTGAAACACGTGACGCATACCCCATTTCGTTGTAGAGTTTTGCCGAATGCCCTGTTATGACATCATCGGGTAGCACACGAAAAACCTTTAGTTGCCGTTACGACTCTCAACATTTCAAGAAACTTTATTTCCAAAAGAATTAGATTGTTTTTATTAGATTTACTTTATAAGAGATGTCTGATATTCGTCATAACTTCGTTTCTTTCTTTCTTTTTTTCATTCTTCAAATTTATTTAAAATATATGTGTGTATATGTACGTTACAAAGTTTAACAATCGAAATGTTCATTATCATTACTTATGGTCTTTTGCCTTTTATCGGGCAGTTTGCGAATGCCTTCACTGTAGAAGTGTCGTGATTTCGAGGTGAAATAATCATCGACCCATTTTCGCATATTTTTAAGTTTGCAGAATTGCATCGATTTAAGCCAATGCTGGTCGAAAGGATACTAATCTAGCGAATACGCCGCAAGCGGACCAAGTTGGAGATCACTTCCTGGGCTGCAGTTTCCGAATTCCTTGGCCTATAAATTGTCTTTTTCGAAAAGTGCATCATCGAGTTTGACTAGTTGCACTTGACATTGTGCGGATGTAACATGTTCACCAAGCTTTGAAAATTCGTAGTGAATGATTACATTTAGCACGAAATTTCGCAAATCACTTTCTAACTGTTAGACTATCACTTACTGCATTTTCACCCCAAGTCAATTTAAACATTTTCGTAGCTTCATTTGCATTTGTTTTCACTTTAAAACAGTATGAACGTTACTTGTTTCCATCCACGCCTTTTCACTTTAAATGTGCGATGAACGACAGTGTGTTAAATAAATGCAGCTTACGTTTATAACGTCTGCTACGTTTGTCTTTTGTCGGTCGAGGGTTTTTTTTTGTCTTCAATCTACAAGCCGCTATATTCGAGATATTTTGACGAAATTTGCTACGTCACCGTGAAAAATCGGGACAACGTGTACCAATTTTTTTAACCGTTGCTATGAAAAGTAAACCTTTATTTTATTAGTCCTTAATAATAATACGACATAGAAATTGATTGTACCTAATTTAGGGTACATAGGCCTATTGTTTGACCCTCATCACCTTTAACAGTTGTCATGAAAAAGTAAGTTATTGAATGCCAACTAATTCTTAATTTTTGGTGTTTTATTGCAAAATGGATGAACAATAAATAGTAAGATCTGTAATAAAAATATTAATCTTAATAAGCTTGAACGACGTCAATGTACATTTTCAGCATCTTCTTATATAAAAGCTTCCCCTAACATGAAGGCAAAATAGAATGAATGTTTAATACTTTATCTCGAAAATAAATGATGAATTGTATTAAGCGAAGTATTATAGAGTAGCGCCAGTGTAATGTTTTCCCTTGTTATTGTTCCATACTTCGATTTAAATAGCATTTAATTTAATTCAATCAACTTTTAATGTTTTTAATTTTTTATTTTTTGTTTTTCAAGTTCAAAAGCAATACGTCGTCGCTGGGCATGATCCGGTACGCTCCCCCATTCATTATGATTATGACGATGATTATTATCAACCTTATGCATCGCCTTATAGCTCGTATGGTCATCATTATGGTGGACACTATTAAGTTAATAAAATACTGCCAAACTAGTTCAACGGTTTTTATACACAAAAAAAAAAAAAAGAAAAAAAACAGAACAAACAAAATGTTGACAAAATTTTTATATTATTTAGTTTGTACGACAACACTAATAACTAAGAGATTTAATAAGCCCCACTGAATTAATAAATTCTTTAAGAAGCAACATGGATTTTCTGAAACGACGGGACAAATTATTTCGTGAAATATTGCAAATCATATGATATTGGAAAGCATACCTAAGAAGAAATTAATATATACGTGAATTATATTTATTAGTAAAGCTCCTTGAAACAGCATATATGGAAATATTTAATAAACTGAAGAATATCTAAAGCGAATTTTCATTAATTGAGAATGATTTCTGAACGACAGACACGCAAGGTCGTTTTTTACTACTCACTAGTAATTAATGAATTATTAACTGAAATGGAAGCCGAAAATGCAATAAATGAACGTAATTAGCATCTTCTAAAACGCAATGCAAATTATAATATTACCATAATTGTAGATTTGCATGAGTGTTTTCATTTAGAAAAAATTATAATGCAAACGCATTGAAATGTAGGCGGAATAATAAATACAAAAACACAAAACACTGATCATGAGACATGCTTACCTTGCCTATATTAATCATGGGTAATCATTTCTTACTTATAGAGTATTAGTAGCAGAATGCAGGACTTGTAAATGATGTATCGTACTATGGAACCTATAATTATTTATGATCTTCAATGAACAATTATGTATGTCAATTTGGAATCAGGAAATTCCATGGTACCAGTGAACAAGTCCATCCAAGTATAAGTAATTAAAACGAAAGGGCAATACTCAGCACTTCTTATCGACATAGTTCAAGTATTCGACAAAGTACGACACGACGGACTTTTACATACATTTGAACACAGCTTAATCGCTATTTATTACATACGTTTTATTAGAAAATCACCTCTCTGATTGCTCACTTCAAACACGCGTTTATTGCCTGGTGGTCTACCACTGCGAATATTTAAAAGGTAGGAAGATTTGCTCAGAGCATCGCTTTAGAATTTATTGTTTACTCGATCCATAAAGTGGACATGCCAACCCATCGTCGTATGCGCACGGCCCCCGACCTCGCCATATAAGGGTTAAATTAAATCAAATATGATGGCTGTTAAAATCAAATTTTGGACTAAAGCTTCCCTACTATGCTGCTATTAAGCTAATGTGGGCCTACGGAATTTAATAATGAGGAACGGTTTATGACTTCAACGTAACTAAGTTGGAAAGAAGACAATGAAAAAACGTGCGCATGATAGCAGGTTTCACCAGATGCAAACAAACGCACATAGGCACTTAAACATTTCAGTTTAAGGAAAGTGGCGAAGCCAACTCTGCTCTCTCTCTTCCCTTAACAGAGAAAGATGCTCGCCCAATAATATTAAATAAAAAGTTGAACTTAATTGGGGCGATATGCACTGGTGGCCATTTCTACACTTAAGATAGATAGAAAACTTTAATGCTTACCGTATAATGCGGGAATGGGAAAATTCACAATAAATAAATAAATCTTTTTAAAAAGGAAAAAATATGGTGCGATTCGCCTTTAGATTCTTACCAAACGCCTTAAAAATAAATAAATTCGAAATTATATTGAACCCGTATTGGAAAACCATTAAAGGCTTGATTATTCGCAAACCACGCAACAACTTGGAAAGAGAAGAAATTTTCAACGAGACTACCATAATATTTCTTCTTTCCATAAAAAAACTTTAATTTTATACGATCCGATATCGACTTATATGATATCTTCGTTAATACTTTCAAAAAACGAAAGCTAGTTTCGAACATTCATCCAATAATGCAAGCTAAAGTGCTGATCACGACGTCTCATCATTTTTGGTTAAACAATTTATAGCCAAATTCTATGAATGAAGAAGACGCTAATCTCATTCACCGCACTTTTACTGTAAACGTAAAAAACATTAAGTAACTTCCGCAACTGCAACCGATTAGATAAAGAAGCCCTAACTATATTATTAAAAGAATACTTAAAACGACTTACCCGAAAAAAGTGCTTCCGATAGTTTATTATAGAGCATCTAAATATCATAAGACAAGTCTCCGTGCTATGTCCATAAAATTTATCCGGAAAACTTTGTTCGTACATAATATATACTTTAGTATGCTATTAACATAATGATTTAACATCTTGTATGTGCTACTGCCAGCGTACTAGGTTATGTTATACAATTTTGGAAAAGTTTTCATTTCAATGAAGAGAAAACATCTCTTTTCTCGATGAACTTCCTGCTACAGAGTTATGTAAAGAAATTTTATCATCTATTGAAGTCATTTAATTTTCATGGTCTATGAATTTAAAGATCTATTTTTTTTATTCATTCAGCGTAACAAATATAACACTACCACCGATTCATTAATATATTTGCGCGTATTATCGTTAATAGTGAGTGCTTGCTTCACTTACTTTTCTTCTACTGCAATGAATCGTGTATTTTTGCTACTATGGCGATATGATGAGCTGGGCAAAGAATGGCCATGTAAAAGGCTTAGACCATTTAGTGTGCTAACTTTATGGACAAAGAAATTCCAATAAATACTTCATGTCAGATATTAAAATCTTGAGAGAAGTATCAAGAAGTGTTAAGAGTGGAGATTGAATGATTCTTAGCCATACTATAGGTTCTGTTAAACTGCTCGACTGGTTTCATTAAGCCTATTAATGTTTATTTCCAAAGTCAATATGGCAAGAAACACTTGACTACAATTTGCATAGAAATGAATTTATTCTAAAATTGTGTGGAGAATTCCACAAAATGTTTGACGTAGAATAACGGTATATAAGCTTTTATATGTAAACACATAATATAATATATATATATGTATATATAAATATATATTACAGTACTTTGGCAGTGAACGATTTCATCACATATTACAGTTTAAACAAAAACTGTAGAGGACAAACATGCAACACTGGCGTCCATTGTCAATCCTGTTAGCAAATTTGCAGGATGTACCCTAAAAAACATTATAAACGAATCAAATGGAGTAGTCGAGAGCAGGTTTTTTATGGCTGTTTCGTAACATTGCTAAACGTCTATCAATTAATCATATAACAAAATAAAACACGCCTTAAAATCGTTTAAAAAATTTCTAAACTTTTCATAGAATTTCGTCTTTAATCGACGACACACTAAGAGCGTTAGTCTTAGGTTTGAGAGTCTTATGAAATCTATCAAACATTCGTATGCATTTTAGAATGTTCTCGTTTCAATAAGGAACAGAAATGCGAAGCGTTGAGAGAATATTGCGGCTGTACGCGAAAGAACTTAGCGATTAGGGCTTACTTTCTACAGCTATATTACAAGTCTTGGAACAACTGAAGTACTTCGACGTAGCATCCATAACATATAACAAGATGATTTACATTCTGAGCTCCAGAGAACCATGTAGGATTGTCTAGAAATATTGAGTTTTGTATGATTGGCAGTTGTGGCATAGTGGAAAAAGTTCAGTTTTCCATCGAAAAAAGGAAACTTGTATTATTAATAAAAAATATTTAGATTAACTTATTGAAAATTCTCACGTGATATACGAGAAAACGTTATTTGAAACTGGATAAGAACTGGAATTAAAACAAAAGAAAATTTTTGGAGTTATGCTGCGCGCCTTTTTTAAGAATTCTGCTTCAAGTTAAAAGCGTTTGAAGAGTTCACATATACGATGAACATTCTTTTTTATCACAACATTTTTCTTTTACTTTGCAGTCCCAGCTTTAATTTCTAAACATACTTTCCCAAACTGTTTTCTCGAATATTTTTTGCCTGGAAGTACCTGCCTTGCTGTGTATGTGGTTTTACAGTTTATTTTGCCAAATGACGGAGAAAACAGCGACCAAATGTATCATTTAATAGGCAAATTCGTAATCAACATCGCAAAGTCCGTCCAAAACTTTTAATTTTTTTGCAGAAGCACTGGAAGTTTTTGAATCGCTCTTAGCCTCATATTTCCTCTAATGTCGTCACAATGAACATATGCTTGAAAATAACATTTTCCCTTAACGTATTAAGAATCTAGAAATCAATAGATCAAGCATTACGCTGCAACTCTCTAGCAGAGATATATTTCACATAAATATTTATGTAGTAACGCTTGCGAAAGATCTCGAACTTTCAAGGAAAATTTGTTTTTCTATTAGTGAATTCCGCCCGACATTTTCTAGAAAGTTTATCTTCCCTATTAAAGCGATAAGAAGGATATTTTTCTCTGGAAAACGTATAGTATTAAGTTAGTCATTGTCTTACTTAATTTCTTTTCAATGGATCTTTAAATGTTCACCCTTTTCATGATGCCGTCCATAATTAGAGATGCAGAAGCAGCAAATTTCGCCGCTCGATCAGCTTATTCTTTTCCCAATAGACTAATATGACTAGATCCCTGAAACATTTGAATCTTATCTTCGTGTGTGTGTGTGTGTTGTGATGGAATTTTTTTAATTTTTTATTAGTGATCCAGCTGAAAGTCGTGGAGTTCTGGATAGCCTTTAAAACAGACAGGATATAAGTGAAATAGCAGTTTTGTTTCTACAAGCGAAGTTCACAGCTTAAAGGATAGCTCTGGCTTCAATTGCGAAAGTTGCAGCACGTTCGTGAAGCATGCGATTAAAGAGAATTTGCACAGGCAGGTGGCGCAACGTGAGGATTAGAAAACGTCAGACCGTCAAATTTACTAAAAATAGTATTATGTGAAGTTTTTAAATTCTCATCGATTTATTCTTCTGCTCTTACATCCTAAACATCAATTTCACTACAATGAAACCAAGCGGCACAAACTCGCAACCTCTATGCTCATTTCTGTATATCGTCATTAAAGCTATTGAATATATAGCATATGAAAAATTGGAATGTATGTCTTATCATATAGGCACGTGCATATGTACATTTATTCAACTCATAGACTTCTCTTCAAAATACAGCTTTCAAGGCATACTTTTGAAAAATTAAAGATTTGTATTAAAGGAGAAGCAACTTCTTCCGAAGAATTGGGATTGAAATCTGGAATGCAAGGAAGTCTCTTTCTGATTTCTCTCGATCGAGTATCAAATTTGCATTTCTACAGGCGGAGAAGGGCTTTTATCTTTTCAAGGGCTTATTCTTTGCAAAAGTTCATAGCTAAATAAAACAGTTCAATAGCGTTACTTTACATAAATGCGCGTATAAATAATAAAATGTAAAATTATTTAAGAAATTTCGAAATAAGACGAAAAGGTCAATGAAAAATAAGCGAGTTTGGTGCTTAAGTCTTTTGCGTTATCCCTATGTTGATTTTGAAATTAAGCCCGAGTGTAGTCTTTAATATTTTAAATTTTAGACACTTTTTGCAAAACTTTGGCGTAAAGTGCTTTAGAACTGCAGTGAACTTTTTGAGTTTTTATATTCCTCAGGGAAGGGAATTGAAAATTTACTAATTATCTCTCTGCGTTGCGTTTGTAATCTTTTGGAAGTTCTTATTACATATTAATTGCATACATCATTAGAGATCATTTTAAAGCCCGTATTCAGGCTTAATTTAAAAATCAACACAGGGTTCACATGAAATACTTAAGCAGCAACTATATGCAGTTGATCGAACTTATTATTTTTTGAACGTTTGCAGATAGAGAAAAATTGACAGTCATTTTATTTTAAAACTAGTTATGATATCCGTAATCTGATTTAAATATTTTGTAACGGTAACCATAATATAATTATTTCGAAATCATGAATGCCATAACATCCACCATGATATCGATCCAATTTTTTAACTAATTCTTATTAATACATTAAAGTTATATGAAATGAAAAGGTTTAAGTGCTTAAAATTTAAACGCTATAGCATTCATGTTATTTTGCATCGCAATGAAAATGAATGCTATAACATTCACCTACGAGAATATGCTGAATAATTTCATAAAACCAAAGAAACAACCAACAAATGATTGGCATGATATTAACTCACAGTTCGTAGTTCACATTTTTGTCTTTGCTAAAATGTGGAATATTGTCGTGGTTGGATCGCGCCTTTGGTAAAGCGATTGATAATTGGACGGCAGTGCAAAAATAACAAAATGATTGATGCAAACACTAAGCAGAAATAGGTAATAGTAACATAAATAAAAAACAATATCATTTTTTATGTTATAAAATATGTAAAAAAAGAATATAAAAATTTTATTACCGTTCGCCAAGGTGTGTGTACTCACTTGGGGAAAAATTACAATATACAAAGTATTTTATAGAAAATTTAAGAAAATTAATACATCTTCAGTTTTTTTATATCTGCTAGAGGGCGCCGAAAGCTCTTAGTAAAATCTAATTTGGTCGCTACGTTCGAGACTCGTTACCGCCGTAAACGGTGATGACAAAACTGAAATTATATTAATTCTCTAAAATTTCGTATAATTAAGTTAGTCTCCTACGTATATGGGATGAGCACATATAGAGGATTTTTGTGAGGATGAATTCGGAACTTAACAAAGAATTTAAATTTTTTGGAATAGCGGCCAGCGTCCTTTGAGACTTATCAAGAGACTGGAGCTGCATTATGTCTCTGAAAGTTATTATAATTCGATTTGTACAATGCGGTCGTGCAGTTTCACTTCGTATTGTAACTGTACGCAGCAATTAGTAGCAATAACTTAGTTTTTCCGTTTTGTGATCATAAATGGAGGTGAGGTTTGTTCCACATGCGCATGCTTCCGGCTGAATTTTAATTTTAATATTTTTACTTTTGTTTCTTTGCAGTAAATCATAATTTACCGAAGACATTTTTAGCAAAGACACAAATCCCAGAATGTGTGGAGAATGTGTACGATCTTGGTGGTCTTCGGTAAAAAATGTTTGTCGCTATAAAATGTTTATGGCAAAGTTGAATTTGCATTACTTAAACTTACTTTAAAGTTAGGCAGCAGTTTAATACCTTACTCGCTCTTCGGCAAACCCCTTCATAATGATTATTCATAAGCAGTAAAAGCTTTTCGTTAGAATAAAGTAAGATTTTTTTCCCCTTTTTTGAGTTTCCGGTACTAAGAAATTTATTATAAATGTTTTTCAAAAAACCTAAATACTTACGTGAACGTAACAACAACTTTCGTTTGCGACCACTCCCGTTAGGAGAATAGTTTGTGATGTTAGTGAGTAGTGCTTTTGTTTATCTTGGCCCTGACCCTAGTTCTGCTGACATAACAAACCCATTAAAATTAACTTATATAAGAAGAGGAAATCGAGCGAAAACAAAAACTAGTGAAGATATATCCACTATTTTACGTCCAGTATTGGTCCGTTCCAGGTCCGGTATCCGTCTGCTGGTTAACACCTGCGACAGGTCTGTCCATCGTTAAACGTGTACCCCAATTTATATTTATCTATATTGATCTGTAGTACATCCGCCGATCGTCGACCATCTCGCCGCTTCTTTTTTCGAAAACCCTACCATAGCAAAACCCTTATGTCTAATCCTTATTCCATGCTGCGAGTTCTATATGCAAATATGGCGACTTGCATAGGCAATAATGAGAGACGTATTCACTTTTTCAACTGTTCAATTCCAGGCGGTAGTACAACTGCAGTCATGGGATTCCACGAGGCTTGCCTGCCTGCTTCGACGTAAATTTATATCATTCACCTCTGGGCCAAGTTGCGACAAATTAGTTTCCACCAACTTTTTTTCAAATCGAATGAATCTAAGCTCAGCATTGCTTCCCACACTATAACTAGCTTCGCTATTAGCAATGTTTGAGCTTATGACATATAAAGCAAACACTTGTATAACAGCATCGATCTATGTACAAACACTAGTTCTTTCTTATAATTCGTTTATATCATTGATAAAAAGAATAAAACGTGAATAAAATATACAACCTGTTAAGTTCGCCTGCTGGAGAGCACATGGTTAATTTTGCGCTAGCTCGACTGGATGCAATTTCCTTTAGCGTCTTAATCTTTCTAAGTCAGCTTTTTGAAAGCGTTATTAAGGACAAACTATTAAAAACAATTACGGAGAAAAATATTATTTCAAACCAATTGTTTGCCTTACGAAGTCATCATAATGCTTCACACCAACTAGTAGGGATATGCGAGTATATTACAAACGAATTTGAGACTAAATAATCGCCTGGCTTAGTTCTCTTTGATAATGAATGAGCTTTTATTTCTCTTTGATAAAATGGTTTGATTTTTAAAATGATATCTCTTGGTTGTCCCTTTCTCGAACTTAAATTAATCTGAAGTTTTTTATCTGAAAGATAATTTGCGTTCTTTTTTTATATGAATTGCGTGATTTGCTATATATTACTGCAGGTGTCCCGCAACGATCTTTCCTGGATCCAATTCCGTAATCGGATTTCCATTCAAATTTCCTCAAACTTAATGATTGTCCCGATGCTTTATAAACTGATGATCGCATGACCTTGGCTGTTGAAAAATGGTATTTCAAATTAACGGTTAAACCATATCAACAACAGGTACGGCATTGCTATAAAAGTGCTATATCCCTTAATGAACTGAAATTCAAACAACAACAAAATAAACAACAAAATAAACAACAAAAGTAACGATGGTCAAAATTGCAATTTTCAGGGCTCCATGATTAGCGTGCGCATACATTGAATAACCCAATCATATTGAATGGGAACCTGTTAGTTTAGATAGAGAAAAATCAACATCATCGAATTCAGTCTTATGTGCACTGCTTTTTCCCGTATGTTTATCATTTTTACCTACAGAAGTCGCTGATAAAAACTAATGCAAGCACCTAATGAGTAGCTCAGGTTACTTTACTCTTTCTTCAATAAAACTAAACTTCTAGCTTCAATAAGGGGAATTCAATATTCTCTTAGCCAATTCCCGGTTTTTCCTATTCTTGCAAGTATAGTTTCTCAGTTGGGTTCTCAGCTGTGCACAGAACACTTAAAAAAATATTGTTACTTTTCGATCCGTTATAGACACAATTTGGATTAATGCGTAAATTCGTTTGTACCGTATAGTAAAATAATAAAATTCTTTGTGTAAACTATGCCAACAAGGTTCGACTGCGTCAGTTGTGGTATACCAAACATACGCGATCTTATTGCAAGTTACAGTTAAAGAGCAAGAATACGTGCAGCATCAACTTCACGATAATACTTCAATGTTTTTAAAAGTACGTGCAGTTAGTTGAGTTAGTTCGTTATATGCATGCGCTTTTCCTTACTTTAAGCGCGTTACTTGAAAAAAGCGTACAGCTTTTATTTTTCTGTTTTAATTGACCTTCGATTATAACCTTTGCAAATTTTATTCGAGTTTTCACACTCGCTTTTCTTGTGCAATAAAATAAATTTAATGAATTCGCTCACTTTCTTACAGAGTCCCGTATTTTATTGTTGGAATAAAACGTAATTGAAATCAAATTTATCTAATTAAACTTAATGAACAAGAAAATTTGTTGGACTTGGACTCCTCCTCCTATATAGCTTTCTGGAACACGCAGTCACGCAAAAAGCTTCATTTTAAACTTAACTGCTTCCGAGTCCGCCCTTGTGCTTTTCGGACAAATCTTAAGTGATCTTTTTCGCTTTGCATTGTCTCTCTTCAACAATTGATATTTACTTTTAACTAAACAACAGTAAAAGAAAGATATGCAAGAAGAGATGCATTGACGATTTTCCGCTATCATAGCTAATGCGTTCATTGCTCTTTACATAGGTACAACTTTAATATGTGGTAACACCTGTTTATGTCGGCTAACGTGAGTTTTTGTACGGTCTAACTTAAGCGTGGTGTTTCCAAAAGGAGATCTTTCATTAACTTACCTTTCCTACGAATTCCTAAGTCGACGTATACCAGAAATCCTGTTTTTTCGATCAGATTTTTTATTTTTTGCTGACTAAGCATTTTTCGAGTAAGCTGAGAATTTTAAAAGATAAGTAGCTTAAGAGTTCACATTGTTAATAGACTTATGCTATGACTTATCCTTCGAATATTGACTGATGGCTTTTACTTTGATCTTTTATGGACTCGCTGTGTTTATAATTATAATATTCTGGAACATTTGCTTCTATCGATCAATGCGACGGTTAGGTTATAATAGGTCCAATAGATAATGCTTTTCGCGCGCTTAAATTCTTATGTAATATATTTGGTAACCCAACTGATTATGGACCAGCCCCAACATTGTATCTCAAAAAAGTTGACTAATGCGATTGAACAGACACTATCTACTATACCTTTGTCAGATTTTTCCTGGTTTCGAAAGCGAAATTTACAATTTCAAGGCGAGCTAATCTAATTTTGATAACATGAAAGGTAATTGAAAACATAAAAAGCATTAATGAGAATTCGAAGACGTGACGAAACCAGTCGGGGAAGGCACATTGACCGATGGCACAAGCGCTTCTGGTTACACTCCGAGCGATTCCGTTGACAACTTCGGCCATTGCTAGTACGTAAAGTGGATCGGTTTGCGCATTATAAAAAAAATTAATTCTGGTCTCGAGATAGTCGCATTAATAAATTTGCAAATCGATTGGATATCTTATCCGAAACTCAAAAGAATGAAAATTATTTCCAATGACTAACTAAGCATTCAATTATTAAACAGAGATCTTTAGTATCTTTTAAGTACAGTTTCCACTTTTCCTTTCCAAGCCGCTTATGAATCGATGTTATCTCCGCATTATCTGTACCATTTTCGGTACACGCTAACATATTTATTAATTTTGAAAAAAATATTTTAATTCATGTTTATAAACAAAAATATATTTTTTAAATTAAATTTAATAAATTTAAATTAATTTTTATATCATTTTTACATTTTTAAATTTTAATTTAAAAAATTCAACTTATTATACAAATGGATTTTATTGTACGCTGAAAATCGTACACGTACGTATACACGGAGAACGTGTTAAAAAAGTGAAAATTCCCTCTAGAAAAATCAGCGATTTTCAAAAATTAAAATTGTATTAAGTAATTTATGCATTAAAAATTAAAATAAAATATTATACAAAAATGTTACGTTTAGCTTAGCATTTACAGTTTATTAACTAATTTATTATTTAATTACCATATTCCATAAATGCCGCTAGACACACGTATACGTACAAACAAAACACAGACACCATATATTTCATCCATAATGGTCGCTGAAATATATATGCAAAAAGTAGAATGTTAATAACATCATGAGTGTATTCAGACAACATCGCTTATAATAAAAATTTGAACTGAAATTGCGAACGCCAACTCATCTGATATGATAAAAGAATTTGTGCTGTTTTTTGTTTTTTTCCTTTTCTTAATATTATTATTTTGTTGTTAACAGGGTTGTTAACCTTGGGAAAGATCTTTGTGGATATTAAATAAGTGGTGGCAGCATCATACTTATGTTCCTAGTTTCTTTAACGATTAATTTAGGAGTTAATTATGTGCATATGTGTGTGCATATGTGTATGTGTGTCGCTTTCTATAAAGATATCATAAACAAATCAGATTTAATTGTCATGTAAACAATGATTGCAATACCAATAACAGAAGCGTGAAAAAGGTGAGAAAAGACGTTTAACAAATCAATTGAATGCGAATTAAAACCATGCCTGCACTTATCAGGCAGTAGTTACGCTAATGGTTAATAAATGATTCTATCAAATATAGACGTTTTTTGTTTAAATAAAAATCTACTAAAATTAAGTAAAACAAACACACATACCCTTGCAACCTGTACTTAATTAATAATGACCTTGAACTATCATCAGAGAGTATCACCCGACAATTTTTGTCACGTGTAGCGTGGAGACCGCAAAGCGCCCGTTCCTTTGGAAATTTATTTATTCTTGCAAACATCAGATATATAATAGACGCACACTATGGCAACTTTGCATCATTGCATTTCCGTTACCCAGGAACCTTTTGTCAATATGATGATCGATATAATTTTCCTAATCAACGGGACATATTTCCGTAACAAATTAAACATGAATCGTTTATTTCGGTCATTCCTCTGGAAGTTCATTATTAAAAAATATCTAAAAGTGCCAACTCACTACATATCAATTTAACAAATTCCGTATTTAAAAAGGCCGTTGAGGACCTTTTTATAAACAAAGGCTAAATTTGAAAAATTTGATGTTTTCATCATTTTTGATGTTTCAATCTAACGATTACGCCGATGTCGAAGAGTCCTTGAATCTCACGAGAAGACCCATGACTTGGTCGATTTAGGTGACAGATCCATGTTCATTGCCATTGACTCTACGAGACATGTTTTTCGGCTGCAGAGAATGACTGCATTTAAATTAGCTATCGATTTATAGTAAGTCTATGCTCAGCAAGTTCGCGTTGTCGTTGAGTGTAATGCTCGCCGAATGAAAGAAAGCAGTCTTTCCGTAAAAGAAGAATTACTGGCATTTTTCAACTCGGAAAGAAAGCTCAATTTTATTCATATTAAATAGAACAAGTTACAACAAGGGACAAGGCTAGCCGTTATATACCGTACACTGCTTCGCCTAATAGAATTGTTCACCTATTTCTCTCATAAAACGCAAAACTTAGTGGTCTTTTCCCCTTAAAATAGATTTATTTTTTTTATAAATGTTTCTTTGTGGGACATAAGTTGAAAAATCGATCAATGTTTTCGGAACCTAGCATTTTTTATTCACGTATCAAATCGCGTGTCTGAACGATCTTTTAATATAAATAACTAAAACTTAAACTTTCTCATCATACAAAAGAGTATCTTTTTTTGGTGAAACGTTTAGATGGAAGAAGACTAAAAACGGACTCATCCTATCAAAATTTATCGCATACGTTTATTACACTAAAATATTCTTATTCACAGATATTTATCGAGAAATACTTTTTTTTCTTTTTTTTACTTCTTTGTCATTTTAGTATAACTTCTTTTTCAAAATAAACCGTTATATGGGAAGTAATCGTAAACATGTTTTGATGCAACCGATATTCTATAGTCCTCATCTTTGCACCAAAACCGATCAATGTATCCTAACTAATGGAAATTGCAACCTAACTTATGGCGCCTATGTCGATTCAGAAAATGATTTTATGTCTACATAGTGGCGTAATGTAATGATAGATCAGTCTCAACTCATTCTAAGCGTTATAGATATACATACTGACTTAATACACTCCAACTGCAACAAACAATCTAATTTTCATAGATTTATTGTATCTGGCGGGTGATCAAGATTCGTTTTGAAGTAAACGTGGATTTTCTTATCTGTTTTATATCACATTTTATTGATTGCCATGCAAATAACAAAGAAAATCAATAACAATTAAGACAAAAGGTTAAATCAAGTGCATAGAATTAAAAAACAAAAAACATTCAATTACCGTAACATATACTGACCGCTACAATGCCGATCTGCTCGTCTATAATCCATTCAAACAACATTAAATACAATAATGGGCTATTAATGCAGATTTTCTTGCCATGCATTTGTATTTAATAATAAATTTACACATATACACACACGTATATATATATATATATATATATATTCGATATAACTATTTATTGCATATTATTTTTCATTTTTAACATTTGTTCATGTGTAATTCCTTGGAGAGTATAAATTAAAAATAATAGTAATAAAAAGCAAAAAAATTAAAAGATTACGTATCAATGACAAACATTAATTGCACAGATGAAAAAAGGCTTGAAAAAAATGTAAAAAATCATAAAATAAATTCTGTTAAATATATGTGAGAAATGAATAGATATTAGATTTATTATGTGGCCAGCCCACTAATGCACATACACACAAAAACACACACATTCGGGCGAGAACATTCCCGGGTGATATACTGCGTACGATGACTGCGTGTGTGAGGATTTGGCGCACGTTAGATGGTTTTGTAAAAAAGATGCTTGGAGAATCGACACGCCTAGCAAGGCAGCGGATGGGGAGTAGAGGAAGTGGACACCAGTAAGAGAATTCATTAAGGTTTCACCAAAAGAACGGAGCTCAATGCAACCAGCAAATGCGAAGCACTATCTGATAGTGATTCCGCAGAAGAAGGCAATAGAAGAAGAAGTGTATGTGTGAGACGTCGTTGTAGTAGGTGGGCACCATGGGCGGCGAATCTTGCATGCTATTTATACGGGCCAATAGTATCTATGGAGATTTCTACCTTCAGTTTGCATAGCACACACACGCACATACGGTCGGACCTTTTAATGACAAATGTTCCACAAAAGAAATTATTTTTTTCATAAATATTTTCATATTAAAACTTAACAGCGAACTCCTTAAATTAATATTTGATAGAAGCAAGAGAAAACCTGATTGAGTTTTTTACGAAGCTCAACAATTAAAATAATATGATTTGATTTACAATGATTGATAACAATTGTGAAAACAGTTTCCAGATAATGCCATTAGATTATACCCGATCTATGAAAGTTTCAAAAGTAGTTTATATAGTAAAAAAGAAGATAGTAAGCGCAAAAGAAAGGAGAAAATGCTCTTTTTTAAATTTATTTTGACTACCAACTCAATGGCCGTGGGTACAATTTTCAATTAGGCCGCTAGCCCTACACGTTGGTGCTTTAAGCCTTTAGTCCTGCAATTTATTTCTGTGCCTAAATTAATTATAATAATAATCATAATAATAATAATATTTATATTTTATTTTGCAAATCATTTCGTCTACCAGTGACATCCGCGTTATTTTAATTACAACATAAGCTACAAACAACCATGTACTTTAGACTTATTTCCACAGTTGATTACAAATTAAATAGAATCGAATAGAACCAATTCGTTATATAAGGGAAATATCCCTAACAACAAATGAATCTGTGAACACCGATTCTGACGAGTACAAATAATTAGACGTGAAAAATGGTGGCCTGTCTTCGTGATATGATATAGACCCGCATATGCCCGCATCGGTCGAAATGAATGCCACATGGAAGAGCTAAGCACGATGAGTAGAAGCAAGAAGTCAATGGGGGCAATTAAACGACCAGCAAGTGTTTGGCGTAAGTGACTGTCAATGATGAAGTGGTAAGCTCGAGCACCCTGAATTTAGATGAAGTAGTCTAAATCGAACACCCGGCAAAAACATTCAATAGGTGGAACATTAACTAAAAATCTGATATTTACTGACTGAGAGAAAATTTAAAAAAAAAAAGCTATAATCACTTATATAAAGCGTATAATGTGACTTACGAATGGCATATCGTTACCTTGTAGCCGGCTCTTGAGTGATCGCCAATGTTCCTGCAAGGGACAGCAACAAATTTAAAATTGAAAAATCAAGCAAGAAAATTGTAGTCAGGCAAGGCCGACCATTAGACAGCATACACAACTTCGCCTAGTACGGTAATTCACTCGTTTTGGCAATAATACACCAAAGATCATACGTTACTTTTATGTAAGTAAATGTCATACTTGGCATCAAATCTCATGATCCAAATTTAGCAAATTTAATTTACTTCCCAAGATTTCGAACAATTTTTCATGTTCCGGCAAAAAAAACTAGCAATTCGATTTTTTCGCCATAGGGGCTGGCTCTTCATAATAACCCCTATATATGTTAAAATCTAAAAAATAGACTTATATAACCCAAATTCCCTGCCTTTAATTTTCTTGCTAAATTGCTACCACGAATAGGTTTTCATCATAATTCTCTAGCAGTTAGGTCTTTTTGGGAAACAAGAGTTTTTTCAATATACTGAGAATACTCATACGTGAACCAAATACGGCAACGGTCACTTCTTCGCCAATTTACTATCGTGAACCAATTTTCGCCATAAAATATTGAAAATTGTACCTGTTTAGCGCATAGAGATTCAGTTTTCGTAGGAACGGTTATATGAGAGAAAGCTCAAAAGATCGAAGTATTATTACTCAGGAAGTTCTTTCAAAAAATTTTTAAAATTGTAAATGTGGTTGAAAAAATGATGCGATCCGAACCATTTTCAAGAGCATTCGTTCTTGGTACCAAATTCCATCAATATATCGCAAAAATTGCGACCTGAGGATTGAACGTAAAAATATATAAACAGGCATTGGGTGGAAGGACGGACAGACAAGCATAGATTTATCCATAAAACGATTCTGAACTGACTGGTGTAATAACAGGTGGGTCTATCTTAAGTCCTTGTGGATGCAAGATACGTTCACACAAACTTAATATCCTCCGTGCCACAAGCGGTGTAAGGTATAACAGCTACGGATTCTTACAGCTGCACTGTTTTTGTTCTAATTATTCTATTTTACCTACAGATTTGTGAAACTAATTTATCCTGTTTTCTTAAGATCGCAATTTTAAAAGTAAGTCGACAAAGTTGCACACAAAAAGAAAACAAAATAGAAACGAGAACTAAAAAAAACATTAAAAAAAAGTCGCTTTAGCAGATTTCCTTCACAAGAAAATGCATCCAAATACGTATTAAGTGTAGTCAGACAAAATTATTTCCTATATAAAAAATCCTTCAAGACTAGGCTCTGGCAAAGTAAAGTCCAAGTTCCATGGAAAAAACAAGAGGATATATATAGAAAACAGTTAAGAAAATTATATTCTGCTCTGACCGAATCTTTAATACCCACTACGTATTGGGTGGGCGTGGTTGTGATGTTTTCCATTTTTTGCAGAATATTTGTAGATATTTTCTTCGTTGTCATCTATTATGTGAAAAAACGAAGAGAGCTTAAGCAGAATCATTGTGCCGTAGACGTGCCCGTTAACCGATTTAGCCGAGTGTGCCTAAGGCGGCTCAGAATTTAATGCTCATCAAGAATATGTGCAATTTATGGGAAGTTGAACGCTTTGTGCTCAATGTTCGTTTTTTCATTCATATTAACAGAAAATCATATTCACATATAAGTAACTGATATGCGCATGAAAATAAAAGTCATAGTTTTATGTTATTGCTTTTTTTAATTTGTCATGGATGCAAAAATATTGTAATATATTTGATGATGAAATTTTAGATTTTATAATGCTCTCGAGGTAATCGCCAATACGTGATCTTCGCTCGCCTGCCATCTTCTGGCAAGAATTTTTCTATTCGAACATATTCTTCTCTATCACCTTCCGAGCACGCAATATCACGTTCAATTCTCTGCATGTTTCATCATGTAACAGGAACTACATCATCATTCTTCATCAGTACGATCGGATTCATAGCTTAATTCAATATTGTTTTTGCATTATCACGGATGTAATCGTTTATATTAATTGTATTCATTTTATTACTGTTACTGTGAACTTTAAATTGTAATTATTCGTTACTGCTGCCACTATCGCTGTAATGTTCACAAGGTTTCCACACAAGGCCATATCGGGGTTGGAAATTTTACTTCAAATTATATAAAAGCAGCAGATAAACTCGGCTCTGATAAGCTCTACTAATGAATAACAAACGAAGCTAATTGGGACAAATGAACTGACACCATTAGAATTTGCAGCATTTTCCCTATTTATTACACAAACTAAATTATTGTAAAAATAATTCATTTGTAATATGTCATAAGATATTTTACAACAACAAGTTACTACGATTTGTTTTCATCTTTCCGTTATGGAGCGAACGACTCCAGTCCGGGACAGTCGAGTGGAAAGTGTTCTTTTGGTGGTAGATATAAAAAATGTATAAAATGATTGTAAACAATTTTTATATAATCATTTTAAAGCCACCACTAAACAAAGGATTTATATTATGTAACATATTCATATTTCATTATGTATAATTTTACTTAGCGTGATATTCTGAGTTTGTTTAGCCACTTGTCCATCGTCCACTGTTGAAACGCTTCCGATTACATAAATTGAACTACAAATGATCGCAAGCTTACCTGAGCGCCAAAAATCAAGTATGAAAATAGATGTAATCTGCTTACTACTGTGTCCCTATTAGAGGAAGGATTATAATTTAGTATTCAGGGTGTAACCATTAACGATCCCCATGTGAAAGTTCTATGGGGAGAGATAAACGAGTACGCCCATAATGTACTGTATGTATTTTATATAGGGTGTGTAATAAGGCGCATAAATATCACTTGGAAAGCAACGCATAAATATCACTTGGAAGTTAACGGCCCACCCTATAAAATAAACATAGTAATCTGTATCAGTCAACAATACATGCTGTTCATCAATTTGACATGTTTTCCTATCAGTTTACCTGTCGTCGTCGTTTGCTGTCTTCCTGACTCACCGCCATCCCCCTATATCCTCTCCATCATTACTTCGCTCCATAAATATGCGTAAACATCCCATAGCATAAGATAGACAAACAGATGCACTAATCTTTAGCACATCTAATGTGGCCCCCATTGTTTCACGTCAATTGAATTTGAAAACACAGCAAACAACTGCGAAATATTATTAAAATTATTAAAACAATGATTGGACCTTCATGTACATATTAACTCTCGTGACTATACGAAATCGAACTTGTTGAGTAATGTGTTAGCTTGCCGTGCTTATCAATCCATCAAAAGAAGCCCCAATCGATTGGCTAAACTACATCAGTGATCATATCACTTTGAAATAGAAAACTCAATATAATTAATATTTTCATCAGTGCTTTACATAAATTGTCAGACATAGATGAAAGATGACCGTTTAGAAATTCAGAATAAAAAAAGAGGCAAAGCAAGCTTTCTTCCTTGCCGTTGATCATTTCCATCATTGAACAACATTTCATTCAAAATTTCGCCATCTATTTATATAATATACGAGTAATAAACAGATAATCTCTACAGAGGCATGTACGGAGCATGCAGTTGTCTGTGCTAATACTTTGTAGCAAAACCAAATCCAAAAGAATTACAAGAGTTCTTTAACTATAACTGGGTTTTTTTGAAGCCTTCACATTTCTATTTCATATAACAAATGTTTAATTGGGTCGCCTGGTTTTTTTGTTCAATCAAACAACCCGTATGACGCAATTATGCTAAAATTCGTTATGACTTGAAATATTAGGGCCCGGCATGAACATTCCAAGAATTGAATAAAAAAATGATTTTGGATTTTTTTTCAAATGCAATTTCATTAATGCAACAACAATTCTTTTATTACCTTCTATACTCAATACTAGTAGCAACTACTACTATAATAACAACAAAAAATTTATAATTTATGGCAAAATATAAGAGATGTAATTACGCAAGAATAACAGCAAAATTCACAACAACAATATACTCTAGTTGCTAGCATGCCGTATATGGGAATAATGGAGAAAGTCATTGAAAGCATGGACTGGTATGGATGTTTTAAAATTTCCAACTTTTATACACACGAGCGATAAAGCGTCTTTTGGAAAAAAGCTATAAGGGCTGTTAGCAGAACAGAACAGAACCATTAATTAATGTTAATGTATTAGTAACAAATGAAAACGCTACAATGGGGCAAGGCCCACCATTAAATACTGTACACCACTCTACAGTTACTCATGCATCGATTTTTCAAAATAAGGCGCCGTTTGACAATCAGTCAAGAAAGTCTTCCGTTCCGAGCCATTTTCAGTGGCGTCTGTACTCAGAGCACAACGCATCAGTGCGCCGAATTTCATGAAAATATCCGAAAATATGCGAACCGTAGGTTGAACATAAGAAACAAGACGGACAGACAATAGGATGATCATGAATCGATCAGTATAATGAAAGGTGGCTCTCTGGCTGGTGCATATATTCGTACACACTTAATATGCTTGTATCAATATTATACTGATGCAATACGTTTACATTGCTTTCTCCTCGCCTGCGTAGTATTCTTGACAGTTTAGATCTAAATTGGAAGCTTAGATAAGATCATAAGAAATTATAGCACATCGTGGAGAAGTTTACAAATTTCATCCATTAATTAGTAGATTATTTCAATGTCATTGTCTTTTATATGACGTCAAATGCAAGGATCAGTGCTACACTGTAGACACACGCTTAGATGAAACTAAGTAAGAACGTTTATTTAGCGCGGAGCAAATATTTCCACTACATCATCTTAGACCAATGAGAAGAAAATTTCGAAATATTTTACTGATTGTATTATTGGCCATGGAACTTTAAAGCAAAGTCTGCTTAAAGCTTATGTGCACAGTGGATTGTAATAAACCCAATTTTGAGACTTGATGTGTGACCAACAACTACAAATTCGTAATTAGTAGATATAATTTGCGGATGTGTAGTTCGAATTTTCGGATCTTAGAAACGGAATGTGGTGAATAATGTGATGAATTGTGCTTTACTTTCGATGCCAAAACACATTAAGCTTGACTTTGTTTTATAGATGACGGAGGGAACTTCGAAAATGTAATGAAGGTATTCGGGTTACCTATTCTTGATACACTTCCGCTCTAAATATTGTTGCTTTACACTAAATATCCGAATGGCTTTAGAAATTAATTTGCACCTTAGGAATTCTAACGAAAGTGCAAACACTCACACTCGGTTTTTGTGGAACATGATGGACTGGGTAAATGCAACAAAAATATCGTGAAGTTAATTCAACCTATTCTTTTACCCTGATCAAGGATGCTTGAATGACTTACGATGCAATATTGCGGGTAATTTTCTAAAGCCATGGATCAACTAAAGTGTTCATTCACTCTGCTGTTGCCCACCCTTACCTTAATATTAACACTAGAACCAAAATAATTTCTTTAAAAATCTTCCAGAGGCCATTTTTCTTTAAAACTGAAAATATTTCAACGTAACATCGCATGACATTATCATGCCAACATTTGGTTATGGCTTGATACGTTTTCGCCGTCTCAAGTATTGCCTTTTGTACGCAACACGACAAATGAGTTGTTTGATATTTTCGTGGGCTTTTTCTTTACCATCGCATATGTAATAAATTTTTACGGTTTGCGCGGAACGATTAAGATATGTTAAGCATTTCATTTTGTTTGCGAGTGTATATGCTGTGCTCAGCGCTATATTTCAGCTTGCTTTAGTTATGTGGATCTGGTTAGTCCGTTTATTTTTGAAATTCTCGAGGTTGCAAATGTAGAAGTAAAAAGGAGGAGTTTAATAAGTAAAAACTCACATACAAGTAAACTTGGCTTAGTTATAGTTAAAATGGGTTTAAATGTGGGAGTGCTATATACAAGCCCATAATGGTATATATTAAATTCAATAAAAGATTTGATGTAACGATGGTCACTATCGAATTTGCGGAAGATCTCGTGGTCATAAAATTCCACAGTATTTAATTTGAAGCAACTTAATGTCTTTGTTTTCAAGTTTTCTTTTGCAATACTGTTAAGCGCAACTCATGATTACCAAATACAGCATTTACATCTAAATTACGGTATTTAAAAATTACAAACTCTTCTAAATACGTCCAACAGAGATTTTATCTTTCAAAATGCTTGGAATCATTATTAGGTTTTTTTCTCCAATCTGCTGCTTACCACAAAGAAAAGAAAACTAGTTTTATCTCTGTAGGTTACTAACGATAATAGGTTAATACAATTAACTGGATGTACAAGAAATTTTAATTTATATTTTTTTATATGTAATTAACGTTAGGTATATTAATTTTGTCATTACATTAGTCAAATTCATAAAGTAAACGTGATTACTAGGATCGAGGGACGAATGTTCATTTAATCTTTCAATTACGTAAAATAGTGGTAAGAAATCTGTCTATCGAACTTAAGCTAAAACTAGCGGCGAATGAAGGACGAAGACGCCTAATGCAACTGAAAAATTAAAATCTGTTGTAAAGAAGTCTCTTTTTGGCAGATATCGTGGCATTTGAACTCACTTATGGACAGAAACAAAACGATTTTAGCTACGCTCGCACTAATTTAGTAAACACAAAGTATGAAGACGTAAACGTTCTCGAATTGGCTTCTATGGATCATAACGTTGTTCTGCCGACAAGACATTATAATGCTTGGATTTTAGAGAATATAGTGATTATAGACGTTAATGCGTTTAATAGCTCAAATTCTATTAATACAAGATATTCTTAACGGTGGCGCTACTCCAAAACTAAGTGTCAAAGCGTTGGTTGTTTTCACCATATCACTTCAACAATGTTCAATTCGATGTCCTGCACAGCGAAAGAGTTGAAATTGTTGACAACTAGTATTGGTTGGAACAGTTTCTTTGGGAAGAAATCTTTACTAACACTTAGCTACATTCGTTACATTCGTATTTACGAAGCGTTGAAAAGGGGCATTTGATGCCTACATTAATGCAAATGCATTTGAAGCCTCCATTAAATATGAACTTTGTAGAATGGTTGATTGGGAGCCTCTTTACTGACCCCAGAAACTACGGGAACTAACATTTCTTTTAGACAATGGGTATGTAGCCGCTCTTTTAGATTACAGTCACTGCGAGTTACAGTCTGTTAGGCCGACTTCAAAATCTAATTGCATCAATTAAGAATGTATAGGGTAAGCTTCTGCTACCACAGGCTTTCCAATAAAAGATTAAAAACAAGCGGATAGACAGGCGGACAGACAGACCGAGCTCGTTAAGCTCATATCTATACTTTATGAACTCACTAACATGTATTTACAAGTGTCCGAGAGGCAAAGACTAGTTCACTACAATCCTACCTTCTTGTGGTAGGTATGAAGAAGGGACGAAAGTTGCATTCACACAGGTCGACGACAATCTTTCAAAACCCCAGGCTAGTTTATACATGACATTTGATTTCAACAGGGGCGGAAGATCGATTCATAGATACATAGGTCAATTTATTGTACGTATGTCCAGTGACATTTTCATAAGATTTGTATTACTGCTCCACTCTAAACCGGTAGTAGCCGTTAAGCCGAGCGAGTCCTTGTTTTGGTTTACTTAATCTTTATGATTTGATTTTCTCCCTTGCTATTTTTCATAAAACGATGCAACTGAAAAAAATGAATTTTATTTGTACATTCCCGTTGAAGCTATAATTATCAGCTATATATAAGTCTTATCAATATATGTTACATCAAATAAACAAGTATCAAAGCACATATTTTTATTGCATTTATTAAAGATAAAAATTCTCCATTTCTTTTGGAGAAAACAAATTGTCATTTCAGTCATTTTGTATTCAGAAGATTTTCTTTTAACCTTTCGAAGAAAACCGTTCGATGCTATGAGTTTTTCTTCTTGCAAAGCAGCTTTCTTCCTGCTCTTAGGGTACTCACTACCAACTTGTTTTGTCAAATGTAATACAAATTATTCTCCGCTAATAATATTAAAAAGACCAACTAGATGATCTTTTACACTATACTTGTCAGCCATTTGTTTACATAAAATACGTCTTCTGTCTATGCTAAAGCCTTACAGCAAATAAATTTATCACTTTTTGACACTACCAGTGTCACGGTGTTGATGTTACGTCATCATGTTCCTTGCTTACAAATTAAGATACGCCATGATGTGGTGCTCTTGTTAAATAAAGCGGATAACTTTTGATACAAAACACGAGTTATTTGAATTTCAAGCTTATATACATATACACTCTATTTTAGGAACATAGATGTATCAATAAAATCTTGTCGCCAATGAACTAAGCCATTCTCTCACAATTTACTCATCTTAACGCAAAATGGGTACATGCTGGAGAAGAAGTTTTCCTTGTATCTAATGAAATCGTTTAGATAAAGCGCCCTTCTATTTTTTCCATCTGACAGCCGCACAGTTCATTATTGCAAAACATTTCCAAGTATGATACAATTCACTGGCTGGCACACAAGTTGAAAGATGTGAGTGTATTGTCACTTGTATTGTGTTTTCAAAGCAAAACAAAAGTTTTTATGAAAATCTAACATTTCACTGACGCAAATTTTAAGATTTAATCAGTTACCGTATCCGTACGGTACTTAGAAAAATTGAAAAGAAAAAGGTTCTACACACATGCACACACACACACACACACAATAAGGTAACGTATAGTAGATCTTCGAAATAAATCGCAAAAGAGTTTCAAATTGCAAACGAAAATCAAAAGGTTCCCTCTGTTCACATTTTTAGTTTAGCAAACGCTAGCAAAACATCACAACGCAATCATTTTTGCAGTGCTTTCAGTTTAAACAGTTGAAGTAAAATAGAAGAAGAAGAAGCAGCAATATACTAAAATGAAAAAATTAAAAAGGTAGAATCGTATTTGTGTATCAAGTGTATTTAAGTACTTTGAGAAACAAACATCCGTTCAATAATCGTCAACATCATCAACATCATCAACTTGAGCATGCATGTCGTACTTACTGTACTCTTCACTTAACTGCTTCGATAAGATTGCCACCAAATTGCTCTAACACGCATTGAAAACGAATGAAACCAAATTTTATGTTAGAGCGAAACAGCTTCACTGCTTCAGAATACTGGCAAAATACTTTATTTCATTTACACAATATTGTTACGAATTTCCGCTTATCTACGATACGGTCCGTATCACTAGATCGTGGATATTATTTTCAAGAGGAATGCACTGCAAAATTCTTTTAACTCCAAGTTACTTTATTAGGATTATGTACATTTTACTTTGGCAATACTCTCGACTTCTCAACTTTAATATTCTTTTTCGACTCAAATGTTCTCGTACCACTCAATGTTCTCGTATGCCTGAACCGCCTTCCGCAAATAGTCTACTTACATACATTTTTATAAGCATGTTACCATTATCTAACTCCATGGCTTCATTTTTTACCCTTTAACCTGCTTTTCTGCTAAACGTTTTCCTCGTCCGACAGCTGCATGACGCGCCGTGAATATGCACTAGGAAATTTATTAGTTAGTTAGGATTAACTGGGTTTGGGATTTTCGTAACAATATTTTCGGTATTTTTAAAAAAATCTTGCTTATGGATTCTCGTTGGCTCAAGCAAAGAAAAAGTACTGTATAAGTGAACGTAAAATGTGAATGTGAATGGAAGATATGTGGAAATAATCTTAAAGAAACAATCGATGCAGACGTATGTAATCTGAGTGAATTAATACGATTTGTCTTTTTTGCCTAATTTTGAATTAACGGAGAAACACAATCTAAAATTTTAGCAGACGAAAAAACTTGAAAAGGTCTACCGGAGACTTAATATTAAAATAATAAAATAGTTATTATTATTATATCAATTTTGTTATGATTACACGTAAAAATTCAAAAGAATGCGTTGCTTAGTGAACTGCTAAAAATTGAAGCAGCTGTGGTTCAGTGCATCATTTGGACCGATTCATATTGCTTTGCGAAAAAATATAACGGTTTATTTATTCTCACGATTGCATTAATCCGACGCAAAAAATTTCAGTAATCCATACAATTTTATATTAGTTACTAACTAGACTATGTAACAATTTGTAGATTAAAATAAAATAACCGCCACATCATAATCTTAAAAGAGCGAAACGAAAATGTGACGCCATTTGGAAAATCAATATTTTCGGGGAATTAATATAATAACACATTACTGCCATTCTCCGTGCAATCAGCTACGCAGATACACTCACAGATGACTTATAAAAATTTTTCCTTCTCAGAAGTATTGCAAGAACATGAACTCCATTCAGCTTTCTTCGCAGCAATAGTCAAAATGACAATCCAAGAAGGATCTGCCCAGCCATGCTTCCTACTAACTAACTACTTTTATGATAAATCACTGAACTGAAGGAATTTGATTGTAGTGCCCAGAACTGTCTTACCAGGGATAGCCAATAAAAAATATTGATAAAAACTCATGCTGATGCAACGCTAAGACATCTGTCCGGCATGTTAGGACTAGGTGAGAATGTTGGGCGCCCAGCAATAACGGTAGCCACTACGTACGACCCAAAAACTAGGAATTAAGCAATCAGTACGTGGTCATTGATTAACCTATTAGTAGACCTATGAGTAGACCCCATCTCTGAAAATATAATATGCGATAATCATTATTTTTATCAGCAAGGCTTAGAGCTTAACTACTGAAGTTACGCTCGGTTTAGTTACCGTTCAACTTTAATTTTTTAGCCAACGCGACTTTATACGCTCATATTGACATCATTCACACTTACCATAACGACACTGACTAGCTGAGCATGATGCTTAGGATTTGATTGGTTGCTTGTTGAAAAAATGTTGCAGTCGTAACGAAGACTAGAGCTCAATATAAGCTCAAAGGAAAAAGCAGCGGTCCCATGAAAAGATTGGAGCTTGCTGAAGAGCAAGAACAAGCGAATAGCGCAGCCATGTGAAAAAGCTCCTTATTTTTCATAGAAATTATCTGGAAATGGACTGATTTCTTTAATAGCTAGCTATCTATGAATTTCTATTCGATTTTTGCATTTTTCTATAAACAAATATTTATTTTACATTTATTTAATTAATTCACTTCGATTCTTATGCCTCATGAGACCGACGCTCGCTTCGCTTCAGATTTTATTGCAATTCTTAGCGGTTTCAATCATTAGTTTATCTTTTTCAAATGCAATTACAAACTGCTTCAAATCGCTTGTTCTAATATATAATATGTAGGCTCATGTCAAAGCCACTTCTAAGACTGATCTTAATCAAGCTAAGTGCCTCGAAAGTCTCGATAGCTTTATCTGTTTGATGTGATGCTTTTACTATTAAGTACTAGTGCCGCCTAAAACTAATTTTAAGCTAACGGCGCTTAAGAATTAAAAATTCTTGGTCGTTAAAGTCATAAGAAAAGAAATGCTCGCGGACCACACTGGGACACTGAAAATATGCCTAAAATATATGACCAAAAATCAAGCAACAATATTGCGACCATGATTTGTATCAATTTATCAATTAAGTCGCCGTTTAATAAATAATTAGCATTCGTCTCTTGTTATAAGCGTATCTCAATCTAATAAGTAGCAGTTATTGGTGTTTTTAAAAGACATCGATTAAGCGATTAAGCGATTAAGATATTTTATTAACTTAACATTTCCAGCAGTTAATTCTCAACTTGTTTTTCAGCATAATCGGTGCGAATCAACAAACAGGTAGACACCAGGACACGCAAACCAGCTAATTTAAGAAAAACAAACAATTGCTCTTGCAAACTTTGCACAATATGCGCACAAGTATTTCTGTTTTTGTGAATAGTCCTTTCGGGTCCTCTTTCTTATTTATTACAATCGAATATATTTTTTCTATTCTTTGCTTGGGCAATAAACGGTCAACAGACTTCATTCTGTAGAGAATGATTTCGACACAATGTCTTCATTCGTCGAGATTTTTAAATCAATATTCTTTGTTTAACTAATCGGCTTACCAGGAAACGAAGCAGAGTAGACTGTATCTTTCTTGTAATCCATAAAAATATTCATCCGTGATATCAATATGCTGAGTGGGAACATGTGCCCAGTTGGGTGGATAATAAGATATCGATAAATCGAATACTACTTTAATGCAAGCAGCCATGATGTGAAAAAGCGAGACAATTGTTTGTATTATTATTGCTTGCGAAAATGTTGGTCATTTTTTCACTTGAAAAAGGCATTTATTGCAAAAAATTAGTGCAATCAAAATATTTTCCATCATTTTGTACAACTTTTCCCCACCTTTCTCTCAATATGGCCATACCGTGTTGGAAGAACGATATTGGTTCTGGCAGCGATTTCAATCGTCCACCCATTTTCACACTTTTTCTACTTTGCGGAACCGCGTGCTAGTCAAAACATGCTGCATCGATCTGAACAAGTGGTAATCAGAAGGTGCCATGTCTGGTGAGTACGCTGGGTGCGGCAGAACTTCCCATTTGAAGTACATGCTGTTCAGAAGTTCTTGGAGATTTTGAGCGATATAGCTTTGACAACACGAAAAGTTGGCAATACAAAAATGTGTTCGTTCTGAAACTTACAAAAGCTTACATTGAATGCTTAAGACTATTGGTTTTAACAATATTTCGAGAGATAATTGGCGAAAGCCAATGAAGGAAGCCCTTAACTTGTTCATAGTATTGTTCTATAAAAATCAAATGTTGCGTTTGCCTTGCAAGTTACTCCTGTACAATAACGAAACTATGGGGTTACCTTGACTACCCATAGACGTGCCGAAACCTTCACCTCTTCGTGGTGCTCCCTATAAAACATTTTCTGCTGCATTATGGCTCTGTGTTTCCTTCGGTTTTATGAGTCGCACAGTAAATGGCAAAGAAAGATTTAAGGCTTACTGTCTATAATCTAGCAATAGGTGTTTCTCATTGGAAGCGGAAGGGGTCTCTAGTCGGAAGGGGCTTCTTTTCTAAATTGAAAAGGTGCATTTCTTTCCCTATTTGGTTCTCTTGGCGGAGGTCATCTAATGAAGATGGCCAGCGATATCAAGTGGGCTGGGGCACAGCTGGGTGTGTGTGCTGTGCGACGACAACCTTGGAAGCATTATTTCCTTGAGAAAAGATAGTTGGATTTGGCTATCCGGGGCGAGTGGATAGTCCAAAGGCAAGAGTGGCTACGGCTGCGTACAGTATGAGATCACCCAAAGCTGTATAGCTTGGCGTAAGTTCTGGTTTGAACAATAAGCCAAGAAGTTAAAGGGTGTCCACGGGGGTCAGGTTGCCCAAAGTAGGATTGCTCCGGCAGGAAGATGCACACTACCCATCGGAATGCTGGACGAATGCCTACTTGCCTGACTGCTGGGTACGGCCCTTCGGGGAGTATTCGTGGTGGCTGTGGTTACCTCAAAGTTTCGCGGGGAGCATTTAAAGAGGTGCTTAGATAGGCCTTGACGCAAACCACTAAGCGAGAATTTGGTCCACACCCATCTTCTATTGCGGTACTTCAGGGTAGAGAGGCCCCCTTCAATGGGGATTCCCTTTCTCTATGGGGGGTCGTCAATCAACCTCTCGATTGCCGATGGTTGTAGGCAACCCGTCTGATTAAGACTCATGTCAGGTGCAGACGTTAAACACCCACAGATATATCTGTACAATAACATCGAGGTGGTAAACAATGCTTTTGAGCGGAGAAAGGGTGTCCCGAAGCTCTCACCACCTCGTGGTGACGCCTGGAAACGGTCTTGACCGGCGAAGAAGAGCTTAAGGCTTGGACTATCTTTAACTTGGCGATAAGTTTTCTGAAAGATAGCTTAGGGGTACGCTGGAAGAAGCACTCTTTTCTCATAGACTATTGCTAAGAAGGAAATACTACCAGCTACTACAAACCAGCTGGTAATTGGTTACGTAAAATACATTGATGTAGTAATAGTCGAGAGCATGTTCATATATAGCATAACATCATATATAACATCATAACCTAATTCGTTTTCTTTCCTTCTGATCGTTCTGTAAATTTGAAAGAAATCTAAAATTTCGCATTTTGTGTATATGGATTACCCACCATAATAAAAATGTTTTTCCTTGCTTTTCAATAATAACCTTAGCTTCTATCTACTCGTAGTTATAAAATATTTATTTTCACTCAGTGATAAAATCTTGATACAAAATATAATACCAAGCTGTAAAATATGTTGTCTTGCCAGAAAATAGGGTCAAATGATTGGGACTTTGAACAGAAAAAGAAAAACCAACCATGCCAAGAGTGAACTGACTATTAATCAACGTGCAAACAAACAGTTAAGGAGATAGACAAGACCGGCTTACCTGTTTATAAAAAATTGGTTAAATAACTTGCTATTAATAAAAAAAAAAAAATAAAAAAAAATCATAAAATATATATATAAATATATATATATATATATATATATATATATATATATAAAGTTAAAAGAGGCGGAATATCAGATGAAAAAGTGATAGACGGCAAGTGTGAAAGATGTTGATAATTTGAAAATTGCTTAACGTGACTTTCCGAAAAATTTCAGAAAAATCAAAAACAACAAAATTTGTGCTTATCATGAAAGATGAAATTATATAACGTCAATAATTTGGATTTTCTTTTTGTTTTTCAAGTTTTTTTTTTTTTTTTTTTTGGTTTTTTCTATCAATTTTCAGCTGTTTGAACTGCAAAAAAAAAGAGCTGAAATGTATTTTTGTTTATTAGTTGTCGGTGCTTTATTAGTATGGCCTACAATGTTTAGTCAATCGTTGCATCATCAGCAGCAGCAACAACATAGTCAATATGTTGAATTTTATGCCAATTATCCAAATTTTCACAATGATGAGGTTGGTTTTATTATCGCCGTTACATGGATTTCCATAAACAAATGTTGTTTTTCTATTCTACAATATAATTTTCAGTTAAATTACAAATTTTACTATTACATCAACTATGCGCCATGAAAAGTGTACATGTTGTATCGCGAAGAACGTCAAGGTGATTATATAATGGTCCAATACGGCTTGCTTGATGCCACCGGTTGTGTACGCAGCCTACATTATGAGGCAAATGGTAAAACTGGCTGCCACAGCATTGTGAAGACGCGAACATTAAACAGCCAAAGACATCTTAAACTAAAAACTCAAAGACAACCGGAGAAACCAATACAACAACAGGTTCCAGTGTTCTCTATAATTTAAGGATTTATAATAAAGTTCTTAAAAAAGAAAAAAAATGATAAAAGCGAAGAACATAAAAGCGTTGTATTAGATGTTAAATGAATGCTAAGCCAGAGACGCAGATAGGTTACCTTTGCTTTTGATTGCGAAATTGGCTATCCATTTATGTTCTTTCAATCTTTCACCTCTTCAGATCCCAGCATGTGTCTTCTCCGTGCATCGCAGAGAAGAGAAGAGAGGTTGTCATTTTAATAAACCTTTTCTCTGCTTCGAAAAGGTTTACTACTTTGTGTACCCACAGTTCTTTTAACCAAAATTTTTAAGAGAGAATATTCGATCAACTAACTTGTTTTACTTGTAAAGAAATTCTTTTAAAAACAATCATCAACTATTGCGAAATTCAATTAGCCATAATAAAAGAGTAAGTACAACTGAAGCTGGAAATATACTCTCCGCACCATGTACAAACACTCTGTTCGCAAAAGCACACAGAAGTACACATTGTATATATATATATATGTATATGTTTCGCTTGCAGAAGGTCTCTTTGTAAAAGACAGTTTACCATTTCGCACATATGCCAATAAGATAGTATTAGTTGCTCAGCACGACCGCTGAGTATCCCATCAAAGTTAATAATGAAAAAATTCCTTTGGATCCAAGCAGTGTAGAGAGGGATAAGTTGTTAATATTAAGAAGGAAATGGATTTATTCATATATTCTCAATTACAGCAAAAAAATCAATATCAATCAATGAATATATTGAAAACACTTTGCCTCTGATTCTATCACATAATTATTATCAATTATTTCCATGTTTATAAATTCCATTATTATTGGTGGCCAAATATACTCTAAACAACGCAGCATCTTCAAGTTTCAACCATAAACTTTATAAGATTGGCAAGTGCGGATTTCTCGCTTTTTTTATAATTTTTTTAAACAATGAAGCCATCTATACCCTAGATAGGGCACTTCTCAGACTGCTCTATAACATGCCGTTTTCGGAACGTGTAAAATGAATAAAAGAAATTTTCTCATAAGAATGCTTGCTTTACAAATGTATTATTACTGTATTGTTGTAGTATTGTGATCGGCCTCTAGTCACAAAAGCTCTTATGACTTTGCCAAATTTAGAGCAATATTCGCAATAAAAGTTAAGGGAACTACAGCTTAAAATTCCCAAATAAAGCAAACTTCGTACAAGTAATTTGCAAACGTGTTTTCAATCTCCTGAAATTGTGACAAATGACTCAGGGGAATCACATAATTGGCACCTGATATGTTCCGGGAACGAAACAATATATATCTGAAAGAACGATGTGAAAACTAATAAAAAGAAGAAGCTTTTTAGGAGGAATACGCTGGTTTCACATGCTTTTTAGTTCTCAAGTAGTCCCAACTCCCGACCAAGGGTTTGAATCAACTCGCAAGTGGATATGCCTCACAGTCGTTGGGCAATTGTTTATAGTTTATGTTTATTTATTTATCCAAACAAGCTACATATGAACATAAGCGCATTATACACAGGCCATGTAGTTCTTGACTCTGAAGTTACAATATTTTATTGGGCTATGACCGAATCCTGCATATTCATCAAGCTTGTCCTAAAAAGGACTGAGCAAACGACCGATATAGAGTTTTTCAACAGTAACTTACACGCTAACATATCTAATATTTAACCTTCAAAGGCAATAGATTCTCTTTTACAGTCAGAAAAAGCTTTACAAGGGACATTACAGTTCCATGTAAGCTTTAGTTCAGTTCTTGAGCTGCTAAGTAATTATTAAATATGATACACAATAACTGGACTCCGGCCTTGTTAGGTTCCTTTCTGTCTATGATACGGAATTCCCCTTTGACAATGAGACACATCGTGCTAGGATTTGTTAGGAAAATGACAAAGGTTCGTCGTGACATCATGACTAAATCTAAATTTTAAAATATTTACTTTATAGTATCGATCGTTAATGTGAAACAATTTTTACTTTAAAGTAAAGTAAAAAAAATTTTTGGAAATGCAATATGAAATAAACTCAAAAAATTATAGCTCACAGTTCAACAGCAACGGGATAGGGTTAACGGATTCATAACGTTTTCATATACACCTACTATTGCTTATTTTCCCGTCAATCACATATACAATATTTTTTTAAATTTTCTTCTAATTTTTATATTTTTTTCGTTCAGAAAAAAAACAAAATTCAATTTCATGTTTGCCAGACACTGTTTGCGGCTTGTGACGTCTCTGCGTTGCGGCTCAAAATACAACTATCTGTCTCGATTTGAAAGCACTAAAGCAAGTCCCGCAATAAGCTGAGTTTTTAATTTTATAATAAAACGGAGTGACAGTTGGTGTATTGGGAAAGAGTGATGTAAAACATCTAATAAGCGAAAGCAACAATCATTTTTTACTTTAGATAGACTTTTGCCGGAACATCTTGACATAAATAAAATGGCAAACGTCGTCTATATCCTGTCAAATTTTTGCTATGGGATTTTCAGTTACTCTTCGCTTATTGACGTGCACTTCACTTTTAAGAGAAACGCAATAGAAATAAATATTGACTTTGAACGTTTTTAAGATTCCGGTCGTCAGAGTAAAATTTTTGGTAACTTAATTGACTCCGGACTTTGACTCCGCTAATAGTGCTACGAACTTTTTCAATAAATTTGCAAATCAATTGTACGTGTAGCCCTCCGTAGGTCAACATCGCTTCCATAAATCATAGCAGCATGGTAGGTTTAATACTTATCTCTGGATGTTATGATCTACTTTTCTGCCTGTTGCGACTTTTTATAATTGCAAGGATTAGTTGACGCAACCTTCAGACAATACAAGGCGTTGTATGGAATGTGTTCTCTGTATAATAAATTAACTAATTTGGATGAAACTATACGTTTCCCACGATACTAAATAACATAAAAGTTCAAGCTCGTCTCATGAATAATTACAATGACGTGTCATTTTTGAAATGCTCTGTTTCTACTGCTCCACTGCAAATAGAAATTCGAAAGATCTGTTCGAAAATTTCAGAAATATCGTACAAAATGATTGTGTAACTCCGTCTCTTCCATAGACACGATTTTTACATTGTCCTGTCCAGTAAATATATAGTGGCCGTCAGGTGAATCTAGGCAAAGGGGAAACGAAATTGCTTTCGTTTTTTCTGCCAGCAAATGTGAAACACAATAATTATTCGTCTCACCGAAATTGTTTTATATATTAATCGATTTGCAATTCAAAGATGTTTCAATGCATTAAAAAAGTCATTTAACATCGCTGGGTGTGTGTGTGTGTGTGTGTGTGTGTGTGTGTGTGTGTGTGTGTGGCAATTAAAATTCCAAACAGCTTTATTATACTCCCATACATTTACATTCGCGTTCGCATACGTGTGAAGAAGAATAAGAAGAATAAAAACAAAACAAAAATTAAAAAAAAAATTCAAAACAAACGTCAACAAACATGAGTTCATTCACTTATTCACTTGGCTTTCATTTTTTATACACATACGCATACGTATATTGTTAACATTTTAACATTTGTCATTGTTATTTTTTTCTTTTTCTTTTTTTATTGTAAATTTATAAATTTAGTAAATATTTTTATCAGTGTCATCCATTGACACATTGTGGTCAACCACAAAACCTAGTTTCTTCTTTGTACAAATATATATATTAAGCAACAGAGACTTTGTATTATGTACCCTGTATCTATCTACAAATACGTGTGTCTTCAAGTAAGCTTTTTTTTCTTGCTCCGACGTATCTATTTTATATTTGAAGACGTTCTAGATAGTTGGCTTTCAAGCAAACAACATTTTGTTGATTTTATTGTGATTGAATTGCAACAAAAAAACAAAAAAGAAAAAATTCATAAAATACGCTTAATTGCATTTAACCCAAACACCTGTAGTTAAGTTATTTAGTTACAATGAATGCTTTTCGTGTTTTTCCTAAAGTGCTTCGAAACTAATTTATTTGATTGATATTTACTTCAAATAAAACCTAAAATTAATTAAACAACTTTTTAAGGAAAAATACTGAAAACAATCAAAAACAAGAGAACAACAATAATAAGAAATGTTAGGAAAAAAAATATTAAAAAAACACAAAACAATAAATTAACACTGTTGTTGAACATCGCTAACAAACTGGGTCACCATCGTAATGATGACATGCCATAATAACACAGCATAACGAATACGTTGAGCGACGTTGATAATGATAATTCTCAAATAAAATCTCTAGAGGCTTACCGCACTATTCCTTTACGACTGTTCTCAACTTTTATTTATTTATTATTATTTATTTTTTTTTTTGTGAAATCAGCCGAAAGTAATTACATATATATTACAGGTGATCATGAAGCTGCCGTGAGGTCTCAATAAATCTTGCAGTTTTAATTTATCACTTTATTAACTCTAATTAACCCCAAATTTCGAACGTATGCTCTAAGCCTTTATGCTAGGGAGCTAAACGAAAGGTTATTTGCTAAGCAAAAGCTTATAATGAAAGAAAACCACATAACATTTCTAACTGCAACGTCTTTTAAATTTCTGATCACATCAGTGACGCTAAGTCCTAACCTACATGCCCTTTTCGTGGCCGAATTTAGCTTGCGTTAAAAACTCTAATGACAAAATTTAAACGATAACTTTGAGGACTATTCTCAAGACTTACTTTTCTCTTATTACCCTGTTATTTGGTGACTTTAAAGCTGCTATGGCCACACGAACACACACACTCGACCAAAAAAAAGTCTATCTTAAAATCGCTTTTACAATCCCTCACTCGACCACGTTTAAGTTCATCGACTCTCATTACATTCGCTGTACTATAAATTGATTTTGAATAAAATTTAACTGAGTCTTCAAAGTCGAATGTCGAAGTTATTCAAATGAAATTGAAATTTTAAGTAAAGTGTTATACTTCTGCAATACTTTGGCTTTTAAACGCAAGACGAGGATCTCAGACACATTACAAAAATTTTGCAAATCATTACGAATTCCTTTTACTTAATTGGATCTTTTCGAATCACTCATTACTTGCTGCCACAAGAAGCTTAAAAGAAAAATGTCTTCTCCATTAAAACCAAATATAGTCGCCTGAAAAAATGCTAATATTGAAACGATCAACAACGAACAACTTCTTGCTGATTGGTGAGAATCTAAGAGACACATCTTTAGAAACTCTTTTTACTCCATTCCGTTAAATTTCTTCGAAGATGAAGCTTAAATATAATTTAAAGTTAATTCTAATGTAACATTAATTTCAGTATCGATAGATTTTAAAATAAATGTCCGACATTTTATTTGCACCGTAATAGGCATAGACGACATTAAATAGACCAATACCTGATTAAAATAAAAATTTCAGTTTTCTATCAAAGAACGAATCTATAAAATATGACGAGTTTATATGCTTGCGAGATTAAAGGGAAAGGCTTTTCAGAAAATGTTTATGTAGCCACAACGAGAGTTACAGCCACACTCTATAGGAGCAGAAAATATTATTCCAAAACAAAACTCAAAGTGTCTGTGACTCGTAAAATTCTATTCCTGCTGGAACTTAGCCGATAAAGTAAATCTTGAAGAATTGCAACCCAAAGAAATGTAAAAACAACGCTTGCCACATTTGATTATTGATGAAGTAGGTAGCCGCTGTTATACTTTCTTATTTCAAACACCTCTACAATCGCATAATTAAGCATAATTAAAAGAATTGAAAGAATCAAGGGACTACTTACGGTTTTTCGGCGAATATGTGTGCATTTGATTGAATAATGCATATAAACAGCATATGGACAAGAATTGCTTTGCGCATTTATTTTCAGGTAATGTATTTTTTTATATTCATTTATCATAAAATTTCATCTAACTACTGCTGTCAACTAAAATATGACAATATTTCTTATGATTAAAGTGATTCGTATTTTGAACTCAGAACGGGACGTAGCATGAGGTACATAAAACTAAGTGGTTTGGTTGCTTGCTTTGCTCTTCAACTCTTTGTCGGTTTTAATAGAGTTTTATCGATACTCTTATTAGATTTTTTTGGCATAACGCCTTCGTAATAAGTAATGTCATCTACAGGCTTCTTCAGCAAATTTCCAGCATATGCTATTGCAGATGACGTTAAGATAGACAATTCGCTCTCGCTAGTCGTTTTCGATTTATATGATGCTTCATCGCTACTTCTCGACAAATGTTGCTGGGTAACTTTTACCGAAAAAGGCTCATATTCCGGTACATAGGCTTTGGATTTTTTTATGCTAAACTCGGCTAGAGGATCTTGAACACCGAACATAGAAGGGTACTGTGAACGAGAGTTGAGAATGAAAAAAATTTGTGTCAAATGTTAAGGATTAGCTGCTGAAATCATTAATTCTTCATTAGATGGGTACTCGAGGATTAATTAGAAAATTTTGAAAATTCTAAAATCTCTGTGATTGCATAAAGTCGTACGTCTCAGACAAGCTCTTTTTTACGTTGCGTTGATGCATGTATTTTAAAAGCAAACTTAAATTTGTAACTTGGGAAAGTGGCACGCGTTATGTTCAGTTAATAAATATAATGGACCCAGGGTGTAGCAACGAATTACAAGTAAATGCATTACGCTGGAAATACGGCGCAAACGATCCTAAGAGGATCGTAACGGAAGGACGATCTCGTACCACCTCCTATACATGCCAACACACCATTCATCGATAACAAAATAGGAAAAGTGAAAAAATGTTCACGGATTACAATCGAAAGTATAATCATTGAAAGTAAACTCGGAAAGAACCATTTTTATGAACAATAAGAAGAAGAGAACAAAAGTTTCAATCATTGAAGAACACATGCAACTTTGTCAACACGGACTAATAAGTACGCCATGGCTGAAACTGTAGGTCACCTTTCAGAGCATATGCACAACAGAAAAAATTCCGCTGGATTGGCTCAAGCGTTTTTTTATTAATCCGTTTAGATGCGATAAGCTAATGTATGATCAGCTAATGTGCCTCTTATGCACTTGGAAGCGAGGAATATGTTAATCTAATTGACAGCTAATTTAATGCGATATCACCTCGAGGCTAAAGAATAGATTAATTAAATTTTACTTTAATTTTATTTATTATTAATTTAGGAATATATTTACAAAGGGATTTGAAAAACTAAATAATTTACAGGTCAACCTAAATATCATTTTTTTAGTATAAAAAATTGCTTAAAAGTAAAAATAATTACTATTACGATTGCTATTGTTATTAGTGCGGGCTCTTACATAGTATCGCGGCATATATTTGGCCTTTTCGTACGCCTTGAACTTTTTCGTTTTTGCGTTATATTTTCCTTGCCATTTGTAGCCGTTGTACGATGGTTTTGGTGCGACGGCCGTGTATTGAGTGCCGCCGTTAGGTATGTATTGAGGTGATAAACTAGCCACTACTGATGTGGTCGTAATGCCATTTTGATGAACGTTCTTGGGCGTTATAAGCGTGCCGTATTTATTATTATTGTTGTTGTTGTTATTATTATTATTATTGACATTTGTATGAAGTCTTTGTTTAGGACGCGAGGGCGGTGGTGGCACATAGCTATGATTAAAAAAAATCGTAACAAAATTCATTATTATTATTATATCAATTAAAAAAGTTTATTTTTTGTTTTTTTTTTGCTTTTGTTAAAATCTTCTGAATGCATGCACTTGTTAACGGTGGCTTGTTGAAAGCAGGCAACAATTTTATACTCTGGATATTATTTGGCTGCTTTTTAGTAATTTCCGTTTTGTCAATCTACTGTAACACTATCGCTAGATGGTATCCGTCAACGTGTTGGTTTAACCTGACTGAGGACTTTGCACTTTAACTTTCAAAAACTGCTTATATATTTTTAACGATTTTCTTTTTCTTTATACACATTACCCCAAAGACTTGGGTTATACTAGGTTTGCGATAGAGCTTGTAACGTCGACTAGCATACATTAAAGACTTTTCAGAATACATATACATACGCATTAACTCTGTGAATTTAAATACCAAGACTATTTTCGGTAGGGTTTTATTTAAAATCCACAGACTTGATTGGGCTAGTAAGGGTTCGATGATTGCCGAAGAATGGATAAAAATCTTAAAACAACCGAAAACCGAAATCGAAAACTGAAAATATTGATTTAGGTAAATATTTATTTGAAACTTTGATGCATCCACCCGGTTGATCCGTACGAGACAAACGCTTTTATTTTCTTGAATTTCTTTGTTGCTATAATTTTCTGACTTGTTTATGCATGTTTTCGTTTATATTTCATTACACCATTTCGGTCACTTACTACCTAGTTGTGAAAATGCTGCGAAAACCTTTCTCTTCTCACTTAAACAACGTTGCTGTTACAGTTTTGTAGCCTAAACGTTTTCTGTTAGTATATTGGAATGATTGTTAAATTCGTGAGTTTCCTTGTTTGCCAACTAAGGTCAAAGATAAAAAGGTTATGGCGTTTTCCCTGCTTTGGGTCGATACTAAAATGAAACTTACCACGTGTTTTATGCAAAACGGAAACTGACTTACATGTACGGATTGGGATTTGATATATCATCACTTAGATCTTGCCATACAGGTGCTGGTTCTTTGTATGGCGGCAGTGGTCGTACGGTAGTGGTAGGTATTGCTGGTACTATGGGACCCTTGTTCGTGTTCCAATCTACACGTATCGCTGAGGTAAATGTAAGGAAACAAGTGACTAGTAAACCCTTTGTCGAAGACATCTAAAATTAGGAAAAAATTAAAATTTCATGAATTCACTCATATAATGAATAAATTAAAGCAAAGCATATAACGCTATTTGTATAGAGAATCAAAACGATTAACATTCGTGAAGGTTTGCATAGGGAATCAAAACGATTAACATTCGTGAAGGCTTTTAAGCTTAAACTCAATTCTAAAAAAGAATTTATTTTTGAAAAATATTAAAAATATGGGACTATTCTCGTGATGCGTCATTAACTTAAGATGCACACACTATCGCCCACGCGCTTTTTTTCGCAAATGTAAATATGAAAAAAAAACATATAATCTGCGGCCCTATAGCTAGGGAGTTAAAACGGGAGTTTAAAAACATTGATTTCTAGACGATGTGTTTGAGCGAAAAAGTTCAACATTTAACAAACAAAAAAGAAATCTTTTATTAATAAAAAAGATTTAAATTAATTTGTAGAATTTCGTCTTCGGTCTACTCCAGAGAATGTTATTTTAAAGATATGGTATGGGTATTTTTTCACTCATATTTTATACCCTACACCGCGTGTGCGTATGCCTGCATTAAGTATATGCGAATGTATACAACGCCCAGAAGCACTTAATATAGATCCACCTTTCATAATACCGTTCCATTCAGAATTACTTTATAAATTGATTTAAGCTTGTGCGTTCGTCTGTCCGTCTGATTGTTTTGTTTTCTTGTGTTCAACAGTCTCAAATTTGGGTGATTTTCTTTATCCACTTTTGGCTAACATGCCGGATTCCAAAAAATTCTTAAAGTTGGCTCCTATAAGCAGAATGCGAAAGGTGTTTTCATATAGATTCATGCGGTGTCCACAGAAACATTTTGCAGTTCCTAATCTGGACGGAGTAGGCTTCCAAATCTAATTATATCTTAATTTTAAATATTTAACAGGGCCCTGTTAGGGAATTTAGAGAGGTCTGTTAGGGGATATGGTATGTGTCTTTGCTACTTAAAATGGAAGTTATCTTCACATCCTTCTTAAATTCTCACTTCTGTGATACGCTAACGGATGTCTTCAGAAAATGTTCAAAACATTTCCAAACATAAGTACATAAGTAAGTTCTGTAGCTTCGTTGAGATAAACGTTGAATGGATGTGAACCTAAGAGGGATTCGAAAGCAATTTGGCAAGAAATTAGGAGGTTCGAAAACACTTCCCAGAAAGCAAAGTTCAAAACGTCCGTTTCTGTCTTGCATAGATGCAGCAAAAGCAGCATTGGCGAACATAAAATTTTTGGGGAAGGACAACGACGACAAATACTTGAATGTGGAATAATGGTGTTATGCTCCTAATAGCAAAAATTAAAAAAAAAAAGGTATTTATAACAGATTTCTAAACTATAAATGCGTTTTTCTTTAAACAACATTTTGTCAAGACGGACTATAGCGTAAGCGTACCAATTCTCATTTTTTCGTTCAAATTGTCTGCCATTTTTAAAGCAGCATTCTAAAGGGGATTAAGTTGTTTTTTTTTTTTGGTCGAAAATTGATTTTCCGTTCAAACGTTTGCTAAAAATCAATATTTTTTAAACTGTCTACCTACTATCATATTTAGAACGACATAGACTAAATGATTTCTTTTTTTCGGAGTCAAAATTGCACCAGCCACACAGCTTTCCCACGAGTCACTAAAATTAAACATGCCTCGCGAGAGTAGCTACCATGTTGCTCTTTTTCCCTAAAATAATTTTCTTTTAACTTAATTATAGCTTAATTATATTCTTAATGACTTCCTTGAAAATTTGTGTTCTGCTTTCTTACCTTCTATCAAAAACAAAAATAGTTGTTAGAAATGCGTTCCTTTAAACTATTATAGTGTTGTTACCCTTTAATACATTGCAAGTTGCATATAGCAGCTTCTATCGAACCCCTACAGTAAATATAATAAATTGGACCTAAAGCTTTCTTACATGTTTTTGCTTTTATTTACTTTATATTAAAAAAACTTCACATTAAGAACAACTGTTGTTTTTTTGTCGGATTTAACAAATTTTAATATCAATGAATGGTTATTACGTCATACGTCACATGCCAAGTAAAGTAAATATTTATGAATATTTCATCAGACTTTTTTTTAATTTAATACCAAAAACAAAGATATGACGTTGCCTGGCAAATCAAATGTCATCGGTAAGAAATTAAAATAAAACAAGTTAAAACACTACAATTGGACAAGGCCGACTTTTAAATATCTTAAGTTACTGCGGCTAATTCTTCTTATAATTTGTTACACATTTTTCATCAGAATTCCTATATCGGGTTCGAAAAATACAGTCTTCACTCCAAAATGCTAAAAATCAATATTTGTTGGCTTGCGTTTGCAAAAAAGTTTGTCTGAGAGAAGAGGTTCGTAAAGTGGTCTCATTCCATCAAATGAGTTCATTTAATTTGCCAAAGCATAATTTTGAATCGATTGATTTAATAAACGGCTGATCTACCGCAAAGCCCTCTGCATATTGCATACATCTGAACAATGTTAATATACCCTTACCGCTGGATACTAGAAGAGAAATTATTAAAACTGTTAAAGGAACTCTTATAATGTTACGTAATAACTCAAGAATTTATTAATTTTAGAAAAACATCAAAAAAATATACATCGAGAAATAAATAAGTAAATAATTTGAATATAATCAACACAAACATACTCTTGCCCCCGACATACTTTACAAATTTAAAACACAAACAATATTAAAAGAAACAAAAACATTACAGTCGAGCAAAGTCGATCATTAAATATCCTACAATAGTAGGACAACTTAGTAGGATTCTTTCCCTCTTTTCACTATAAGACACCAAAAATTTATGGCTGGTGCCATGCAAACGCTTACTTTTCATCGCAACCCTTATATAAAAAGGGCTCAAATAGGAAACCGACGCAATCTCCATTTAGAAATATTAATTTTCCTCTCAAAAAATATTCATATTCACCTACTTGCCATAAAATACTACGAACTACACTGTGCTGTCCTATAGAATCAAACCAAACTCCACAGGAAAAATTTACGTGTTAAACCATTACTTTGGTCCAAGGCTCGTCATGAAAGACTAAATTTTAAGATTTTATAAAAGCTTTTTTTTAAGAAACGTAGGAAATCAGTTTCAAAAAAGCATCCCACCCCATCTAAATTCTGCATATTCGTTTATTAGGCCAATATGTGACATTGTAGCGGCAGAGGATGACGGAGACATACAATGCGCAGTTCTTATAGGAAAGTATATTAAAGCTCTGTTAACTTTCTTACCCAACACTCTATTTCACCTCGCTTTTGTCAAAAAACACTCAAAGATGCTAATTTTTTTAAAAGGACAAAGGAATCTCACAACTGAGAATAAAAATCTTCGAATTTTCGAACCCATTGTCAATTTGCTTCGCTCTTACCTCGAGTTTCTCATCTTGAGGCAGTTATTTTTTGGCTTTTTGTTGTTGACGAAACATACCGTTTAGTGACTCGACAAAAGATGCACGAAACAAAATAATTTCAACTTTCAACCAATTGCTCACATATAATGTAATCGAATAAACAATGTGTAGAAATTTTAGAAGATGCTCTTTTTATAACCAAACACGAAGGATTGGCATATGTTCGTTTTGTCAAATCGTTTCCAGCACATATGTAGACTTCTTGATCAGGATCTCAATTAATTTCGAATTCGTCCGTTGAATTCCTCTCTTCGTCTGCGTAACGTTTAATCCAAAAATTCTCTTAGCCGCAAAAATAGAGTTATTGGAGAAAAATTTGGCCGAAAAATTGAAATTTTTTGCACGCGGGTTGACATTGAAATTGGCACAAATCGGCAAAAAGACACACGTGTAGTATCGCGTATACCAAGTAAACGTCTGCTTTCGAAGAGAAAGAAAAATTGCTTTGGCCAAAGCGGATAAGAAGACTCCTAAACTGTAGCAAGAAGTGAGAATACGTTGTCTTTCTAAATGATTTGTGCTGCGTACTTATAAAGTATTAAGCTTACATTGCATCCAATATTATCGCCGAATATAATTTTCGTACTTGATTATGGAACGCACTCTCTACGTGAAATCCAATAGCTGGAGGGAACGGTGAGGTGCTATACTCTACACTCTCGTACTGTTCATCACCAACAATTTCTCTCTTTCACTTTCTCTCTTTCTCCCGTTCTCTTTCTCTCTCTCTCTCTCTCTCTCTCTCTCTCTCTCTCTCTCTCTCTCTCTCTCTCTTTCTACCTGTCAGCAGTAAGCATGATAACTAAAAAAAAGGGGTTGTACATAAATAAGCTGAATTAAGCTTATGGCATTCATAGACCCCCATTGTCTAAGGTCTCCATTAAAAGAAAACAGTTCAGTTGTTAGGCGTAGAATACTTTTGTGGCCTCTTATGTAAGTTAATACCATTCGTTAACACATTGGTCAAATTTTATATGCCTATGGGAAGAAGATGTTCTGAAGACATCCACACATTATTGCATAACATTACCGAACATTCACTAATGACGACAACACAAATGGCTAAAAACTATGACTAAAAATGAAAAGCTTCACTCAGCTTCAGCGTATGCAATGGCATTAAACAAAGTAGTTTTTAAACAATTTTTTTTTAACATCCACCTGCAGAAGAATGTCCACTAATTATATCTAGTGGACAAATACAAATGGAGTTGTCTGTCTTTCAAACTTAAAAACAAAAAAAAACAAATCTAATAGAAGCTTGATTGAGGTTTGAACTGTAATTTGATTAATTAGAAGCATTGAGAGATTCGTCATTATTTTACTTGATTTCAATTTCGTATTTCATTCTGAAATTTATTATAACCGGGTTACTAAGACCGCACGCAAATAATGCAAAAATTGATATTCAGAAGGAATGAATGCATTTAATAGTTGAAGTGCATACAACACGAAACAAATCGTTTCGGTATTTTCTCCACTATTATGGTTTATTAACGTCGTTGAGGCGTTACTACGTTTACGTCTTTTCAAGATTGATATGCGTTGAACATCGTGGAACAACATAAGGGCGGTAAAAATAATTTTATTTTTATTTCACAACCTAAAGCTAAAGGCTCCGGGCTACCTTTTCCATTTAAGTTTAGTGTTATTTCCGTTTATAATTTAATAAATAAATTAAAAAAAAAATAAAAAGCATTTGGAAAACAAAAGATTTGGAAAAAATAAAACGTTAAATAAACGGTGAAAAAGGAAGTAGTTTGTTAAAATTACAAGCTTGCTTTCACATCGTTATTACGCGTTTATATCAAACACGCATATCAGATTTTGGTGTTAGACCGGATTACTAAAATTGTGATTTATCGAAAATAACAGATGTAGTAGACACTTATTACACAAAGGCCTTGCGTATTTTCTTAATTAGTGTGCGTGTAAGCCTGTTTAACCATGCATGACTCTGACAGTCATTTCTCTACCGTGGAATACATCGGCTACTTCATAAAGAAATAAAATCTCTGAACATCGATGTTTCATGTTTTGAATGACATACAATTTCGTATTAATGGCAACTAGTTAGTTACTTTTTATAGACGGAATGGCAAAAATTAACTTAAAAGCAGAAAAGTAAAAACCATTCGTTGACAATTTCGAATAAGTCGAACAGTCAATCGAAACTTCTCTTACATCTAATTCCTAATATCTCTGACGAACGCTTGCGCAATATTTAAACAATATTTAAAAATATTGTTTTTTTATACCCATCATTGAGGATTGCGGGTATAATTAATTTCTCAAAACGTTTGTAACATCCCGTACGAGCCCAGAAGGAAGTTTCAGAGATCCCATAAAATATGTATACACTTGATCAGCATCAAACTCTGGATGGATTTAATCATGTCCGTCTGTCCCGGTATGTATCTGCTTAATGTCTGTGTTGACATTCTCCTGGCCACGAAAATAAGGATATCGCCTTCGAATCTCTCAAAAGGTATGCCTATAAACTAAGCCATCATAAACTAAGAACACCTCTGCCTTCCAAGTATTATGCTAATTACCCGCAAATCACAACAGGCACACGACAAAATTTGCCCCATATATCCTGCAAAAATCGATCAAATCAGCCACACTCAGTCAGCACTGTAAAGTATGAAAGTTTGTCGTGTTTGTTGTTTGAGGGGCGTTGCAAACATTTTGAGCTTCGGAGCCCACAAACTATATATATTTTTGGTTAGAGCCAAATTCTGAATCGATTCAAGCATGTTCACCTGTTCGTCTGTGTAATGTCTGTTATAAACATTTTCCTAGCCACAAAAATGGAACTATCGACTTCAAGTTTGACGGAAACATTGCACGCCCGATCACGTAAACTGAAAACACTTCAGTTCTTCAAAAGGAATAGAAAATTGGCTTTTTGCTCATTACCCACGAACTGCAGCAGATGAATATATCAGGTTGGCAAGGGCAAGGAAGCTTGCGGTTTACAACTTTGCCAACTTTAACTTAAGCTTGTTATTTGCCAATTACTTAATATTTTACCTTTCTTTTTTTTTGTTGCCCGTAGATGTAAATTATTCCAAGCTCTAAAAAATATTGTTAACTTTTAAAAGAACTATTTTTTTTTTATAATGTCGGAATAAGGAATATAAGGTCGGAAATTCGTACTGTCATGAAGTATGAGTCGTTACATGGAACTACGGCATCGAAATCGCGCGGAACATAAATAGTGTACTTGGTTCTTGTGTAACTACGCAGCAGGCAGTATCAACTTGGCTTGACAAATTTCCCATTGGTAACTTTGACCTCACAAATGGTCCACGCGATCGCCCAAAATCAAAGGTCAATAATGCCGGACTAAAAGTCACCGTTGAGTTTGGCTCATCTCAAAGTGCTTATAAATTATCATTAAAGTTTGATGTTAGCAAGCAAACAATATTTTCTCAACTCATTTAACTCAAATGAAATGAAAATGAAAAAGTTAGATAAGTGAGTTCACCGTGAGCTGAAGAACAGAAACAGAAACAGAAACAAAAGCGTTTGGAAACTTGATTGATGTTGCACTCGTGTCACAAATCTGATCCATTTTGGAATCGAACAATCACTTGTGATGAGAAATGGATTCAATATGACAATCGCAAACGTTCAGCGCAGTGGTTAGACAAGGATGAATCACCAAAACATACTCACCGCACATGATCGTGGCAAAACTACAGAGGTGGGAGTTGGGATTTCTTCATGATCCTCTCTACTCGCCACATCTAGCTGCCCCTGACTGCCATATTCTTTTACGCAGAACGCAGTAAAACCGGCCTTGCAAGAATTCAGAGACTCTCTCCCGCCAGTGTTTTATACCACCGACCTGAACAACCTGCCGCTTAAGTGGCAAAAGTGTGTAGACAGTATGGACGCATACTTTGATGAATAAAATAATTTCTTATATTTATAAGTTATCAGCAAACTTTGCCTTCTTTTTTTGCAAATTTCATCCTTGACGACCTACGAAAAACTTAAACGTATGTTCTATGAACGATGCTACAGTACTCGTAGAAAAATGAGACAAGCTGACCACGCCTACTCACCATTATTGTGTATCAAAATTTAATTTTTTTTCAGCATCTTTATAACGCACAGTTTTGAATTCGGAATACATATCCATCTGTCCGTCTGTACAACTTTTGGGAATGTGTAGCAAACATTCTCCCATTCATAAAAATGAAGATATCATCTACAAATTTGCAAAATAATTTAAAAGTGACCCAAATCGGGGAAAGGGCACGCAGAGGACGCCCATAGGCCTATGCAACAAAATATGTGAACACCTCGTTACTTTCCATGTTATTCAGGAAGTATAATACATACATCGTATAAATTGACATTTTTCTTCTGAAAATAGAAAAAATCGGTCACGCCCACCCAACGTTATAGCGTGTGATAATTTAGTTCTTTTCTTTTTTTTTTAGTCTTTTTTAAGGTAACGATAATGGGTATACAAGATTGGACCACGGTACTTGCTTTCGCTTGTCTGTTTAAAATAAAGTTGGTGGGTGTAAAAGATACGGGAAAGCCGAATGCTTGTTACGTTTGTTTATGTTATTTTTAGATGTACAGCTTAGTCATTCTACAAAAATATGAATTTAAAAGATTTGTCATTATATGATTGCCTTAATGAAACGATTACTTTACTTTATTATAGATTACTCGATTTCGTAGAGATAATTTCTGAAACGACTACAGCTTTTGTTTGCTTCTACGTGACTTTACTGCACCCTATTGTTTTTATATCCACCCCTAAAGGCTTGGGTGTACTCATTCTATCAAAAACTTTGCGGCACCCGGACGCAAACTTCGGAGGCCCAATGAGATATATACATTCTTGATCCGTTCGCTTGTCCGAATTTATGTCTGTCGACAGGTGTGATGTGTGTAGTAAGCATTCTCTCCTTATCATCAAAAATTAAGATATGGGATTCAAATTTAGCAAAAAGATTGCAAGACACACCCGCCATCCAATATAAGTTACTGATGCCTCTGTCTTCTCAAGCACAAGAAAACTGTACTTGTGTAACTAGTTACTCATAAGCTACAACAGATATACCAAGAAAAATGTGCACGCGATTTCTATAATATCTGTAATCTGTATCTATGTCTACATCTGTTATATCTATAATCTATAGCAAGTGGTGAAAATCGACCACTTCTATTCAATATCGTAGAGCATCGATATTTATTTATTAACATTTTCTTTTTGTGCGTTTTTTTTGTCACGAAAACGCTGATAGGTGTAAAAGATTCGGCCAGGGTCGAATATATAAAGTATTTATTCATTTTTTTTAAGTTCAAGGCTGTCGATTGTTTTCCAAAAAGATTTACCATAAAGTTTCACTAACGTCATGACGGAATCGTTAATTAAAATTAACCTTGATTGTCGTGCGGCAGACAAATGTGCATCTAAAAGCACAAGTTTCATGTTCAAGTTATATGAAAACAAATCAAGTGTGAGTAAGAAAAAAAAAATGCATAAATGTATGAAAGCTTCTATCAATGAAGACCAGTCAAATGGAGTCAAGCACATGGAATTTAATGAAATAATTCATTGTGACATAAATATTTAAATAGAAAAAATATATTGTTATGACATTCTATAGAAGTTTCTTTTTGTTTCCTAAGACTCTGAGCAACCTTTGCAAAGCCTTTTTTGGGAACTATACATGTACGGAAAATTTGCGCAACACAATTCGTTGTATTTGAAAGAACAAAATTGTCGATCATCACTAAGAAACGCTCAAAATAGTTTAATTGTAGTATCTATTGGGTTATGATTTGCTCGACGTTAGCAACAAAATTGGTTTCATTGAAATGCGACTTTCTTCTCAAGGTCTTAAGGTTCAATTTTCAATTAATATCAACAAGGCGAACAAGTGGACATAAGGACAAATTAGCGGATGGATCGGTGGACGGCCGGAAATTTATACGGGTGAGCTAATAAGGCATATGAGCAAATGGAGGGAAGCACTGTGCAAATAGGAAAATATTTCGCGTTTGAGTTTATGAATTTGAGACGATATTTATCAAAGGCTGACCTTAAGCCATATTTAACTTTTATATTTTTTCATTCCTGCACTTAAGTGCTTACCACAACCCCGAACACACTCCTTTGCCGTAGCAAGAATTTTAGTAATGAAAACGAGATTGCGGCCATGTCTGCATAAACACTTTTACGCACATGTAATACGAGAAAGTTTGCACAAGAGTTGATTTGCGTTGCTTTAAACACACATTTTTTTTAACAACAATTCATGCGACAATTATATCAATCAACACAAGCGATTTAAGTTCGGACAAGAAAAACCTTCATTGGCAAAATTACAATCATTTTTAAATCGGGCGAGATTCTCCATTGCAAAAAATACTATAAGTTAATTAATATAACAGATTCTTAGTTTCTTTAAAAATTGTTAAATTTTCCGATTATTTGTCGCAATTTTTAAATTTGAATTTATTATCAAAACACTGTCGTAAACAATGATTATACGTTCACATTATTTGTGTTCATTACTTCACACCTTTGTCAGTGCTTTGTTTTTTATGAGATAGACATAAAAAGGAGAACGGAATACGAATTCAAATACTTCCATACCGTCAGATAAAACTAAAGCACTAACTTAAGTATATTTCCACCCATATGTATAAAAAACTTGAACACACGCGTTTATGATGCTTTAAAATCACAAAAGTAATTTTCACTCATTTTTGCGCAAACTATGAAAGACTATAAAAATAATGATATATTAAACCAGGGAAAAATTTTAATTCCGCTGTGACCGAATCCTCTATACCCCTATCGCTATCATATTAAAAAAAAAAAAAATATCGAAAAGAATGCAATTTACAAAAAACTGCATTTTTTTTTTTTTTTTTTGCTTTCAAAGACAGATTTGATTCCAATTTAGGTAGGAATGTGAACGTGTCCTTTAACCGACTGGGCCTATTATCGCTATCTTCATTCTTTTGATCACGTATTCAATCGTAGTTATTACAGAGACATTAGGGATACGATTAGATTGATTCCGAATTTGATACTGATCAAGTCTTTATATACTTTGTAGGCTCTCTACAACTACCACCTTCACGGTGTTGCAAATGTTTTGACAAAATGAATACACTTCCATCCGTCGGTGGCGGGTATAAAAAATATTTACAATTTTCTGCTTATAAGTTATGTTAATTATGAATGGCATTAAATGTTTTGTTGTGTGTGCACATGCACATGTGTGTTGGTGGTACCGGCGCGATTCACATCACACTTGCCATAAAGATTAAGTGTTTAAAAGCATTAAAGAATAATAATTATTTAAACATTAACGAGTTGGTTGGTTGACTGATTAGTTGGCGGTGTTAAGTGTGAGAATGCTTGTGTGTGTAAACATATGTGTATGTAATAATAATTTAAAAGAAATTTCAATAGATGTTTAAAATCTCTCAGTCTGCTAAAAATCGGCATGACGAAAACAAGTTTATATATAACTGAAGTTACATTTGATCGATGTTGTGTTTGAATGTTACACCAAGTTTGTGATTCAAGTCTTTTGTTTTCTTTCTTGTTTCTTTTCACAGCATACAAATGCAAATATTTCGTATATTGTTAATCGTTTGCAAAGATAAATTAAGAAAGACAAACGTCAGTATCATTGAAAATATGGAAATGAAATCAAGAAGTGTTTCGTATTCTTTTTATTTTTTATTATTTTTCTCTTTTGGCTTTGCTTTTGTTATAACAATTAGTTCTGCTTGATCTTGCAAATAGAACTTAAAGTAACTTTATACTCACAATAACTGCTAGAATTATCAAAGTTACGTCACTCAAATCTATAGAATATAGATAAGTCCTGATAAGTCCAAATTTTTGATTTCTTTCACCGAAGGTCACTCCACTAATTTCGATAATAATAATGGCATTGAGTACGTATGACCGCTTTTATATAGAGGTTCTAAAGGACTTATATCTGCGATCTATAGCATCTATAGTATATATGTGCAAGGTTTTATGGGTGTATTTACTGTGTTGATTTTAGCTTACAGGTAACGAGGAAGGTGATCTTTAGTTTACATTGCATTGTAAGCGTGTCCCTTGATCGATTAGGCCGACATTCAATGTTAATCTGCGTGCAATAATTTGCCATATTCTTGACACATTTGAAGCCTTTATCTGATGAGCAATGAGCAATGAGAGAAATATTTCCCAGAGACAATTAGATTGACATGCTTAAATCGATTCAGAATTTAAATCCAGAGACCACCAAGAATGTATATCCTTGGTAGGATCGCCGAAACTTTCTTCTCGAAACGTTTTAACAAAATCAAATGAAATGTTTCCAAATTTAATCTATACTAGGTGTGCATCTACGTTTTAAAAAATTGTAAAAAATATCGAGCAAAAATGGTAAATTCATTGCTCTAAATATTATTCCTCATCACTCACCACCCTTGCTCACCCCTCTGGCAGAATGTAAACTCCGCGTTAAAATAATATGTTTTTTTTTTCCGACTATACATAAGCGATTTTTTTGATATTATTTGATGTAAGGATCACGGGCCTGTCCCGATAGAAAAATAAATTTAATTAGAAGGAATAATATTTGGTAAATTCAGCACTTTGGGTAGCGGATTCTAGTTAAGTGCTGCCAGTGCTATGTCTCCTGGAGAGGTTTTGCAATGTAAGATCGTATCTCGTCAGCTTGAGAAATCAGCTATAACACGTTTTTACACATTGCAAGCATCTTTCCTTTAACGTCTCGCTAAATTTCATTCCCTATTATTGATTGCTTCCCAAGGATTTCGTTTGGCTAAAAAAATTAATGATACGCTGTACTCAGCTAAATCCTCCAACTGGATTACCATTCATATTCGACTTTACCCATTGAAGTTAATAGTTGGCACCATCTGCATTATGTTTATTTGCGTTTTGGATATCGTGATGTATCCATTATTCATCACTCGGCACGATTAAGCAGCACTACTTTTCGGTTGCAATAACGCTTTTCTCCTTTATGTCTTCTTAACAAAGAGTTACACTTATTCGAAACTGCCAAGAACTATGTTGTGCACGCTTCAAACAAATAAATCGCGCTGCGACGTTCAGCCTAGCGATGATGATTTTGGCTGGGTGAAGGTGGCTGGGTTGTAATCTGATGTGTTTTAATCCTTGTGACTGTATCTACTGTAAATCCTTTACTTCTGTTCCTATCATCAGAAAAAGGGCTCTAAAATTTCTTTTCTTCAAGCGAAATGACTTTAGACAATGAAAAGTTTGCTTTTAAAAATTTTGTAATTCCTTTCTATATTTGCGTTTATTTACGCACTTCCATATGAAGTTCGTTGTTTGTGTAGGTCATTAAATTTCAGTATACACTACGTATTTTTGATCCGATTCCATACAACGATTTACTACTACAACAAACTACTATAATAATCTTAAAGAAAAGCGTTTTTCAGAGTGCAGTGAGAATATGTTTAAGTTTTAGAAAAGACAGTAACGCCTCGCAATACGCAGTGTATCTGATGCGAAATTGAATCTAAAAGAAAAAAAAAAAAAAAAAATTCCATAAACGGACCATTTTAAGAGTGTTTGGTTTTGTGGGATTGGCGAGCATTTGAATAGAAAAGCTCGACGTTTGACTAGACAAAGAAGCCAGTCTTTTGTTAATAAAAAGTGTTTGAATTAAGTTATTGCACATCTGCCCTGTTTCTGGCTGGAGAATGTCTTTTCAAAGCAAAATGAGATTGGTTCGAGTTATGCTGCGTCCAACATTGTGAAATGTGTTATAAACTTGTACTGCAATTATCACAACTACAAAAATGCTGCTTTATTATGCCTCATTCTCTCGCTCCACGTTCTTTATTGCATCCGTCGAAGACGGAATCGCGCGCTTTACACATTACATGTAGCGTAATGCTAAGAAACACCGCAAGCAGATGAGTTCCAAAAACAAACAATCAGTTCTTCCATACATATTAACAGCATGGGAATGATTAATTACTTAACAAAGACTAGATAGATAAAAACAACTTGCTTTCCTCAAGGCAATCTATATAGTTGTCGTTGTTGGTAAGTTGCTAGGCTTACTTGATAGACGTGAGTAAGGAATTACGAGTAGGTATTGATGTAAACCGAATGGCCTGGTTATAGTACTACTAGATAGATACTATTTAAAAGCTTTTGACACAATGGATCATAAGCATCGACGCAGATTTTTTAGATACATTGGCGGTTCGTGCGTGCGTACTAATCAAAATTTTAATCGAAGTGAAGTTAACCCACATTTTTTAGGCTTTCTGTCTTTCCTAAATCATGATTTATGGCAAAAAAAAATACACATAAAAAAAAACCAAAAAATAACGCGTCACAAAACTAAAACTATATGTTATTGCTATGATAGCAGAGTAAACTAAAAGAGTGCAATGTAGAAATCGCGCTACAGAAAATTTTGCAAACTTAAGACCCCTCCAAATTCTTAATGTATCTTATAGGAGGCTATGTCTTAAAGGAGAAAGGGTAGATATGCTTTAATTATGATATTTCGGGTTCACAATCATCAAAACTCTATGCACATGTACCTGTAAACTATACCTTTTTAATAGCTTTTAACCTCCTTTAGGGTATATCAAAATGCACGAATGTGCTTATGTCTCTAAAAGTTTTCATAACATTGTTATTTTTCTCCACATATTTCATTATACAACAAGTACGAAGACTTCCTTTTCTGTTTTTTTTTTTTTTTGATATAAAGCACGATTTCGTTTTTGAGTTATGCTGCTTTTCTTTTCTATTCTTGCTCAATTTTTTTCTATTTGATTTTGTTTTGTTTCATGTATGAATCAACAACCAAAAGGAAGATCATAGACCCTATAAAATATTTTTTTTTTTTTGATTAGCGTGAAATTTTGAATTGATTGAGCCATGTCTGTCCGTCTGTGTGATGTTTGTTGCTGGCATTCTCCTGATCACAAAAAAGAAGATGTCAACTACAAATTTAGTAAAAATATTGGACGTTCCTGCACGTAGGTTGATGTTGAAAAAGGACCAAATTGGTCATAGCAGAAGCCCGGAATGAAGCGTAAACTAAACGCAACTCCACTTTTCTTAACAAAAATTTGTGCATTTCTGCTCGTTTTTTAGAAATTATAAAAGTGAAAAATCTCAAATTTTCCACATTTGCTTTACGAAACAGTCAAATCTTTACGTGCAAGAATAGAAATAATCGACCATGCCCACACAAAGTTACAAGTAATTATATTTTGTTTGTTTCATTTTTTTGAGATTTTATGCTTAGTTATCATAAGGCAAACAAGCCAGAATGTTAAAAACGCTATGGAACGTTCCTCAAATGAAGATAAATTATCTGCCTAAAAATGGGTTAATTCTTCTAACAAGAATATTCTAACAAGAATATGGTAGACATGGGCGACCTGGTGGATTAATTTTTTCTTAATAATACCAGGGATATGGGTATCAAATAAAAGCACTTGGAGAGCAGAATGCAAGAAGCATAGTGGCGGGTATGCGAGATTCGGCATCTGCCGAATATAACTTTCTTACTTGTTTTCATATTGCAATGGCATTCAATTATTAAGTAACGACGTCAATCAGTATGAAAATAGCTTACCTTTTAATAAAAATGACAGTTCGGGCTACGCTCGGTAGCCTAATTTTATGCCAGTAAGGTTTATGGACTTTATAGGCCAGACTCTGCTTATTTCTACCGTACTACCGTGCTACCAGATGTGGCAAAGAATGTGATAGCTTAAAGCGGATGTATGTAACACTCAGAAAGGCTTAAGATAAATCTAACTCTTGTTACACGGACCTATTCACAATAAATTTTCTGAATCGAATTAAACATACCCATCTATTTGTGTGTCCAACGTCCGCCAAAGTAATTGATTTTTTAATTTACATATCGTAACTTTTCAGCACGAACTTTTTGACGGAATTTGGACCATTGATATGTTTTTGGCAAAGAACAAAGCCAGTTGAACGTAGATTAGGTCGTACCACCTTTACAAACACTCCTCATATAACTCCTTATTTTGTTTACAATCTTTCGACAAATATCGCTGCATGATAAAGTTTCGACATGCTAAAGTGATCTCAGTACAATATTATGATAAATGCTTCCCGATAGTAATTTGACACCAAAATAAACTGTATGAAGCTTCGATTATTTACACCTATTTTTTGTATAAAGGTGTTCATGAAAACTAAGCCCTTATCTGGCAACAAAGTCTAGTTTTCAATATTTTGTAATGAAAACCAGTCCGTAATGGTAATTTAACGTAGAAAATATCTGTAAAAAATTTGGACCACGTAGATGGATTTTTCATACAGTACGCAGTAGAAGGGTACTCACGAAAAGCCAACCTTCTTGTGGGAATACAATCTAAGAATTATCTGCTCACGACATGACCGTTAGTCGATTATGTAAAGGGTGCAATGAAAAGTATTCCCTCACTTGAAGACAAAGCGTAATCTTTTTATTTAGATACACCTTTTTATTTATTTATATACGTCTTTGCTGAGAATGATAATTAGGGAAAACAGAAAAATGGGCAAAGAGCAAATGTTGATTTCATTTTAAATAAAAGTTTAGATTTTGTCGATCAGGCCTTCCTTCATCTGTCATGTTTATCAAAATGTTAGTTAAAGAAACATTTGTTAATCTTGAATCTTAAATACATACAACGATACCATAATAAAACTTGTTTTAAAAGAAACTTTTTGGTCTGCGCTGTGAACGGCAAATGGATTTTCTATTCGCACATTGTGTTATACGTTCAACTATAACGAATTCCTACAATTCTGATAGATGTTTTGAAAATAAAGACAACAATTGATGTTGCCTTCTGGATTTTTGTTTTTTTTTTGATGCAGTGCGCAAAAATGACCAACCTTTGGCAATAGCATTGGACTATCTTGTGCTTTTATTTATTTATTTTTCCAATTTTTCTTCTTTAGTTGTTTTAAGGCTATATTATTACTCTGCAAACTGCTGCATCATATTATATTTATTTTGTGGCACTTCATAAATGTTAAAGCGGACGAAATGAGGACAATGGGCCTAAATGCTTTTGTTCAAACCGTAAATTATTCTTTTGCACAAAGTAAATAACAACAATAATCAAGTAACAAAAGTGTATTCAACTGTAGCCGAATCTTCTGTACACACAAATTTTCATGTTCTACAATATTGCGCGAATGCTTCCCCGTACATTTCCCCGTACGTTTCTGTACACGTACAATAAAATATACGCGGCAATTTTCATCGGTGCATCGCTTGTAGTTTATGGGCAATAAGAAAGAAACCCAGTTTTTTAGCGTTCGCAAACACACGAGTTCCCAATTAACAATGCACTATGTGAATATTCTTCGAACCACTCCAATCTGTATTCAGATCCAATCTGCGTGCAAGAACTTTCAATGGAGGCGACATCTTCATTTTGACGACGAGCAGAATATTTACCATAGACATAACATTAATGGACAGACGCACACACATATTCAATTTGGAACTTTATATCGATCAAAAACGTATATATACATCATAGGCTCTTTGCAGTTTTTGGTCGATGTTTGACAAAACGGACACTCCGCCACTGTCGGCCAAGGGTGTGATGCACCCTTTTACCTGTAGCTAATCTTTGGATATCGCGCAATCCTTTGTTAGATGTGAAGAAGTCAGTTAACAAATCGCACTGAACTTCACCAAGGTATTTTCCTATTCGCAAGAATAACTATTAGACTGCGAAAGGCAAAGGATGAACAGACTAATGCTGTAGTAGCTGTACAAACAAATGTCCTGAAGCTGAATTAACAAACGCATAGCCATATAAAAGCGTATTGGTTAAGAAATTACATTTATCGAGAATATGTCTGAAGCGTATTTCTGATTGCCAGCGCAACAGCGCAATAAAGTTAATATACTTTATGTTCGCAAACTGTGTCTAGCGAATTTAAAATTTGAATTCTATGAAAATAATTTCAAACAATTGTCGCCTTTAACTGCAGAACTTACAACGAACCATTAAATAAAACTTACGTTTAAAGAAACAGCAAAGAAAACTAATAAAAACGATTAATAGTTTAAAACAGTTATGTTAAGTAAATAGATAAAAACTTGCAAAAGGGTTAAGCATAAAAAATTTGTGTCTTTCCCCATTACGAGAATTATAATATAATTCTTTATAGCTAAAATTTGTCAAGTGAGGCACAAAGCGTACAAAGGTGAGTATGGAAGCACATAACATTCATACAGTAAGAAAAATGGAAGAGATTTAAACATAAAGATTGTTCTTTCACTATTTAATAACTCGCTCTGATTTACTCTATATATGTATCATATGTTCTCTCGAAAACCCGACCATGTGCAATACAAGCCAGGAGTCTTAACATTTGATTTGACCGGTAGATAAGGGCACTGCAAACATTAACAACCGTTAGCATAAAAACTAAATGGATGAATAAATAAATTAAACTTCTCGTCATATAATAAAAGGTTATTGGATGTATTAGAAGCTCTCTCGAGATTTTTTCATTATATCATAGATAGCTTAGGATCATCCAAATCTTACAAAAACATTACAAATTCTTGCCTACAGTATGACCGAAGCTGAGAGCATCCCCCTTTTCGAGAGCCCAACTACTCATAATCTACAACAGATAAATATTTCCACACATACTTCATAACTTATTCTACTTCATCTGGAGAAATATAGAAAATATCAGCAAAACCCACTCAATGTGACGGAAATTTCGTTTTTTCTTTTCTTCTTTTGAATTTTTTTACTTTTTTTAAGTAAAGTTGCTGAGTATAAAAGATTCGACCACATTTTACTGCTTTACTGTGCCGTATGTGTTACATGCACTTTGAGAAACCCAAACATGAATTTTATCTTGTTACAGACATCAGATCACTCGGTAATAGCCGTTTCTATCATTGTAATCAAAGATTTAAGTCTGCGACGGAGCCCTTTGTTCCTTTGAACTTTTAATATTCAACTGCCGATTATTCAACTTTCGATTGTCGATCTCTTCAATTGGGGTTAGTTAAATACACGACACCACATTGTCTAACACAATTCTTATTTTTGTGTGAAATTATTATTGCAGATCAATTTTCATCACCGCATATTAAAACTTAGACTCTTCTGCCCCGCAAATGATTAATTTTCTTGAAAATCCTTATTAGGCTACGATCCAAAAAATAGGCCGAGATGATCCAAATTTGGTGCACTTATTTTTTTTATCTTGAAATTTAGACCTTGATGTCATATGAACTTCAGTGGTTCAAAATATTTCTCCAGCCGGTCCAAAGTTTCCACACCAATTTAGAATGCCGAAGTGCTACTACTTAGCCACTTTCGCCGAGAAGTTTTGACAACTGCAATCGTTTTCCATATAACGTCTTTTCAGAATAGGGCGTTATATGGAGAGTGGCCGAAAAAGTGGGTCCATACGAACCATTTCAATAGGGTTCGTGCTTGGGTCAAAACACGTCGCTGTACCAAATTTCATTAAAATAACTCAAAAATTGCGACCTGTAATTTGAACACAAATTTACATGGACAGAATCGGATATGTATGTGTATTTGCTATAATAATGTATTTTAGAATGTGTATCCGTCATTTTGTTAATTTATTTCATTGTAATCTATGTTCATATTATACATACTCTGTGTATGACGAGCATACTCGTCATCGCTAAATTTTTGCGACGCGATTCAAATGCACATTTACCGAAGTGGTCAACGCAGCCAACTGGTTACATTTCTCAGAAAAACAATTTTTTTTTTTATTGGCTCAATAGATAATTTAAACCCTCCCTGAATATGTAAACAAAATTCATTACCCGCAAAAAATCTTCCTCTTGAAAATTTCGAGCTCTTTTCAAAGCTACAAGACAAGAATACCTGGATCAAATGAGTCAACGCTAGCAAGATGCAGCTTAACGTCCTGCCTGCTCATTCGTAGCTCCTCTGATATGTTAACGCTTATCTTTGCAAAGTGTCTATCTTCAATTGAAAGCATTTCAAAAAAAATATGCTGGTACAGGTTCAAGAAGGTCATCTTTGAGTAGATATGCGGCTGAGAACGATTACGAATATTTTAGTGCTTCTGCTAAGAAATTAAGAATTGGGAACGAACTCGACTATAGAATTAAACATTTTATTGTCCTTTTCTACAGGGGTGATAAACTATGCTCATAGGGGGAGCATAGATGGGCCGAAACTCTCACCTCCTCGTGGTGAACCCTGGAAAACGGTCTTGACCGGCGAAGAAGAGTGTAAGGCTTGGACTACTTATTGCTCTGCGACGAGTTTTCTGAAAAGATGGTGGAGGGGTTCACTGGAAGATGAATTCTTTTCTCGTAAAGCGAATTGCTATAAAGGAAATACTAACCAAACCATCTGGTAACTGGTTACGTAAAATACGTTGAAATATTAATTAGTGAGAGCATGGTTACGCCCGCCATGTCAGATGTAATGCCCGAAGCTTAAATATCTTAATGAAGGATAGTCCGGTTTTGGCTAGCCGGGATTGTATGGTTGATCCAAAGGCAAGAGCGATTATATTCCACTATATTGCGCAAAGTAATGCTAAAGGCTTTGTAGTCTAACTTTAAGCTACACGGGGGTCAGGAGCCCGCAAACAATGGAATTTGAACAGACGCACCATTAAAGTACGCTGGAGGGTGCATTATGTAATATGGAAGGTGGACCCTGGATGAGGGGTCGACCAGATTACAAATGAAATGATGTAAAAGGGATTTGACGGAGCCCTTTTAACCCTTTTGCCAAAAATTTGAATAAATGCACCATTAAAGTATGCTGGAAAGTGCATAGATATAACATTGATTTACTGCAACTCGTTTGTGGAAACCTAGGCGGAAGCATAACAAACCCCTTTTGAACGCAGCAGTTAATCAATGTGTGAGCCCTGACTGCTTGGGTACGGCCCTTCGGGGAGTATTCATGGTGGCTGGGGCTTTCACATCCCCTAGCGGAATAACCGAGGTTTGGGTGGGCCTCACCACTTACCAGAGTGGGTTTATTGTGCCATACGGAATAAACAATCTGGACTCCACTGTAGTTTGGACCTCTAGCTTATAGGGATTGTCCAACTCAATGGGGGGCGTGGGTTACGCTAAATTAGCCCGTGTGTCATTGGCACCGTAGGGTTAAGTCACATAGGCAGGAACCTACGTAAAACCTTTGTCACTCACTGTCCTTTTCTACGATTCGGTTTAGAAGGCGACTTCGAATCGATAAAAATATAATAAATAATAACAAGTGGATCCATCTTAAGTCTTCCTTGGTGCTGCACAAATGAAGTAGAGTACAAAAATTATTAAAGCAAAAATATCCTCACATTCAAATTTAAAATAACACACGAAATACATTTGGTCAAGTCATTAATCATTATCCCATTTTGCAAACTATAATTCATTTAATCAAATTTGCCAGAACACAATTGAATATAAGAAGATACGCACATCAAATAAATTTTGATAAATAATCACAAGGCACTGTTTAACATTAACTTTTGGTTCTTAAATGTTAAAGGATTAACATTTTTAACGCGCTATCAGCAAAAGATAGTCCGCGAAAAATCTTTTGTATTCGAAGCCAGTGAATGTGAGTCGTCATAAATGAACCGAAGCTAAAAAACCCAGGCACTGCTCTCTTCTTCTATAATACTGTATAATATTGTATAATATTGTATATATATATATATATATTTACAAAGAAAAAAGTTGTCAATATTTTTTTTGTATTATTATTATTATTATTATTATTATAATTTTAGACTAATGAAGTAAATTCTTAGACTAAACAAAAAGACATTGAGCACTAGCAACACAGGCTATCGGCTCTAATTTATAAAATGACATTAGATATTGAGCCTAGTAGTTTTAATAAAGTAATATATTGAATCAATATTCTGTTCTGAAGCTGATTTTAGAAATTCCAAAGGGTTCATCGCTTTAAATGCAATACTTCTAGCCAAGGAAAGGTTAAGGCAGTCGCAGAGAATGTACTTTATAATAAGCATTTGTCCACAACTGCACATTGGGGAGGCACACTTCTTCAAGATCCATTGGTGAGTTGCAATTGTATGCCCAAGGCGAATTCTCGAAAATGTTTGGATCTTGATTCTTTTTGTAATAATCTTATAGTGATGGAAATAGACTTTTTGCAGCTTCGTATATATGAAGCAAATATTTTGCTTTTTTCACATAAGATAAACGAAATGAATGCTTGGTTGTAATGAGTATACTCTTCGACATAAATTTTTGTGACGCATAAGAACACACATCGGGAATGGGATTAAGATGCGTATGTTGGAAGTTACGTTAGTTGTGCAGGTGTACATTACATTTCAGGCATTTGTTTATATGTTACACAAAACGTTTTTATCCCATATCCGAAAATAGGATTTACTTTTAACTAAAAAAAATCTTAATTTACTCATGTTGTGTTTCGATTTCGCGATATTTCCAACATAGCTAGGCAATTAAGACTAAGAGCCTGAAATCAGCTTTGAATACGCAAATTTTTGACTGAACGTGTGATTAACGACGCCGTCAACTATCTCTGTCCGTTTTACCCATTTTTGATTGAATAAAGAGCAGATCGGTGCACGCAATAATAGTTGGAAAAAAGTCGCATATAATTAATTTGAAAAAATCACTTCCTATAAACAAATATCTTTACCCTCTCGTAATAGCTGATATCAATGAAATTGCGAGGAAGCTTTCCTAAATCGAAGTAACTGATTCGTAACCAACTTAACAATAAACTCGTGAAATTACTGCAGTATACGAGAAATGGAGAATTGTTGGGTGCTGACATGACACACACATCTCTGTTAAGTTAAATTTATTATATATTTTCAAACCGATTCTACCGAAATACCGATAATGATCTAAAAGGCCAATTTGATCAGGCTGAGAATAAAATTGAACTGGGCGCATATGCTTACGGAAAGTGTTGCCGCATATATAATATGAGAGTAATAGAATAGCATGCCTTACGCTTCTATAAGATCTTAACTTTGCAGTGTTAATATTATTTAAGACCAACGTAAGTGAGAAAATTGTAGATTTTAATATATATATATATATATATATATATATGTATATACACTTTGAATCGAATGTAATTTCTTTATTTTTCCTATTCCCCCGCCCCATTTACCATAATTAAGTTGTTAAGTGTTAAAGCCTTATTAACTTAGATTGAGTGTAACGATGAGAAACTCCTATTTATTATTAAATTGTGTAACACAATTGTGTTTATAAGTGTTATTGTTTTAGTTTATTATGTCAATTTCTTTTCTTTATAAATGATTGATTGTTATAAAATATTTTTAATATAACGCAGAGGCATGTGTTAAAGTAAAGACTAATCAAGCACAATTACATTAATAAAACTGGTGGATGGATGTACTTGAGAGCTTTTACTTTGATCATTTTTGTTATTGTTATTATTATTGTTATTGTTGTTATTATTATTACAATTATAATGTTTTTTTTAATATTAGTTTCATTTTAAAGGTTTTGTCAAGGCATCGATAAAAAAAATGTTAATTTTTATGTAATTAATATAGAAAAACCATTTCCTATAAAAAAAAGAGAAAAAAAACACGTGTTTTCTTTCGACATATCCGGTTTATTATAAATACAAATGATATCTCACCGAATGCCATGTAATTGTTTTTTATTTTTTTCAATTTTTTTTTTTTTTATTTATTAACTAAAGTTATATCAAGTATTTCATTTCATCCACTGTTCCTTCAGTTGCCTTCCCATATTTGATATACTTGTAGGAAATTGATTTAAATTGAATAAAGAAACAGTACTTAAAGCTTGCAAGTTAATCTTGGTTAAAGGTTGTTTGCAAACAAAAGAAAACGGTTCGTTTGAAAGAAATATTTGAACATGCGTTGCTAGCACGCATCCACCTCACATTTACATAAATCCTTTAAATTTCCTTCATTTCAAGGCACTATATTTCTGCGTGATCAATATTGAAGTATAGAAGTTTCCATCGTGTTGTATAGATTCTATCGATCGATTCGATCAATCAATTAATCTGTGGAACTGTATCGTCCTCAACTGATCCTATCGAGATGAAAAACGAACCTAATATCCCAAATGTGATCGTCATAATGGTGGCGATCGCTCTCGCTCAGTTAACGTTAGCAACGTTAACCCGCAATTTGGTATCCTCCCCCCTATTAACTGTAGACATTACACTTAATAATCAACAGTGCTCACAAACTGTGATCTATCGCTTGTTCGAGCGTCGCCTCCATTCTTATGAACAACACATAAGCAACAAAAAAGACAGTACTTTTGTGCACAGCCACGAAATGTTACCCGTCTTCACCACAGGGAATCTAACAGATAGCAGAATTACTAGCTAATGGGGAGCAGTATTTTGCATAAATCATTTACTGATTCGCACCCATTCATTCATCTTCTCAAAATATTTGCAAGCCCGTATTAGTTATATTAATTCTTGATCAGCATCGAATTCTGAAGCAGCCTAAGCATATTTGTCTGGCCGTCTGCGTAGTATCCGTTGTACATGTTCTCCTAGTTAAGATATCGTAATTATTGCAATCAGGAAAATGGATAATAAAGACGGACAAGTGTAAATCGTTCCAGAATTTGGTACGGCTCGGGAATACATATACTTTGTAGAGCCTTTGACATTTCTTTCTGAGTGCTGCAAACATATCGACAGAATGAATATAATTCCAACTCTTAGTCGTGAGTATGAAAAGTAAATAAAAAGCATAAGATTTGATATATATTCTGTTATGTTGTCATGCCTTTGTTTATAAAGGCGTTCACTCCATCTGCTGATTTATTTGCATATAAAGCAACCTGAGTTCTATCAATTTATTTACTTCAAAATTTATATTTAAGCACACTTTTAATAAAAATTTATTAAATATTTGCAATTAAAATTCCACTAAAAAGTTGTATTGAATGATGTTGTTAGCAAGTATAAAGTAAACTGCTACAACAACAGCAACAGCAACGGCAGTACGACTCATATGAATATTCATATTCAAACAATAAATACTGAAAGGTGTCGTTTATAATTTGAAAAAGATTCCAATGGAAATCAATTAGATTGAAAAAGCTGCGTTGCCAAAAGGAAAAAAAAAAAAGATACCAAGCAGCAATTAACTCCTGTACACATGTTTCGAGAGATATAAATCCCCTAAATTCCACTTGGAACGCCATTGACAAAGTAAAAAATACCATCTTGCCACTTATGGAGACAAAAGTAAATTCCTTTTAAGTACCGAATCACATTGGTCTCTTGGAAAGTAAGCGAAGAGATGTACGAGTCTAATCCGTGACTTCGACACCTTTAAGTACGGATGGTACGAAGGAAAAGATGGGCCTTCAAAAATATATTTAAAAAAAAAAGAAGCTTAAGCATAGTCAGCCGCGGCGCACCATTCACTTGATATAACTGTTAATATATTTATTAATATACTAACTATTCAAAATATAACGCGTTACCTGGGAAGTTATAGGAAAAGCGGCCCGATCCGCTATGTTCTCATTATGATTCATCCTTGGATCAGCACAGATCGGACTGTCAAATTTCATCAAAATATCTCAAAAATTGCGACATGTAGGCCGAACGCAACAATAGATATGCAGACTGACGTCCCTCTGAAAGTCGCATACATCCGCACAAACCCTGTACCAGAATACTACCATCCACACTATTCTACTACTCGACTACTCGTAACCTCTTTAATTTGGAAGAATTCGCCTTTGTCGTACTGTTGCAACACACCAAACGATCTTTAAGAAATCTTCAATTCCCATTTGCAATCGAGGACAAAAGACTTGTTTCAGGAGTGCTTAACTTTTAAAAGTTACTGGACGACATAATATAAGGTTGTTCGGTACGTTATTTCGTTTTTTGCTTTTTTCCCAGCCAAGTTCGCATCTAAGGCGCACTGTCTTCATATATTTGGTAGCTGATATCGTAGGGGTTGTGCGAAAAAGGTTTTCTTTGATTCAGCGCAAAAGTTTGCGTTTGATGTCTTACATGATGTGGGCACGATTCTCTATCCAAACAACGAACGAGAGTTCATATCCTACATAAACAAGATAAATATCCAGTAGAGATAGACAAGCTGCTTAAATATTCTCGATCCAATTTTAAACGCCTTGTGTAAAAACAATAACAAAACAACATGTAATGCTATTGAATGCCAAGACGGTAAGCCCAAAAGCAATGTTGCAGAGGGCCCAAAAACATGTTCCCCCAAGCTCATCGCAGTAGTTACCAAATTGAAAAACAATAAAGCTTTCATTTCGTACACAATATTTTGGGTTCTTTTTTTCTCTAGCCAGGATGAATGGCGACTTCAATTTATCTACGTTGCATCTGTCAAGATCTTGATCACTTCGTGCATGTTTGCTTTATTAGCCAACAAGTAAAACGTACGATATAATTGCCATAATTTATTTCGAACTACCCTTGCTTCATTTGCAATTATAAGAGTGTAAGTGGCCTAAGTCGAATTCTTAATATTGATTACATTCGGGATAATGTGATAAAAAGAAATAAAAAATTCTTGACTTTTCATGAGGTAAACACTATTCCGAAAGCTTGGCATATGTATCATAAAAAATGTAATAAAAATTGCAATTTAAGAGACAACTGAAATCTTTGAATGTATTTTAGCGCAGCCATAGAATCAACGTGAGTGACTACAAACTGCGCACGCGTCAACTTAAGCTGGATTATTTGAATATTTAATTTAATAAAGATTAATAGAATCGTTAGGTTCGCTTTTCTCTGAATATCTTGCTGTCAGTCACACATGCACAACTAAACACAAGTCTTACGTGATGCCTTTCTGCATCACATGTGTATTGTATGTGAGAAAAGTGATTATATAAAAAATCTCTATGCAGTAAGTAAGTTCTCTGTTAGTTAACTAAACTTAGAATTGCAAACTATCCGACTAACATATAAATCTTATTTTGTTGGAATTTTTTGGTATATTAAAAGCACTAAACTTTATTATGTAACCGAACAAATAAGACAAGATAGTTAAAACGAAACGAATCGAGAAACTATTCTCACTTTTAAAGCGAATGTCGTATACACAAATCTCAGCTAAGATAAATACTAATTAAAATCACTTCAAATTTTTGGTCATTTTGAGCTTGTAAGTAAGTAAGTAAGGTCTATAATATTACATTACATATAAAGTGTCTGCAAAATTTCCAAGGTCATGCATTGCGAATGTAACATCATGTAAGGAAAAAGCATTAAACCGTTTGTCTTCCTAACATAAAGATTATATATGTTATGTACACATGTCATTTTTTTATATATTTCATTTCTTTAAATTCTTTACAGTCAGCCACGAGGAAAGAGGATACGTTTCCTTTGTGAAAACTTTCGTAATACACAGAAGAAAACTTCAGAAACCCTATACAGCATAATACTGCAGCCAAAAAGTCACACCAATATTCAAGTTAAAATTCGTGGGTATGTCGAATATCAGATTGTTTTTTTTTTGTAAGTTGGCAGCACTGTGACAGACATTTGTGTCGAATTTCACATCACATAAACGTGTCACTAGTGTTTCAGGTGCGCTTGGTTTTCTACGACACAAAAAGCTATTTTTTCCGATTTCTACAATGTATGAGTTTCTTGAGCAAAGAAGCATATATCAATCATAAAACGTATTGTTACGGGTGGTGGGACTTGGGCCTAGGCATACGATCAGTCGAGCGAATATCGTGCAAAAGATGAGCCAAGACCGAATAAATCACGGTGATCTTAACAGTTTTCCTCAATTACCTTCGATACTGTTGTACACTTTGAATTTCTTCCAAACTATTAACAAGGAATATTAACTGTGTTTAAGGATTACTTTGAAGGCGGCGAAATAGATTTGTAATCACAGATTTAAAAGATAAAGTTGGCCTGACTTTCCGGACACGCCAGTATGTGCATAGTTGTAATGAGCATACCGAATCGACGTGGGAACATCTGTCCGTCGGTCTGTCGCTGTTCTCAATACCCCCGGGCTCAAAAATCAAGACATCTTCTTCATGTTTAGCAAACCCATCGGAAGTGTTGGTACCTACGTTGTTTTCAAAGGCAAAAAAAAATGTGGGCTTTTTACTTCTTACTCATAAACTACAAGAAATACAATATTAATAACAGAAGAGAAGTAGTAAGCAGTTAAAAACTATCCCGTAAACATTTGCCAAGCCTTGCGGGTCCAAGAGCGGAACTGGTGCAGAACCGTCGCCGGTTATTATTGGCAATATTTTGCGGCGCTCCACTGACACAAACCAACTTTCTTTACTTAGAAACGGTTTGGGAAGTACCGTGCATATAGCGAAAGCTGTCTTCTCTTGGTTCCCTAGGAAACTATAATATGTCTGTTTCATCCAAGCATTTATTACAGAATGAACTTTGATGCTAGACAAGAATCTGAAGACACAAGTCCGACCTTCAAAGCTCTAAATGACTGACTTCCCTAAATTAATTTATATTTTACATTAATTTATTAACATATATTAACAGCTTTACTTATTTGTTTATGGCTTTTATTGTAGTAAATAACTGATTGGATTTTTTATTACTTTGCTAATTTCTCACCAGTTTTTTATTTCTCTATTTCATTTTGTCGATGAAAACCGAGTTTTGCTTCAATTAAAACCAAGTTTACGCCATTGAACTTGAATTAGCTATTATTCTCTCCTCTTTTCTCCTTTTTTTTTACAAACAACACAGTAAATTCTTGTCAGCAAATTTTTAAAGACGGGTGCAAAATAGTTTGAGGTGTGGGGGACTAGTAGATCTTATCAGTTAATTACGTTATAATATGAGTTATAAAATATGTTAACTCGAAACAGGAGAGAAGCTTTGTTAGAGTTACCTCGAATATTTAAATATCTATCTCTAGTGGCTTGGCTTGATGCAAAGAAAGTCTCAGTGTTAACATTTCGATTATTTTTACAAATAGATTACTAAATTTAGGTTGGCATCCTTTTCGACTACGATCAAGTAAATCGTGTCGGGTCTACACCAGGTATGCATATTTACAAGTAATATTTAAAGGTTGCCTTTGAGAAAACTGAAAAACTTTGTGTTGTCGTCAGTTTTGGTTTTTGAGTCCATCTATTTGACTATGCGTCTATGCCACAATCTCTGCTTTGAATCTTTTTTACCTATTGACGGATTGGTTACAAAACATGTATAATAAGTGAGTTTATATAAACTCACTTAGCATATGAGCATTTATTCATTGTCTTGACATACATATATACACATATGGTATCAATAATAAATGCGATAATTGTGGTATAAAAATTCGAAAATTCATATACATGCATGACTATGACTCCCGCTTTTATATATCTTGTAATTACATTATATACAAACGAAAAGCGACATGAAGAAGCAAACCAAGGCTGTAATTACATAAAAATATTTTTAACGCCACTATAAAAGAAAATCGAAAAGAAAAAGCAATTATGTTCGGCTAAAGTCGACCATTGGGATGCCCAACGCTTGCTTTTTATTGATTATTATTTTTTTTATTTCTTTGCTAAATACACTGTTGCAAAGGTCAATACACGCGTACTAATCTGTCACTGTAACATAATCTGTATAGCAACATTACTCACAGACAGATACGACGCCATATATGAATGTATGAGGAGAAAAAAGTAAACCTCAACCAGACCGTAATCTACGAACTCTCCTCTATTTTGAAAATAAGGTAAATTTAGTCCTCTCTGAAAACAACGCAAGCACTAAAAAGAAAACATACGTAAATTACAACATATCTGAATCTAGGTAAATGCTACGAAAATGCCTTTCTTTTCTAGGAAACAAAATTCTAAAGAAAGGGGAAAACCAAGTGCACATTCATGGCGGCTTACCTGCGTCATGCAGTTGGCAACTGGCGAAGAGACTAACAATAATTGGCAGAAATTTAACGGAAAAACGAACTACAAATATCGCGATCAATTTAGGTAATAGTAACTTGCTTCTAAAAGGGTATATAAGCAGACTACTTGCGGAAGGCAAATTGAGTCGCCGAAGTTGAATGAAGACAGTGGGATTGTAATATTCGAACGGACAAGACCAGAACGAAAGTTAAAGTGTTGTAGATACAGGTTCCTATACATAATTTGTAAATAGATCTCCTAAGGATTGTAAATATAACTTAGACTATTCTAATATTCGTCATTCAGCGGTACGAATTTAATTTTAAAACGAGCAAAAACGTAGGATTACGAAAGTCGGTTTGCGTTACAATATAACTCGAAACGCTTCGCGGTAAAACAATTGATAAAAATTGAGAAGCGTCTGGCTTTTGGCGGCAGGTTAACATTGTTCGTGCTAGAAATTGATTCAAAGCTGAAACTACTTGATCACATAGGAATTTAAAAGAAAAATTGAGTTTGCGGGAAAAAAGTTGTTTACTACTTAGTTATCGTACTTATAAAAAATAAAAACCGGCGTGTAATTAAAATACACACATAACATATCACACAATCAATTCGTAGAAGGACATACAAATGTCGTCACTGTTCACGAATCTACATCATTTTTTCATAACACGAATTTACAAACGATAGGTATTAAAATTTCATGGCATTCGGACGGTTAACTTACAAGTCATAATTACTTAAATGATGTTACTTTTGTTACTTCGCACACGTATATCTCCTATGTAGGCCTTGTAAGGCTATCTTTTATATATTATGTGTTTGCGTTTTATTCTAAAGCTATTGATTTTCTCAAATATTTTTCCAACATCGGGAGATCTTAGGAGTTCATTAACAATGAAAAGATGTTTTGATAGCACCCTATGCTCAGCAACGTTTCCATAGAGTCGATTTAAATCGATAGACATGATGCTTATACGATCGTATGTGTGTAATATCCTATATTATCTTGCTATAAAGTGTGTATAATGGTTAAGCAGATGTCTACAACACCTAGGACGAGTGGATATGGACTCATCTCTTAATAGGCAAAGTGAGTCAAAGCAAGACTGTTCGGCTTGGCTTTTAATATCTTCTCCGGTATTTTTGCGTTCAACCTGCACGTCGAAATTTTGAATGTCTTGATATAATACTCTGCCTGATACATTTAAATCTATTTTAGCGATCACTAGCCATGAAAATTCGATTGAAAAAATAATATCCATTTTTAATATTTTTCGACAGAAATCAACGAAATATAATATTTTGGTATTACAAAGTATAGTAGAAATTTGTGACGGAGCGGGAACACTTTTCGAAACTCCTCTTATAAAATCGTTTATAGAAAAAACGAATTTTTATATGATAAGGAAATGTATTTTTTTGCTGTTTTACGATGAAATTCAGCTCAGCAAAGCGATCTGTTCCACATACAGATCACATTGGTCTGTTTTTCGAACTCACATATACACATTATAAAGCAACATTAAAATTAGCCTATCATACTAAAATTCTTCACACCACTTTACCATGTTGAAATATTAATAAGCACCGATTTTGGTTGAAAAATTTAAAAAAACTGTAATTGTTTCTCGTATAACAAATTTGTCGAAATAAGGTCATAAATGGGAATTGATAGTAAAAGCGATTCCGATTTCATTCATTTTCAATAAGGTTCGATCGTGGGATAACACCCGTTGGCGTACAAAAGTCCGTGAAAATATTTCAAAAATTACGACCTGTAGGTTGAACAAAAAAATGCATGGAGAGTTATCGGTCAGACAAGACTAAATCTGTTTGGATAATGATATGGTATCACCCGTTATAACAGAAAATGGGCCTATCTAAAGCCTTCCTCAATGCCACATTCAGGCATATAATGTACTTAGTTGGACTTGTAACCCAACGGTAAGAGCTTTTGTTATTTGTATCGTTTAAGCTCGTCTGCCCGTCTGCCCATCTGCCTGCACCACTGTATTCAATCAACAGGAATATAGCACACTGGCATTTTTTAGCCCAAGGACAAACCATATTGAAAATGGATTTGATCTAACTATTTTTGGCTACTCCCCACATAACGCCTCGTTTTGAAAAGACAAAATATTGCATTTTTCAAAAATCGAGTAATGCACATTATTTCAGCGTACTTTAAATGACATAAAACATTTGAATCATATGCGGTCATGTTTTTAAATCTCTTCCCATATAACTGCTCGTACGAAAACTAAACCTGCATATGGCACAAAGGTTCAACTTTCAATATTTCTCAGTCAAAACTTCTTGCAAATAGTAATTTGACGTAATTGCGACAAATTGATCTATTTTTTAAACACTATCCCCTATAAGGGTCCTCATGAAGATGAACTCTCTATGTAGCAACAACATCTCACATTAAGTATTTTATGGGGGAAATAGATGCGGAACTTAAATTTTGCTACATTAGGTTCGCGTTAGTCCATGTTTTGAGCCCGCTCCCATCCATATAAGGGAACAAAGTTGAGTTTCCTATATTTAGATAGAGAATGTGGTGTAGGATATTTAATTTTCGACCTTGCCAGACTATAATGTTTTCTTTTATTTCAATTTATTAAAATTCATCCCGATAACAGAAAAATGAAAAAAGAAATATTTATTAGTGAATTTACTTACCATTTGAGTATGTCTTCCCCTCTATGTTTGTTTATATGATATAGTTGTAGGCTGAAAACACCTTTTTATAATGATTTTTTTAAATTATCACAAGTTAATTTTATGCTTTTATATAATTATTGTAGAAATGCCGATTGTAGTAAGACTTTCCAAAGAAATCAATTCATTGAAACTCGTGACTTAACGTCATGTACATTAATGGAATTGACATTAAATACAGCGCACGTTGTATGTGCAAAATGTTAAGCAATAAATTTTTAATTATGGAACACACTAAAGCAGTCAAAACAGTATAAATTCAATAACACTTTAGTAATTAGATTATGTTGACATAATATTGTTAAAAAAAAAAAAACAAAAAAACAAAATAAATAAATAAATAAATAAAATCAAATTTCATAAAAACTTCTGAAGCCATATAAGACACGGTTTCGCGAGTACGCGTGTTTAATTACCCCTATTGATATTTTGACACTAATGAAATTTTAGACATTTCTACTATATCTTATATCATGAAATTAGAGAAAATATAGCTATTAATGTCATCTTTGAAAAAAAAAAAATTTTTTTTTTTTTTTTTTTAATAACACAAATCCCATTTAATTCTAAGGAACTCTGTGCGAACTACACACACAATGGAAGATTTACGAGCCTAGAAGCTTAAATTTATGTGTGATGTAATAAACTTTGTGTAGTCTGCCGCGACCGGGCGAAATCCTCTCACGTAATCATCTTCTCTGCTTATGCATAATCTTAATGGGAAAACGCAAACATGCACAATATTTTGGCTGATGGGGTTGAAAACGTATGCTACACTACTACTAGAAAGAAGAAAAACACTAAAAAACCTTTCACTTACAGAGGTAGATGGTGCGATATTTTCCACTTTTCCACTTTGTAACAATTCGCCAAATTATTCTATGGTTTAACAGCATAACCACAGGTCTACCACTGACCTGATCATTGCTACTACGATCTACTTACAAAGTTGTTTCAAAACCTATTCTCCACTTTAAACGTAGAGAGAACGTTGAGAAAATATGAGTCTAAACTCATTGCATTCTCGTACAACGAAAGTCATCCGCATAACACTTAAATTGAGTCATCGTTTTTGCTAAAATGAGCCGAATGTTGAAAGAGTTCGGAAATTTGCTCAAGTCCAAAATCGCGTAACATAAACATTATTTACATAAAAAGTACATAAAAGGGAACTTAGAATGGAAGGATCCTTAAGAATCTTACATCTCGTGTTTCCGAATGTAAAATTATACATTTAGGTAACAGCCCTTGTACGGAGGGACAGCCCCTTTCAGATATTTCAAGATGCCTGGGTTTTATTTCATATTCAGAGAGATGATTGCGCTATATACGTTTTAGAGTTGCCTGAAGAATCTATCTATAGATCAGCGTGTGAATACATTTTGCTTCGCACTCTACCCTTAAAGTTTTTATGAAAATGATAAACTAACTTAAACTTTTTCTTAGGTAAATGAATAAAATATCAGCTCCTATTTTCAGAGGCATTTCACATACAGCTTTTGTATAAGTTTTTTTATAGTCGACATCGCACATTTCTTTCATTTCTAAGTATAGCTGCTAACCGGTAAAGAATAGGGAGAACATTAATTTTATGAATATAATTGAAACAAAAAGTTTTTTTTTGAAAAACCTTTTATAGTTTTAATCGATTAATTGAAAAATTCAATTCAAAATAAATTATCTAAAAAGAATTTCTTTTTCCTTTTTGAGTTTAACTTCATTTAATTTGTTAATATGACTTCATTTCTTTAACAACTAATTGATTTAATTGCAGCTTTAACGTCGCGGTCTGCACGTTTTTTCTTATTTCGTTTTGTTTTGGCTAATACAGTAAATAGATTTATTAGCTTGAATTGTATACAATAACAATAATAACAGCAAATAAGATTACGAATCCAAAAAATAGATAAATAAATAAATAAATTAAAGCATACCGACCACAAATACTTCACATAAATCGAATTTTGGATAAACCACCCAACCATACCTTATAATAGTTAGGCTAAGAAGCTTGTTGCAAGAAAAATTACTGATAAGAAAAATTTATTTATTTTTTCTTTAATCTGTTTCGAAACCTTTTCCTAAGCTTGCTTCCTTCCAGGGAGAATGTTTTGTCAAACGATTTATTGAAGTTCCGCTTAATGGCTCTATTTAAAAATATTATTTAGCGATTAAATCCGAAACAATATCGGCCAATGCATTACAATTTTTAAGCACCACATCTACCCAAGAAGAAGAGCGAAATTATATTCGACTCAGCCCATGAGCTGATTACCTTATAGATCGTGAACTGTTCACTCGCTGGGTGTAGTTTTTCGTTTCGCATACATTTCGCGTCACTTATCTTTCAAATCATGTTTTTGTGCACAACAGGTCCCCGATAGTAACTGAATCAATTCGCCTTATAACTTTGTAATTAATTAAATATTGAAGTAAGAGAAAAGAATATTGAACCTACAAAGCCTGTATATAATTACAGCTGAATGCATTGCAAACGATGTAAGCAAGCAAAAGCTGGGTAACTTTTTTAAAAAAAAACACTACCACATTGTACACAAAGGCATCTTGGCGGATCGTAACGTGACATTGTAAACTTATAAATGTTAATTTGAGAATGATGTCGAAAATGTGAGAGTGTTAGGAAAAGCTGGTTGAACGGAACATAATTCAGATTTGAATGAATTTGCCCAAATTTTATGCGAAACAAAGCTCCTTGAAAAACGAATGGAAACTTTGAAGTTTATATCATTTAGCAAAACTCATGAGCTAATAACTATTTTCAACTTTATTGTGAAATGCGTAAGACAAGCCAACGGTTCTCAACTAAAGCTAAGCCTACGGCCAGGCGGACAAATGGATCCTACTCCGGGCTTCATAATGCAAACAGCAAGAATTGTTTCTTTAAAAGTTCAAATGATTCAACAAGGTGACCATACCACCCGGATGGGTGAAAATTAGTGAAAATTCCTCTATATAGTGAGCAAAAAAGAGTTGAACTATCCAAAGATATATAAGCTAAACATATAGAAGAAAACATTAGATGAGAACTCGTTCAAATGGGTTTGACGGTTTAGACTCATTTAATAATAATGACTGAATATGTCCAATTGACGCGACCTTAAGGAATAACAATCTACTTAAAATCGTAGTGGATACATAAAGTTCATCGCAAACCAAATTTTCAAGTGGCAAGTTTGGCAATAAATACCTTTAGTGGTTTGTTTGCGTTTTATAGTATGAATTAAAATTCAGTGCGTTTGATATGTGCACAATCGCCGTATATGAATGTTTAATGATATTTATGTAGGCAGAGTGTAACAGTACGTGATGAGAACAAAGGACTTAAGTAAGAAACTTTCCTATGCCGTTTCAAAACGTACACAAACAATGAGGCGTTTATTTTATTAGGCTTCAGAGTCAAACATATATATTTATCGTAGCTTTATAGATATTTATTCAGTGTTTCCCAAACTAGTTTTTTCACTAATATTTGAAATAACGAAACGATAGTCGCCAATAATTACTAAGCGATTAACTACAGGGCACAGCTGGCATTCGAAAAACGATTACAATGCAATGTATCCCATGTTTTTTTTTGTCTTTTTTTTTTTTTTGATTGAAACAACAAAACGATAAGCAAATAAAAACGAAAACAAAACCTTGGAAAAATCGATATTACAACGTTCGCTTTACAACACACGTATGAGCAAAACACGCGTACGCGCATGGAACATATAATGTACTGATTGAATATAAAATATTTCATCTCGTATTTATCACAAAAAAGTGATCTTGAAATTTAACGAATTTGCTTAAGGTTTTTCCTTTTTATGCAATTTGAGGTAAACACATTTTTCTATTATAACATGAAGAAATTGTACGGATCGGGCTTGCAAGCAAATAGAAAGCATATCTACAAAGGCCACAAACAAATGCTGTAACGATTTGACATTTAACAACATAAAATGATTTGTGAAAGTAACCTTGCATACGTTGAAATAAGGTTAAACGTGCAAGCCGCACACTCGCACACTCGCACACTCAACCACTTACTTAATTGTAATCAAAACTTTTCGATAAAATGTCTTCGAATAAGTCCAGTCCCGTTTTCGAATTCTCAAGTGTTTCAGTTAAGGTTGCAAAAAACGTCTATCTTAAGGTTTTCAACAAAACTATCTACGACAGTTTACATGCAACAAACATAAACAATGTTTAAGGAAAACCATATTATTTTTTTTTTTTTTTACTTTTCAGGTGACTTTCAATTTTGACTTTGAACTAATAAAGCTAGATTCAGTTTGCCGTACGGTAAACTTTCAAATGCGTAAAGCGGAATATTTAAATTAAATGTACTCGAAAGTCCTGCTTTTTCTTAAACAATGATTGTTAAGTGAGTAGACCAGTTTTACTATAACCGTATGAGATATCCGTTCCGTATAAAAAGACAACTTTGAGTTAAGTTGCTACGGATGTTTCAAATTTTGAAGAAAGAGATGATGTCAACAAGACCTGATCGGTATTGGATTCGATCTCTTCGATTTTCTCTTGTGATTTTTTTGGATAAAATCAAATAAACTTTAAGTCGTTACACAACTTTGAATAAAACTTGTATTTACCATGTGATCTTGAACTGCGAGGAACAGATTGTACACTGAACATAACCCGAGTACTCGATTGCGCACAAACAAAGCGACTTAAAGAAAACATTTTCGCATAAATTTCGTGAAATTTGAAGAGTTCACTTGCAACCTAGCAAGAAAGTTATTGGCGACTGTAACTTTTCCATGAATTGGATGCGGACGATACTTGAGATGAGGAGAAATAACTCATTTAAGAACAAATTAATCGTTCATCAACACCCTGCAGCAAAGATTTTTTTGAACAGCAAAATTGCAGCAGTCAGTCAACTCCACGAATTGTTGAAGAAACCATCGTTTTCGCTAAAGCTGGTCTTCTCTGACTTCTGCCTCTCTCGAACATAAAGTAATTTCAAGGTGCAAGCGTTTTCACGTCATATGAAAGAAATATATTCACAGTACTTGCAAAGCATCGAATCAAAACTAAATTAAATGAATTGAAAAATATTTTGGACTTGAGAGAAGCTATGCAAAGGAATAAAAGTATTTTTTTAACTATCATTATCGATTTATGATTCCGAACTTGGCAAACTTTTTAATTAGCTTGGTACACTATTATCGTAAAACTTGTACGCGCACCATCATGAAATTATAGAAATTTCAGTTAAATCTGTGCTACGAGTTATTAGGAATAACATGAGAAAATTTTTATATTAAATCTTCCCACATATACTTCTTAGGTGATTGCACAAATTAAAATCAGCAATAGTGAGCACCTATCCGTACACTGGTCTTCATAACATACGCTAAAGAAAAAAAAAAACAACCCCTTGTAAATTTACCAGTAGCTTAAAACCTTCATTGGATAAATAGAGCGATGAAAAACATACTATACAAACAGCTATACATACAGCAAGTAAGATAATTATGTTCGGCAGCGACCGAGTCTTTTATACCCATCACCGCCTAATACTGATAAATACTGATAAGTCTGTAAAGCTTCGTTGAATAATCTATAATAGTGAGTAGTCGTGACCAATTTCTTTCACTTTTGTACTAGTGCTGCAGGACCAATCTGTGTGCAAGAGCTTTGAGTTTTTGTGCCAAGCTTGAAGCCGATGCCGCCAAGAGAATGTTTAATTATCATAGACATACATAGAGAAAAGTTTGGACGAAGAGACGGATATGATTAAATTGGTTTAGAATTTGGTCTCTGAGGCTTCCTTATCGGTGTTGCAAACGTTTTGGCAAAATGAAAACAAACACTTAACCCTCATCCCTCGATGGTGGGTATAAAAACTGTACCCATTAGCCTATGAAGACTTAACACTTTAATAATAAAGCAGACGATTTATGGCTACTGCTCGGTTCTGTAAACGTAGTCTGATGCTAATTGGTACTTATTACGTTCTACTAGCAAATAAGAAAACTTTAAATTAAGAAAATCGGCTCAACCCTTAGAGAGATATTCAGGCGGAAACCATTTGCCGCCACTACAAATGAAGACATAAGAGTTTATATGTTTTTATGTTTATGTGTGTGTTTTTTTTTTTCTTTTGATAAACATATTAAGGATTTTAATATTTTGTAACTTTGTGAAAATTGAAGTAATTCTTTTATTTAATCCGGAAAATATTTGTTTTTAATTCAATATTTATTCGGGTTATACATCAATGATTTTTTAAAGTTTCTTTTCAATTTTGATTTCTTTATGCTTTCAATACTTAATCTCTTTTTATGTTGATTTGTACATAAAATATATTACATTTATCATAAGTATATGTAGATGCACTTGTTTTACGTTGCAAGTTCTTTTGACTTCTTCCAACAACAAAAATAAAAGAAGAATATATGATTATATTATACGATTACAGCGCGATAGAAAACTCCAATCGCTACAAAGCACTTCGAAGATACGAGCAAAACTGAATTTACTAAATGAAAACATTTTCACTTAAAGTCTTTTATTATACCTTTTTTGTCTTTCTCGTTCTACCGATGACGAGCAGCGCAAAGCACACAAAATCAAAGCAGAAGAGATGTAAACAAAAAACAAAAACCGGGTTTGAGAATTCAAAAAAAAAAAAAGAAGAAAAACTATCGTTAGATACGGGGAATCGTTGTAAAACGCCGTATAATATTGCGAACACTCGTCCAACTCGCGTAGTAAAATACCGTAAAATCGTTCCAAAGCATGTATATGAAGCGAAACATTGTAAAATGCCGAAAGCCTTCATAATATAATTGATTGTGAATTGTTTTCGCTCTTATTAAGAGAGTAATATCGGAGACAAGTAAATAACACGATGGTCCAACATTTTCTTTAAAATCCAAGCTAGGAGATTATTACGGACTTCGTATGTTTCTGCTATCATTAACAGTAGTAACGCTGTTACTTACCAGCAATTCGTTTGTATGACCAAAGATTCTCTTAATAGTTTTTTGGTGTGTGGTCGGATTCTCTCAAACGTTTGCACACCAGAATCATACGCAAATCTGCGTTTTCAAGTGAGTGTGCGCTATGGCGTACTACATGTACCACATGTGGGATTATACGAAAAAAACCAAGTAGTGCTTATGTATGTAGCAACTCTGTTGTTTTTTTCATTGTTTATACCAAAGCTTCTTTAAATGCTCTTTTTTACACGATTTTGAAATAACACGTCTCAGCAATATATATATATATATTTCTACAGGAATTGTTTGTTCTAACACGAACACCAAAACAATTTTTTTTTGGAAATTCTAATTTTGGCAGTGTCTTATGGAAGCTTACCTATGCAGGAGCAGTCGAAGGTGAACTTCAGCTAGTAACTGCTGATTTAATTCGCGAGGGTTTGAAAAGACACGGTTTTTTACACGAATATTTTGTTAAACTACGAATCCAAAAAAAAAAATCAATTTTTAATTTTAATTTCGACAGGGTCTTATCGAAACTTGGATATCAAGAATTATATAAACACATTGAAGAACCAAAAAAAAAAAAAAAACAAAAAGACTTTATAACAACAAAGAACAAATCCAATAGTTGCGCTACACATATCTTTTGATGATAGCATTTTTGATCCCGTTCGTAAGAAACGTGCACGCCTGTTACCAGGCAGTGACGAATAGTTTCGAAATTGACTCTTATTCCTAATTTAAATTTCAATTTGTAGAAATATGTTTTATGTACTTATGGACCGTATTTTCACTGTGCACCAATTTTAATTTTTCTTGGTAACAAAATAAATAGTTTTTGTTTTCGAAATATGGTTTCCGTTATAATTTTTTTTTTTTTTTTGCGCTGTTTTTTATAAGACCATTCTGAGGTTTTTGTCTTCCACGATTTTTCAAAGTCGTCGAACATATCCTCAAATTTACCATATGTCGTTGGTATTTTTTTACACGATTTTTTATATATGGATTTCTAAGGAACGCGTCTATCATGTACACAATTGGGTATTTTTTTTGAAGAATTGAAAAAATTATTTAGATATATATAAATATATTATTATAGTTAAAAAAATTATGTCGTAGAAATGATTTATTTTTATGTAACATGTTCATTAAATATTACTTTTATATTTATTAATTTTATTAGGTTACACATATATTTGACACATTTCTGCATATTTCTGCATATTTGTATAGTCTCACATCAGATATTGATTTTACTATATATTCTAGGATGTTCTAGAATGTTTTAGAATATTCTACAATAGTCTAGGATATTATGGAATTTCTTCACAAGTCTTCGTAGCATATTTTCATTTACTTTTTGAAAATAAGCCCTTATAAGGGAAGTGGCCGTAAAAAAGTTCCTATTCAAACCATTTTTGATTGGGTCCGTCAGTGGGCGGAAACACGTTAACATATTAAATTTCATCAAAGTATCTTAAAAATGGAGCCCTGTAAAGAGAACTAAAGTATACGTGGACACACAGATAGCCAAGATTAAATCGATCCAAAAAATGATTCTAATTTTATCGGTATAATGAAAAGTGGACCAATGTTAAGTCGTTTGCAGTGTTACATACGTCCGCTCAAATTTAGTATAGCACGTACTACAAGTGGTGTGGATTATAAAAATTGATTTCCTGAAAACTTGACACCTTAATGCTGCATAGTTGACTTTGGAAGGAAACAGACGATCTTTTCCCCAAAAATCCTGGTAGTGATGCAATATCGGTTTTACCAAAACAATGAAAAAAGATTGTCGATCAAAGTTGCAGATATTTGGTTTAGTTGAATTAAAATCTAGCCGATGTTGATAATTACGCAAATTAAGTTTGAAATTTAAAATAATTACATTCTTTGTTGGAAAGCAAAGATCAAGATGATCTTGATTGCTGTAATTAACGAAAAATTTAATCGTTGTTTACTTTGAAAGAAACGATGATCATTACGAAACGAATCCCTCGAACTATAAATTACAAGTTGTCGACGATCAATCACCTTTACAAGCGGACTGATCTGTCAGAGATTGTCGTCGGTCAGGGAATTCCACAAAAAATGATAAATAAACAGCCACACATGAAAACGATTTCAAATACATTCATAAAATACGAAAATATATTGTACACGTCGAAGACAATGGCATACAATGGGAATTTCTTAATCGCATTGTTTTCGCCGAACTAAATTAATTGATTTTAATGAACAGCTCTTCACGGCTACTAAGCGACAAGAAAAATCACGAAAACTAATATAAATCAACAAACGAGCAAAATGAGATAAAATTGTGGACATTGTTTACATTCGATACAGATATAATATATAACTTCGTAGTATAATACTTATACCCGAATACGATAAAAGACACGATTATGTTAAATAGCGCGGTCTACAGCATCAATGTATCTAATAGGAAGGGTTACGTAGGCGAAGTTGTACATTGAAAACACGAAAGGCGAGGCGGTAGCAATTTGAACCTTCCGCGATAGTGTTACTAGAACGAATATCGCTAAAAGAAAGATTCCTCTTGACTGTCGACGTGGGAGCCGCCGCCCAAACCGTGAGATAATAGATTGCCAATGGTGATAGTGTCACTTCGAAAGTTATGCAATCGTTCATTATACAATGATGAGGTCGAGACAGAAAAACTAAAAGTGTTCTTTGGTTTCTTAGCTATGTGTTGAAAACTGCAATCCGAAACTTGAAGCTGAGTGGTTAACTGTTGTTTTCTATATCAAAGTCGTTATCTGAAAGCTGCAAACGTCCGTACATCATAACTTTCCACATAGAACATAGCAATGTCAATTTCGAGCTATTTCATGTTCGCACCATAGTTGAACTTACCTTCTTGTTGCATTAATCGTCGACCAAGCTTGTTGTAGACGCTGGGCGTTAAAATATTTCAATTTTGTTAGGTAGCCAAGCTGCTACTAAAGTTTGATTTTCTATAAAGCGACTTGTTCACCTGTTTGCGAAGAAATCTTAACTGCGACGAATGTTGCCTTCAAAAATAATCTTGCCTCGCGGCCCTACGGCTGATGTGCTACCTACAGTTCAAAAGAGTCTCTGCCGATAACATCTTACTTTGAACGGATCATCAATGATTGTTACTTAATAACGTTTCCTCTGATGTTCTTTATAAGAAGCGAGGATTGCCACAGATACCTACTCTTGATCCATTGTTATTTTCATTCTCAAACGTTAATAACTGATACCTATGATGTACTACATGACTTTAGCTGACTAGTGAAAGATGTATGGACTTCTGCTTTCTCGCTAGACGATAGTCTGGTAAGCGTTGCTAGCGGCACGCATGAGAATAATCCATCCCTAGACCTACAAAAACCGAAATGTTCCGCTATCTACACGAGTCTAAATTTAAAAAAAGTCGAAACCATACAATAGACCGGATACAGGAAATTCTTAGATCTACGTAACTCATTCATTCGAATATTGCTTACTAACGGCCGTTTAGTTCCAACACTACGCCACGGACTTAATATATTTGAAGTGATAGCACTGCTGCATATTTAAAAAAAAACATTTTTTTTTTTTGACTTCACAGACGCGTTGAAGTTTCTTCGTTACCTGAAATAAACTTTTTCCGTGAAATTTGATTTCTTTCCCCAAGCAGTCTTTTTGCAGTCTGTTTCGATTTGGCCCATTTTCAGGATCAATCTACCTGTAATTACTTCTAATGTTTCTGCCAAATTTTTAATTCACAGTGCGTCGACAACACATATCCACACAGGCACACAGACGGACAGACATTGCTAGTTCGTTTCAGAATTTGACGTTGATCCAGATTACATACTTTATATACTTTTTATATATGTCATAGGGCAGCGGAAGCCTTTGCATTTTGCAAACATCCTTCGTTGCTGGATATAATAAATAAGTTACATGACTATGGGATGCATTTCAGTATTATTTTTGATTTAATTAATTTTCCCTATGTACGTAATGAAAAATAAATCCCGCCACGCCTCTTTCCGAAAAGGAAATTAAGAAAGGGGCTTCAAAAGTAAAGCCCAAATAGGAAGAAATTTTTATATGTTACTTTACAAAATTTAACAAAATGGCAAATTAAAAATAATTAAGAAATATTATCTTAACATGTTGAGGTATGAGTATGACGGGTATATTCTTTTTGTTAGCAAGTTTGAAACGCCCTGAAGGAAGCTTCAGAGACCCCAAGAAGTATATAAATTATTGATTATCGATTAGCAGCACATTCCGAATCGATTTAAACATGTCCGTCTATGTAATGTATGTTGTAAAGAAGCACATGGTTGCAAAAATGAAGTTGTCAAGCTTCAAATTCGGTAGAAACATTGGAAGTTGTTGGACTCAGGTTGGCTCAAATCGGTCGAAGAACATGCTTACACTACTCGGTAACTGACGACATTTGTGTTTTCCAAAAGTAATAAAAAGTTAGGTTTTTGATCATTACTCATAAACTATAGCAGATAAATGCGAAACTTTGAACGTATATTCTATGGGCGATGTTGTGGAACCTGTACTAGGTTCGAAAGCCCCACAAAGAATATGATTTCGAATGTGGAACGCTGTTAAGCATGTTTCGCTGTCGTCTCTTCATCTGTCCGCCTGCCCATCTATGTAGTAGCTGTGGTAAACGTTCTACTGTTAACGAAAATCAAGATATCGGCTAGGAATTCGCGAAAGAATTTGCAAAATGATCCTAATTGGTCAAAGGACATGGCTATAACACCAACACGTCTACGCACCTAAAACTGAGAATAAATAAATAAATATGAATATAAAATTAGTTAAAGTTATAAATTTGTAAAAACTATTTGTAAACGGTACGTAGGTTTACTTATAATATAAAGTGGCAGCACAAAATTGTTGCTTTCATTATTTACTTGGTATTAAAATTAAATGCAAATTAATATAAGTAATAATTCAAAATAAATCTTGTTTATGGCTATGTACAGAAACTTTTAACTTGTGCTCTACTACTACAGAAATACAAACATTAATATATTGACAAACAAAATATATTGACAATAATTAAAGAGAGTTGAGGTAAATTAAATAGAATTAGTACTTAAATTCATTCATTAAGGTGATTCGAACATTCTCTTATATAACTTCTCCTTTCTTTGGACAGCTTTTGTAGAAAGATATTAAAAATTTATACTTTTGTCGGATTGAAAAAATCGAACAAATATATAATAATAAGGCAACGGTTTCAGATTAACTTTTTCATACCTATCACTGAAGGGTCCACATGTTTTATAAAGGTCCGAAATATACATCAGAGATATGCGTCACTGGTGTCACATTTTCGATCAATTTAGCCACTTACGTCTGCCACTCCCTATGTCACTTATACATACATATTGTATATTAATTATCGCAAACATTGGAATAGAAAGACGAAGGTGGGTATTTTGTTTACAATAGTGGCAAATTACCGTTAAAGATGAACGTACCCAATACCAAAAGCAATCAGTGATAATCTACAATAGATTCGATTAAAAATGTTTCATTATTCCATCGCTATGAAAATAGCGATCCTGATTGAACAATTGACGTCTGCGCAATTGATTAAATATGTTGCAATGCTTACATGGTGGTTGTCTCGAATGTCTCGAGTGTCACAGATTCGAGCAAATGTGATGGGACACTGTTATTAATTGTTAAATTTGCAGCTGTTTTTCAGGTCTTTGCATTTTTTGTAGGCAAATTCCATTTGTAAAGTTAATCTTTAAAAGTTAAGTTCCGATTTGCCAATCAAAGGTTATCAAAAGACGGAAATCGGGATATAGCTATACCAACTTGGAATTTCACGCCAATGAAAAACATATATTTATGTATATGCTTAAGAAGCAGCACAATTTTTTCAAATACTTCGCACAGCTCTATGCAGACCAGTACTCTTTTTCTTAGGTTGCCGTCAAACTAACTCTCGTCTGCATTAAACCTCATGTTGATTGTTTACTTTCACCAAAAAAGCTCGACACTTTTCAAATGAGTCGGAAAATTCAACAACGAGGATGGTTTTTAAATCAAGTTTTGTCAGTAGAAATATTGGAAAGGATTTTTCGAACCTTGGTTGACAACTATTATATATAACATTAGACGGACGCGATATCTCATTAGGTGTGAAAAATATCGATACGAAATTTGACACCGACGACAGTTAAGTTAAGAAAAATGTACTCATTTGCATAGGCATGCGCGATTACATATAAAATTTTTGCGTGAACCAAAAATTAGTGTCTGAGTTTTAAGCTTTCATTTCCCGACCTAACGTGGAGTATGATTGTAATGTTAAAACATTGTCAACTGCCTTTCAATTCAAACTTGATCAACTCAAGAAAAAGTAGAAATAATTTTATTAAAATACAGAGAATTAAATTTAAATAATTAAATTATTTAAAAAATTGAATTGGAAATGCAGTTCTCTTAAAGCTTTAGTAATTTACAAAATTCTCGTATTAGATCAAACAATCTATGTATATATAAAATGTATACGCACTCATCATAGCGTGATTATTTGTTGTAATTCTATACATGTACATGCAACACAATGTCTTTAATGTTAAAATTAATTTAAGCTTGAAAAAAACAACACATTGCAATACGTTCACCTAAATACAGATACAGTACCGATAATTTTGTGCGCTTTTTGCTTTTCATTTCTATATAAACTTATTATGCGCACCACTGAAAAATATTACATCACTCAATAAGTTTCCGGTGTACATTTTTTTTTTTTTTAGAAATTCCACTTTATTCATCAACATACTCTCCTTCAGGAGTAGTATAGTCATTCTAACGCTCTTTTAACATTTCAATGTCTTTTTTGTAAAACGATGTGTCTTTACTCTCACGGTAGGCCTCAATCTTGGCAATTACTTCAACATTTGAGCCAACATTCTTTCCCTGGAGCATCTTTTTGATGTTTACGAAAAGCCACTAGTCACTGGGAACCAGATCTGTAGAGCACAGTATGTCGGGAAGCACTTCGCAGCGTAATTCATTCAATTGTATCATCGTTTTCATCGACTTATGATATGGGTCATTGGCTTGATGAAAAAATGCTTTTTTCTTTTGCATGTATTTTTTTTGATTTCTACACGCAATCGATCCAATAAAGTCATGTAATATTCGATTTTGATCCACTTCGCTTTTCAAGATTATTATAATTATTAACCGCGTGGGCAATCCGTACCGCGACTCACCCGTACCCCTAGCCCTCCAGTTTTAGGGTTCTTACGAATCCCGCCACCTTGTTTGGTTCAGGGCATGATACCGGGTCCGGCATTATGAAATGCTCGCCAAAGACATGGTATCTGATTCTGTAGATGGTCTCAAATTCACATAAAATACGATCGGACGTTGTCGAACATAGCTATGTTTTTCCGGGGGTGCCTGAGGAAATTATGACCCGTGCAGAAACCTGTGACCAAACCTAGGTCGCTTTTTCTCAGTTCCAGTAGCTTAGTTACCGTACCGAAATGGGCAAATGTTCATGCAAAACAGTCAATACACTGTCTTCCGATATCTTTAAGATGTCAGTTCTCATACGCAAACTTAATTGTCAGTTTTCCAAAACAACTTTGTGCACTTCTTTTAAATTTTTGTAAAACCCGATTTAGAGCCACCAGAGCGCCCAACATCATCGGTGTTGGTACGGCTACGTTGACATTCAGCAATTCAATTGACATCCAGTCAATAATGGTTGATTTTCCTAGCGCTTATCAAGCCACTGTTCGGCTTAAGCAGTATTTTCCCCCATCAAAGAACGACCCGTCATCAACGCAAGTTCCTTTTATCCATAGTTTTGAGAATTACGCAACTGGGGTCGCCAAACCAAATGTTAACATGTTAACCAGTTGACACGTATCGTTCTGTCAATAGTGTTGTCATGTCAGACCGGCAACTTATTGATCATTCACAAATACGCATCGAAGAACGTTTAAATGTCAGATGATGAGAAGATTTGGTGTTGAAACTTCAATTGTTGCACAAATTAAGTTAAACTTAGAACACATGTTCTTAGTTAAGGCTTTAAGGAGGCTCTTTTAAGTACGGTAGCAATTTTTGTGAATTGCCTTACTTAGCTCATCATCTATGTTTTGTTGCACATGTTGGTCTCTTCAATCACTGTGTCAGTATGTCTGTTGTATTCTTTGTGCTAGTAGTTATATTACAGGTATTTTCATTTAGGTTTTGTCTTGAGATTTTTATGCGAAAGTTTGTCAGTATGGGAATGTACCGTACTTAGATTTTTATTTATTTGGAGGTTATGTGGGCGTTATGTGGGAGAGAAATGTTAAGATTACTTTTAGTGGGAAATCGCAAGTAGAGAACATGATCAAATTCTTGGAACCTGTGCTATTGGAATTTTACGGTGACTCTTATTGTACAAATTCAATTCTCAAGCAAATCACGTACGAAGTCACTGAATTGAAAGGATCGATTTGATGGGGTTGCACATATATACTTATGTAGAAAAACTCGATCATTATCGAAAGACAGTGTTCGCTATAGCATACGTAAATCAGAATAAAACGAAAAACGAAAGCAAAGGTTAACTTTTTCATATGTAATTATTTTCTTACTTTAAAGGCCAACGTGTACAACAAGAGTCACCCCTAAAACTTTTATTAAAGATGACTTTATAAGGAGAAAGCGGACAAAGAAAAAGCAAGATACATTAGGATGGCGGAAAAGTCCTGACGTCTTTTAAATAAAACATTTGAATTCAGAAATGTTTGACGGGCTCCCCAGTAGTCGAATAACGGATACCGAAGATCCCTTGCAATTGCAAAGTGGTTAGATATGTGAGCTACTTTTCAACATGGACCGCAACTGACACCTTCGGAACGAACTTTGACAAATCATGTTTGGCAAGTGCGAAACTTTACAACTTCATTTCGCAACGCATCTAACCACCCATGCGTTGCTTCTTTCCCGGAACTCACGTTGAATGCAATATCTTAAACGCACTTTACTACCTCTACACTCCACAACTAATGGATAGAAAGTGTTAAAGATAGTCCTCTTTTATTCCAGAAAAAGTACGCTGAATAATAAAACATGTCGCGACGTATATTGTCTGCTTGTCTTGACCTACCAAGTAAAATTTCCAGGCTATTAAAATGGTACACGAAATAATTATAATCCAATCACAATGAATGAATAATTCCTTGAAATGTTAAAAACGCATTCTTAATCGTAACTTACACAATTTAAATTAATTTAAAATAACAGGTTTTTTTCCGTCTAATGTGCTCTAAACCGGCATGCTGTCGGATTTTTCTACGATGAAACCTATACCTATAAAATGCAGTAAGTAATAAACCAATATTTCGTCATCTCTGTAATTTTACAGATTTTTTATATTTCGAATAATCTGTTATATGCGTTTATTTAAAAATAGGTTGTACCTTGTTTTGTTCATTTCACAATATTCTGCATGTGCTTCAAAACCTTTCTTCCTAGAGTTTTGTAAATGTTGCATTTTTGCCATAGTTTTTATATTGTATGAAAGTTTCAATTAAGAGGAAGTAGTTACGTAGCTGCTAGTTTACGTCCTACCTCTTATTTTGGAATATTTCTTAGCCGCTCTTCTCATTTAGTTCTTTCTGTGATTACTTTCCTATTTCGGTAAATCGCATAAAGTTCACAGTAATTTTCAACAGAATTCCTCATTCTTATAAATGAGGAAAGGAAGGTAACGTATGTTTCTCGTTTAAAAACACCCTCTATCCCAATTGTAGCAATCGTATATATCTGAAGACCAAACAAATTTGGACGGTTGGCAATACTGTATTTCAGAAAATTCAGTTTTTACTTTTTTTTGATACGGGTGGGTGTGTGCGTTAAAAAAAACAGGGGAGAATACAAAAATAATTTATTGTACTACATATAGACGAGTGTTTGATTTTATACTTTCTAAAAAGGTATTGTGCTTTTTGCTAATAAGAAAAGAATAAGTGAAAGTAATTATAAAAACGGATTTTAAAAAAGAAAACCGTGAAAACTAAAGGCTGCAAAAAGCGTTACTTAAGCAATATATATGCATATACACATATATTTCATATATATTGATTATATATATATGTATATACACGTATGATACGTGCGTAGATATATAAATACATATTTATATAGATCTGCACATAAATTCGTATACTTCAACATCAATTATAAATTGCATAATATAGCAAATATTGTTTTAGTTCATCATTTATTCTGCAACGTATGACAAATTGTAAACGCTCTGAGCGCTCTGAACTTTGCGTGCAATTTAAAGAGCGCCTGCGTAATCATCTATGTTTGTTGTATAGGAGTGCCACCAATCCCAAGCGTATATTTGTAACACATGACGTCATTCACAAATTGTGCTTTATATTTACAAAGTTTTGTTTTTATTACTTTTAAAAACCCAAGTGCAAAAAGCGAATCACATTCGCCAGTCGCTTGCAATGCATAGAAAGGCAGGCATATCGAATAAGTCATAAAGCATGTTTCTTAATCAGGATTCAACCAACTGTCAAGAATCTTATTGCTACTTTCACGTCAAGATTTGTTTAATTTTTTCCATTTTGACATATTATTGCTGCACTCTTCTTTCCTTTACGTTATAATTGCATGACGAAGAGAAGCTGTGAAACGGAAAACGCAATATTACTTCGGTTAAAATATTACACGCAGCATATTTTTTTTTTTATTTCGGCATTGGAACGGAATAATGCAAATATTTTGCTGCGAGCGTTCGCACTTTCTGAAAACAATCGACAATCATTACGAGACGTAAATATCGAAAAGAATTCATCATAGACCATGATGTTTTCAATCCATTGTTCTTTTGTTTTTTTTTTTTTTTTTTTTTGATATCTTTATGCAACTCTGCCTCGACTCCAATCTCTCTGGAAGCTATTTGCTTCAATGTGGGGATGGTTCCAGATTTTATTCACTAGTAAATAACACAACCATTGCTTAGAATTACTGCGAAATAATTTTAAAATCTAAAATCACAAATATTTAGTCAGTGACGTGATTTCTAATAGTAGCCCAAAAAGCAATAAATCAAGTAAACAAAAAAGAAAAAATATTGTGCAATGCATTGTCGATGTCATTTTTAAATAGTAAGCAAATCTTTGCAAGAGTCTAAATGTACTTTTTTAATTTGTTTGTCGTTATGTTGCAATTTTAGTTCATTAATTTTTTGTACTTTTTGACGTCTTTTCATATGCCACACAACCAAAGCAGAATATATCATGTTCATGTTTTGTAAGTAATACTCCAACAGGCAAACTGTATTCATTTTAGAGCAAACCTCTACTACCTAGTTTCGAAATATATGTTAATTGTTTGTTCCTATTTGTAGACATGTTAACGAACTGTAATATAACATCTTCAATACGAACGCCTAGATGGCTCTAATGAAAACAAGTAAAAAGATTGTAGTCGTGCAAGAGCAATCATTAAATACTTCGTGTAATACAATTCTTCATTTATTTTCGTATTAAAATACCAATAATTGTACTTCATTTTCAAGTAAAATCCTCATGTAAATGAAGATCGAAAACGTGGACTGTCCACCTCCACTGCCAAATTTAGCAAGATTAATGTTCTTATCATAAACGTTATTACTATTCACCTAAAATAATATTTTGTTGCCATACAAAGGCTCACTTTTGGAATCCGAAAAATAGACCTATATGGGCAAAGCTTGTTAAAGTTAATTTCTGCCTGCTATTACTATCCTGGATTAACTTTAATTAAAAAGATAGACGATTTTATCCTTTAAATGCTCACATTTGATGGGAATCCTTTATAGGTTGTAAACTACACTAAATAGACCTGCCTTTTCCAAATTTGAAGCGGTTGATTTTCATGTCAAATTGCAATTACAAAACTGTGGGAATACACTGAAATACCAAAAATGGAATCGATTTATCATATAAAGTCTTACTTTACATAGGATCGGTTGTATATAATGGGAGTCAAAATATCCGCTCTTCCGGTTTAAACTTTTCACCATCCATACTACGAAATACTAACAGTCATCAATTTTTGTTAAGCAATTTTCAAAATTAACAACATTCGTTTGCAAACGGATCCATTTACAAAATCATTCATCCTTGAGGCAAATCACATCAGTGTACCAAATGTCAAAATGTCTGAAAAATTGCCAATTGAACATAAAAGACATGGGTCGGGTGGACACTTTCAAATTTTTTTCAGAGAGTTATTATTATAAGCTTCTAGGTATTACATACATCCGGACAAATTTAATATACCTTTGACCTCAAGTGGTGTTGGATATAAATATTTTTTTTAGACTCGATTATTACGAGTTATATTCAGAAGCAGATAATTTTCACTTTCAACTTAATTTTCAACTTAGTAGCACTTAATCGGGAAGCATGAATAGCATCAAACTTTCGGTTTAAAAGCTCTAATAAGAAACAATTACTTAATTTCACATTTTCTGACGTCTTTAGTGTGTGATTGTGTATTATTCTACGCATGCTACGACAAAATAAATTTTCTTATTTGTATTGATGTAAAAAGTGAGTAAAAAAGGGGCACACAAGCTTGGCAAATGTTGTTGCATTTCATCTCTGTGACGGATTTAGCATATTTGTCTTAGAGAATAATTCAATTGACGAATGACTTTTTTTTTTAATTCCATGTTTTTTGGTTTTTAAATCGACTGCTCTGCTAATAACTTCGGCCTGCATTCTTCGCGAAAATATCTCGAAAGCTGATATGATGAAGGCCTACACAGTTAAAAAGCTTGTAAACGCTTATAATATTATAGTCAAACTATTACTTCTTGCGACATGTTTTATGAAATTTTTTTTATTACGTAAAGTAGTGATATGGAAAACTTAAATTAAATGAATATCTTGCATTACAGTCTTCTTCTTAATATTTGTTTTCATGATACACACTGTTCTGTCGATGTAACTATGCATAAACCTTTAAACTAATTCAACGACAAGACAATTGACTTTGACAATTGTATTTTTTTTTTTATTTATTTATTTATTTTTTTTTATATAGAAACAAAGCCATCAGCAATCTTAGAAGATCCAGTTGTAGATAATAGACATCTTAGTATTATAATGTATCTATGATATGAATATATACTTGACTTAGTAGTAATTAGCAGAATGTTTTTATTTTACTATCGGGCTATTACTTACTCCATTTTCTTTTTGCTTTATTCTATTCACAGTAGCAAAGAAAGCTCGTACCATTCTCTATCCAACATTTTTATTTACCCATCATTTGTTTCTCTATCTAAAGTCGATATAAGTTCAGCTTCGCATTACAAAAACCTTTTTCTCTTTCAAGAATAGCGGCATAGGCGTTTAACTAACCGAGCCATTGTAAAGAAGCCGAAGGAATCCCGAGATGAGGATATAATTGGGTTACTTTAAAAAGTGAGAAAGCTGCCAATGTCTTATGCACATTTTTTTTTTTTTTTTTCACCTATATATATGTACTAAATTGATCGACATCGCAAGTCACAAATCGTTGCGTTTGCGGGACTTAAGAACGATGTGTTATAATAAAAGTGATTTCGGACCGGTTCCTTCGAAGTCACAAAATTGGGACAAAATGAAAATATCTACAACAAGAAAACACAGTGTTTTCTTTTGCGGTTAATAACTGATCATAACGGCAGAATACACCCCGTAATGAAGTCAAAAATTTTAGTAAACGATTTCCTTGGTAATATTAAAAGAAAAAGCAATCATTATAATGATGGTTCCTGATAGAGGGGGGTTCAGATGCTTATCATAGCATGTTATTTAGTATGACTTTTAGAAGCATGCTTTAAAATAAGCAATTTGTTGTACAAATCGGGTATCTTGTTCCACGATAAGAGGTGTAAAAGTTTTTAAATGGACACAACCGGTTTGTAATCTTTTTTTATATGTTTGGAAATTCTCGCATGAGCGGAGAGGTGGCAGCGATGGTGATAGCAATGATCAAATATGAAATAAACCGAAAAGACCTGCTGTGATATTATTTTAAAGGCACATTTTCAGCAGCATTACAGATCGCAACCTAGTCCCAAACATTTTTTAAATATCTGATTAATATATGATACCATTTCTATTACTACTCGATACTAACGGGCAGCGAGAAATTAAAATTCATGAGGAATATATTTCTCCGTTTATATGTAATATTTTTGCATCAGCCGAAAACTTTGGAGTTTTGCGCCACATTTGAAGCGATGAAATGAAGTACAACGCATTTTCATTGGAAATTACATTTGCTAATCCGACAACGTATGCTTTTCCATCACTTTTTTTTACCATACCTTAGTATCTAAAAAATTTTTGCATTTTTTTCTGGCAAATATAATTATTTCTCTTCAAAGAAGGGGCAAGAAAGCGGTCCGTTGTCCAAGCTGTTGCTAGATAGTGCATTCTAATGTTGTCATGGAGAAATATAGTTGATACCAGCATAGAGTTGGGTGATTCGCCCAAAGCGTTTGCTTCAACTATAAATTGACGACGCATGAGAATATCATTTGCAATTTTATCAAACCTTTACATCTTTAACAATTAGTAGTAGTGTCAATAATTATAAGCAGATATCTTACCTGCGGTTGTAGAATATTTTTTGTTAAACTCTGAACATAAAAACAACAAAACTTGTGGTTAGCTAAGAAGCATTAATCTTCGTTAGATTAGGAGTCCGTAAATATTTGTAAATTAAATAATTGAGTGCAATTACCTAGAACTGACAAATGGCCTAAGCACTGAATTTTATCAATCAGTATATACGTAAAAGTCATACCTAAAATAACTTTTTCTGAATTCGTTATTTTATATTTAACAAAAGATGCGAGCACAATCAATATAAAGAAAGTAAAGTGGCGATGTTCCGCATGATGATGCAAAAGGCTATTTATACTGAACACGACTCTCTAATTACAAGCTTAACATTCAAGCATTACAAACATGATAATTAACGATCGAAAAAAAGGATCTCTTGGTATTAGTGCATTCCTGCGCTTTTCTCTAAACGAAGCCATTACACACTCCTCTGATGGTTGCAATCAACAGTGTATCGCCCAAAAAGGGAAATTAAAAAATTTTAAATTAATTTTTTCAAACCATTCATAGTTTTTATAGTTTACAGTTCAATATAAAACGCGAATTCCGCATTTATGAATTTTTTACTCAAGAATGTGTGCTAGGAGCGTCTTCTTCAAGAAAGGGGAATTAAATGATAATCAAATCATGGACAAAAATGAAGACTGAAATAAAAAATAACACTTATCGCAACGGCAGTGCAACTGTCGTGCAACGAAATGAAATGAAATAGCGTTAGAAAGGTTCTTTTGGGAAACAAAAGCTTCAAATTGTATCGTTCACGTTCTGTAAAAAATATGATATAATGGCAATGACTAATGCATACTGACTTTCTGTTCTCTGTACGTCAGCTTCCACTTTCGCATCCAGCCCTTTAGCAAAAATAGCTGAAAGCGGACGCGAGAGATAAATTCTTCCCCCCAATAGATACGATTCTATTATTTCTTGCATAGCTTCTCATGCGAAAACTTTGAGCTGCATATATGAATATGGATCATGTCAATATATCAGTTTAGCTCCAAATCATGTATATATTTTGCATTTAATCAATAGGTGGCAAAAATGTTGACCTCCTCCCTCCTTCGTTTATGTTTGTAGGTCCCGATATATTTAAATTTAATTATTTAGCTTTTTCTGTTATTGAGTTTACATCTCTCCAAAGCAGCAAACTTACGCTCTAAGGAGATTGTGAAATCTTTGGAGCGACTAACACGAAACACATTAAATTCATTCGTAACAAACTGTTGAAGACTTTATAGCACATAGAAGAGTTATGAAAAAAATGTTGTCCCAGTTAAGAATCGTGGGTGTTAAGTTGCAACAAATATATATTTAGAAAGAAAGGTTTTGGGTAGAATTATTTAAATATTCGAGATAAACATTGATATAGAGTGTATCGATTCGAATATGGTACCGATTACCACATCTTCTACACGCAATTCATTTACCTTTGAGTATATGCATTACACTGCTAAAAAACAATTAATCCACAAAGGACCTTTCATCGACTTGTCAATTATGAAAGCAAGCTTAAAATAATGCAGTCCTCAGAAAACCTTTCACGAACCGTAATGTCTTATGTTTACTTTCATTTGATTCTTCATATGTGTATATGTTGATAGAAATCTATTCATATTTGTGACATGCTTGTTGGCATTAGTAAAACGTCTAATTGTACGGACGTTGTCTTCTTTTAAATCTATAGTTATCTAAGGGAATTTATTAAAATTATTTTCATCCAAATTGCAATCCATATTTGTTTAAATGAAGAACCCATCAAAGACACGAATATAACAAAAATATATATAGTAAGAGTTTGATTGAAAGAAAAAAAAAAAATAGATAGGCGCATGGAAATGGCTGTGATAAAGCGAAGTTTGCGGTCAAAAGAAAGCATTAAAAATGCGCTCTTCAAAATAATATCTATGAGTAGTTACACATTTTCTTTATCATTTAACTAGTTTGTGGCCTTTTAGCGTCGTTAAATGGCTAACCATACCACCCAGCGGTTAATCCCGTGCGGAAAATTCAACTTGCGTGCTCAGCTGTTTTTACTAAATAGATGAAAACAAAAGCGGAAGGCAACCTTCAACTACGTGATTGTCCCCCTGATTTCTTGCACTTTCTGCCCAAACTCGCAAGGCAAACTCACAACTTAAATAAAAAAATCATGGAAAGAAATGTAAATAAGTGGCAAACAATCTTTTGCAAAGATAAGAACATAACTTCAATAAGCTGAAACCTTATAGACGGACAAGCCAGATCAGCGTTTATGCTTGAGCCAAAATATATCGGCGTATTTCATCGAATTTCACCTAAACATTTCAAAATTCGTAATCGAACAAACATGCACATGCATAGGCGTCGGAAAGATGCGTAGGTAGACAGATGTGTTTCAGTTAGTTCAGAAAATGGTGCAGATTTCGCCCGAACCAATTTAATATACCCGTGTCAAAATCAGCGTAGGGTATAATATAAAATTTCATGACCGAATCAAGAAAAGCAAAATATGAATATTCACTTTAAACATGAAAAATTCCGTTACATAATATTAAAGTGTAAAATTATGACTCGCATTTATTTGCTCATGCGATAGAGTGAAATGCAAGAGATAACTAACTGACAAGGTATTTTCTACAAATTTCAAACTACGAAATTGTTACGGACTTGTTGTATTTCTGCTTCTGCTATCAATGGCAGCAGTAATGCTGCAGGTTAATTAGCAGCCATTTGATTGCTTGCTCTTTCATTCCCATTATTTTCATGGCCGAAAATTCTGTTAATGACGCCTGACTCTCTTCAACGGTTGCAAGAGAGAAGCATAAACAAATCTATGTTTTAAAATGAATATGCGCTACGGTATGCACATACGTGTGCATGTAAGTAAAACCAAAAAAGAAAATGGGTAGAATGAACGAACGAATGATATGAAATTTACCGTTTTTTTCTTATTGGAGAAATCTAAATTTTAAGATCGCCAAGTGCTTCAAGAAATTTCAAGGCGAAAAGAAACGCCAAGGCCATCTTCTAGCACAATAACTTGCTGCCAGTTTTTTTTAGATGGCAGGTGTACCAAACTCTCCGTACTTTATATTTTTTTTTATTACAACTTATTTTAGTTAATGTAGAATAATCTGGCTAATGGATTCTTCAGGCTCTTCGCGCAGATAAAGAATTGCCTTAATTTTTGAATTGTCTAGAAAGATACCTTTGTTTTTCGAAACGTAAGCAACTGACAGTACTTTAAATGACATTTGCTTTCGTATTGAGCAAGAATGTCATTGAATGTAGCTCAGATATTCTACGTACAATGAATATAACCACGGCAAAAAAATTTTCAGCGGTGTGCTAATGTGGCAGATGGATAAGATTCCCCCGGTTAGGGTCTTTAGGTCAGCATACCTGTTTTCTACAAGCATTACTATTTTTTTTATTGATTCTCCCTCATTTCTCATAATAATGTAATTTTTGGAATCTTTTATACACAGACGGCTCAAAATGTTCTGATCTGCCTCCTGCTTGTGCCGTGGTAGATGCTGCAGGACAGGTTCTTCTCAATCACATATTTCATGAAAGTACTTCAACTTTCATAGCCGAAGCCAGAGCTATCCTTCACGCTGCGAGCCTTGCTCATAAAAACAAACTTAAAACCGTCATTGTTACTGACAGTTTGTCTGTATTACAAGCTATTCGCAATCCTTCGACTTCGGGACGGAGCCCTATCAACAAATTAAGGAATATAATTACAACACCCGGCGGAAAAATTAAAATGTTATGGGTTCCTAGTCATATCGGTTTATTGGGCAATGAGCAGGCTGATCGAGCGGCAAAGTATGCTGCTTCTGCACCTCTAATTATGGATGATGTCATGGAAAAGTTGGATCTTCAAAGATTCATTGGAGGAAAAGTTAAAGAGAAAATTACAGAAGGAAATCTACAATACCATCATCAACACTACTCTTCTATTAATCCTTAATTAATTCCACCTTTATATCCAACAAATGTCGAGAAAATCAAGATCCAAACATTTTCGAGAATTCGCCTTGGGCATACAATTGCAACTCACCAAGTCTTCCTCCCCAATCTGCAGTTGCGGACAAATTCTTATTATAAAGAACATTCTCTGCGACTGCCTTAACCTTTCCTTGGCTAGAAGTATTGCATTTAAAGCGATTAACCCTTTGGACTTTCTAAAATCAGCTTCAGAACAGAATATTAATTCAATATATTACTTTATTAAAACTACTAGGCTCAATATCTAATGTAATTTTATAAATTAGAGCCGATAGCCTGTGTTGCTAGTGCTCAATGTCTTTTTGTTTAGTCTAAGAATTTGCTTCATTAGTCTAAAATTATAATAATAATAATAATAATAATAATAATAATAATAATAATAATATAATTTTTTCTTCTAGGCAACTTTACACTATTACTAAGCAACTATCCAGGGCCAAACAACGCGTACATCATAATAATAATACATTATAATAATTGGTTAACGGCTTTTTGTTGCTCTCCTGCCAATTATAAAGAGGCCATCACTGCCATCATTGCTTTAATATAAATGGTATTAAACAATTAAAAGTAGCAGCAATACTTTATATAACTAACCTATAATAGCAATGAGTAAGGCTACAGGTCCACCTCCCCCACAATATACGTACGTTCCACCACCATCGGCACCTCCTTCCTATCAGGAAGCAGTAGGCGGTGTTAAACCAGTGGGACCATTTACGCCAGTTACAGCACCGACAACAGCTAACGCCGCCATTGTAACTACGGTGGTGCCAATTGGTCGTACAGCTACCCACATGATATGTCCTTCATGTCATGCTGAAATTGAAACAACTACACGCACTGAACCCGGGATGATTGCATATTTATCTGGTTTTGTAATTGCTTTGCTGGGGTAAGAGTAATGCTTACTATCCTTTTATAAGATGATTTAAATAAAATTTTCTACTTTTAATGCTTTAACAGATGTTGGCTGGGGTGTTGTCTGATACCGTGTTGCATTGACGAGTGTATGGACGTACATCACACATGCCCCAATTGCAAGGCATACCTGGGCCGCTATCGTCGATAAACCGGCTTTTCGAATAGCCGTAACACGTAACACGTTTATCATTCGCAAGCCGATTTTCCCTTTATTTCTCCAATTTTATGTTTAGTAAAAGTATAGCCAGCAGATGAATACAACAAACGTACCCTCGATTTTTACTGCAATCATCTTGTTTCCTTTAAAACATATTAAAGTAAATTTACTTTTAATCGAAAGAATGCTGTTCGACGAAACTTCTAATTATTGTTCTTATTGTTATATTAATCTTTTTTTCATTGTTATTTTATTTGTCTCCTATAAATTTGAGTTTCTTATCTACTTCATATATTGACAGCTGGAAACTGATACACTTACAAAGATAGATATTTTGCACAATTATAAAAAAATTGCTCAAATTTTTAAATATATTTTTTATGCCTAAATTATCTTTAAAATAAAACACTTCTCTTATACCATTATGCAACATATGCAATGCATGACTCAATATACATTGGCGTGGTTAAGTGAGAACTTGAATAACAAAATTTTTTGGAATAAACGTAAGCTTTTAATAAACTACAAGCATTTCATTTCGATTTTGAGGCAAGGCGGGCTTTTTTATTATGCGTAAAGTTCATTAAAGCGGTCACTAAGGACCGATACGCAAGGTGAGTACACGTGCTACGGACGACGATTTTGTCCTTAAGTTCTATTTATCTTCCATGATAATAAGAATTTTTGATGAAGAAATTTTGATAAACAAAGTAATTAAAAATCTTGCATAAAATAGTTTTTAAGACCTTAATGTTACTTTAATCTCCAAACAGTAGAGAGCAAGAATGATAATGAGCAACTAAATTACCTCAACCAAGGTGAACTAAGACGAGCCTCGTAGTCGCTTATGAGAATCATGGATATAATGAAATACTAACGTTTTTGTTCATAGTTTAAAAGCATTTATTTATCTAAACAAGTTATATGTAAAAGCAAGTAAAAGACGTTAGTGGAACAAGGAGCCATCATTAAACCCACCCAAATTAGAAAACAACTTGTTCTTTTTCGGTGGGCATATGCGACAACAACGCCGAATGTCGCTTTTTGTTAGTGTAGGATCTGGCTGGAGTCTAACTCGCAGTATCGAGCACATGCGGTCAAGCACTCCGGCTGTTCCTGCAACAGCAGGACCATTTCTTAGTATTGGTCTTTTTTTTTTTCTTTTTTTTTTTTGATACGTAGCTTACTCATGTAATATTCTTTCTGAAAGTGGCAAAAATGCGAATGGAATGCTTCTCTTATTTTTCCAACACGCGTCAACCTCATTTTCAATAAACTTTGGATCACTTTATAATTCACAAAGAAATGATCAAATGTGATACTGCGTCTACTGTTCTGAAACGGAGTGCACAGTTCCACAACGCATCTCTGACTCAAATTTTGTCTTCGATTGGGTTCTTCCGCACTTTTCCCGATTTGATCGCATGTATTGGAAAAATGATACTGTTCGGCGGGAAGGAGTGAGTTGTTCATCAATCGTCAAAGCCGATCCAAAGAAGTAATGTTTCAGTAAGCTTTCGTTGATTACTTCCGAGAAGTCTTTAAATAGCGTAAATCTACCACGATCTCTGGGAACTGAGCGTGTGTTCCTATCGTCGAATCTAGCACAACTTTCCAAATCGATTCCTTGGCATATGCGTTGTAAATAATGAATAAAAAAATGACGGTGAATAACGGTACTTCCTATGGTGTATGCGCACAATGTAATGCAGTCATGTACTGTAAAGAATTCAATATTTTTGAAACTTATTGCTTTTATTTGCCTACCTCGTCAGAGGCAATGACTAGGGAAACGCAACGTCAATTGCCGGTACCCAAGCAGAATAAAAACAAATTTTTAAAATAAAGAATGCACTGTTCATGTATATATAAAAGTTGATTTAGCGAATAAGCTTCATTTTTATTTGCTTATTATATTATTCTTATAACTAAAGGAATAACAATAACAAAAAAATGAAATCATTGGAAAATGCATATACTACGCATTTTAGTGCATAAAGGAATGAAGAAATATGCGGAAATTTAAAATCCGCAAGTTACAATTTGCGAAATGTGATTTTGGACAGACACGGATGTTATCAATAATTACGCTGACAAACATTTTTAAAAAAAATGCAATTTTTAACTATATTTTTTTAAAGAAAACTATATGTACATTACAGTAGTGTGAGATTGTGAGTCTCCTCTTGATCCGATTCGTTCGAAAAATGTAAAAAGTTAATTTTGACATCATAGCTAACTGTAAATTTGCAAAAAAAAATTGTTTTTTTTTTTTTTTGGTGTTAATTGTTCTCACAAATTAGAGAGTAATTAGAGATGAATGGGCCCTACACACTAAATACTTCATCAGCACTGATCTTCAGAATCACTTTTTGACGAAAAGAAAAGGGCAAACTCGTAACTACTTAATAACATTTTAGTTGTGTTTCATTGAATTTGAATAACTACCGCCTAGGACTAAAAGTGTCGCTTTTTACGTCTTTGTAAATTTTTTAAAATTTAAAGTTTAATTACTGGCAGACCTTTGGGTATATTATGGCAATCATAATGAGTCCGACGTAACAAAATATAGTGAACAGAATCTAATATGTTCGGGGACCGCGATTGCTACTAATTGACTTGCCGTCATTTCGTAGAATGCTTTTCTTAAGATTGTTAAGACTCCACGATCTTCTTTGACAAATGGGTTAATTTTTTTTATATCTTTCCCAGACATTGCATAGCAACGTAAACGCAATCACGTATTCAGTTTCAAAAGCGTATTTTTATATTGAGTTGCGTTTATTCTGATGCCGAGGAGACATTGCCAGATACGTGATCTTTTCACGACTCATAGTTTAATACCTTCATCCAATTACCTCAATAACTCATATTATTTTTTAGCGTTTCTTTTAATTCAACCTCCACTTTGCGCATATGATTTAGTTTTAGGTAGTAGCTTATTAATTAAATCCAATCTTGCATTATTCAAATATAACGGTTTGTTGAACACCGATCTTTAACTGAATTTTTGCCTGCATTCAGCGATAGCCCTCTATTTGTCAATGGGTTTGCCTTATAAGTCTGCATGCCTTTGTATATAATCCTCCTACCATTAAAATGCAATCATCTGTTATAACATTTAGCTCCTACATGATACATTAAGTAGATTTCTGTGCCATTCTGATCTATTGCTGATATCGTGCCTCGAGTCGGCATCTCCAATTACTGCAATATATGTATATATTTCTATATATGTGCTGCAGCTTAACAGCATGTTGAGAGGTTAAAGAGAAAGGGAATCCTTTTTTGTGTTAGGCGAGGAAAACGTGGGATTTTGCTTTCCGCCGACAAGTTCATCTTATCAACAATTTATATAACTTCGTGTGCTATAGGCGAATAGTTAAAATCTTAAACGTCCATGTTAAGACGTAGTTCAATTTTTGCGAAACTGACGGGAATGATGAAGAAAAGACAGTAGTTCCGGGTGCAGGTTTCGGAGTAAGCTTGGGCTAATCAAAGTTTAAATGGAAAAACAAAAATAATATATTTATTTCGGTCTTTTAGTTATTAAGAGTTTGTTAGCAAATTTTCTCCTTTATAATTTGGAAATAATTTAGTTAGTAAGGGGACATTGTAAGCTTTCCAGAAAAAAGTTTTTTTAAGCGTCTAGTGGGCGCTTTCAACCATCCAGCATAAAATCTTTTTTTCTTTCAAATTTTATGCTTTTCTCCAAGTGTTACGAAGAGACCTCCGTTGTCAAATGAGCTACATACATATATCCATATCCTAACCGTTGATTTCTAACTTTCCTATTGCACTAATAAATCGATTTGGAAAATATTTATGCTCATTTAAAAGCATTTCCAAACAAAAAGTGCTCATATAAGTTCATTAGATGATCGTTAAGTAGATATGAGGCTGAGAGCGATTCAAAAACTTTTTCGACTTATGTCAAGAATTTAAAAGTTTGTAATGCAGTTTTTTTTGTCGATTAAAAGATCGGCTCGGAACAATTAGAAAAACTTAACATTTGTCATGCAAACTCACTCTTCCAATTTTGACCGCACTGTGTTATGATCTCGAAACTTATGCGGCTCAAAAGTGTCTAGGTCGAAAAGGAAAAGCCTCAGATAACCCCCATGAACCTTAACCGACTCAAAGCCCACAACTATAATACGTTTGCAATGAACGCATGTGCGTGAAAAATAAAAATGTTATTAAGAATCATGCTAAGTTTTTCACATCGAGAACATCGAAAAAAAAAGCCAAGTTCAATAAGGCATATGTTTGTCAATCTGCGTTTTTAATAGGAAAAGCAGTGGGTTCGCAAAAAATTGTTAATGTCAACAAACCTAAACAAAGCCAGCCTCTCATTTAAAATTGGTGATCTGAAATTGCACAGATTGTTTAGATTTTTAACAACGTTGCACATGACGCGCCGTTTGGAAGCGATCTAATTTAAATCCATGCAGCATTGATTTAAATTAGAGAAGCTCGCACTAGAGAGCATTTTAGTCAAACCATATTTAATCCTGTCATAACCGACCGTGATGGCCTTTTTCCTATATTGTATTTTGTGTGCAAATTCGTTGCAAGACCAAGATACACTACTGTGCGTCATGGATGTTGGCAAACTCATAGCTTATAGCTTATTCCTTCAATTCATAGCAGGTTTATAGCTTTTCAACAAAACAACATATGTTTAATTATTGTGACCACTTGACGTATTGGACTGGTGCCATGTTTTTTTTTTATAGCCATAGGCAACTTCAGATGCCAAAACAATCTTTTATTATTCTTGAGAGCCTTGTTTTTAAATCGAAAAACTGGAAAAATCAAAAGTTTATATGCAAGTTACTCTTCTCTGGTTCACACTACATTTTCATTTTTTCTGCCTTCCTAACATGTATGTGTGAATAACGCTTACGCGCTGCATATATCCGTTTCGAATTGTCGACTTTTACAATATTCGAGGCAATCGTATTGAAACAGAGGCATGCCCCTTCTTCTTTACAGAGCCTTAACGTTGTTTGCCTGCTTTGAGTTGTGAAAAAACACAAAAAAAATTATATGAATAAGTGAATAAGTTTAACTGAGTCGGGGAAAATATGTTAAATTGAAAACGTTCGCAGATATGTGCGCTAGTAATGGAAATCGTAGGGCAAAAACGGTTCCTTTCAAAAGAATTCTTAAGAAGGACCAAACATTTTGTCTTTGTGCTCGAATTTTTATACTTTATTTTAATAATAAGAAAATTTAAGAAAAAATTCCGATGAATGAATTGAGAAAAATGTAGAGGGCAATAAAATTTGGAACAATCGTAGATACAAAATGCAACCATAGCCATGCAGACCAAACAAGCTGTGTCATTAATTCACCAACTTATGTAAACTCATTTTTATTATTTTTTACATATTTACATACGATATAGAAAACACGATTGGCTTATTTAATTTTTACCTTCTCGTGTTAGAGAATCCTTGCAGTGTACGCTTTTAAATTTATTCTACAAGTGAGAAAAATACGTCGAGTGCTGCGAGACGGACTTCTATTGCAAGCGCGTGAACTGAAATACATCTGAGAGGTCTGCGAATATAAGAGATGAGAGCAATTTTAGGACGAAGTAGTAAGCTCGTTCCTTATGGGCATCAAGAACCTGCAATTGCTGAGAGTCCTGAGGTGCCTGAGGTGCCTCCAGTGCCAATCGGCCCAGGTCCAACAGTCATGAGATGTCCACACTGTAATTTTCAAATGCAGACGACAGTCGTCTACAAGCCTGGATGGATTACCTGCATAACTTGTACTGTAGTTTGCATGTTCGGGCAAGTGATCTCATAAAACTTGCAATATCAAGATACTGAAAAGGGAACTTTTAATTCATTGTAGATTAGTTGCTGGTTGTTGTCTTGTGCCGTTTTGTATTAAAGAACTGCAGGACGTTTATCATATTTGCCCCAACTGCGAAGCATTTTTGGGCCGTTTCCGGCGGTAAAGTTTTTCCCTATAGCAACACAGACCATTGCGAGACATATCGGAGCATCGTATTTTGCTTATGTTTTCAATTAGGAAAAGAGATTCTCATTTCGATTGTTTTGCAGAACAAAAATTGCACTCTACAGGACAATCGTGTTTACGTTGATTTCATTTGAACGTCTCACCTTTATTATGAACTGTAGACGTGTGCGGTTGTATACAATTATAATATATATAAAAATATAAGTAAAGAATATATTTATCGATTTACATTCTAAATCCATTCAAATAAATGTTTCGAAATCTAAATCAATCTTTCTACGGTATTTGAAAAATCCGCTATCGTTTTCTTTTGATTATTTTCAAAGGTTACCAAGAAAGCAATGTATAGGTTTATTCCAATAGATTTTTGTACTTTTTGAGATAATAAGCAAAAATATTTTAAATAAAATTGTCAGCATCGGCAAATAGTTGTTTACGAGCTAGATATATCCACAATAACAATTATTCACGTAATTATTCGTAATATAAAAATAGAGACATCTTACGTCCATAGTATGATAGTAAAAAAACACAATAAGGATCGAATGTTTTTTTAAGCGTAATAATTAGTATCACTGAAGTATTTAAGAGGTTTTTTGGGAATTAACAAGTCATAGGGGCTGGGCATAACGCAGCTTCGTGTATATACCTGGGGGGGTGGGGCTGGGGGAAGCACTTAAATTATAAACTTTTCATAAAATGCGAGATAAATTTAGTTTACAAATGTTTGCATATATTATATACATAACTTATAAATTTACAGTATGAATGTGTCCCCCAGACGTGGGAATATAAGTGAAGCTCCATTATATTAGTCCTCATAGGTCTGACCACAATGATGCGTTATTCCCTTTTTTGAGTTAATAAGTGTCAAGTGGTAAGCACAATGGTAAGCTACATTATCATATCACTTGATAAGAAAAAATAAGGAAATTATATTAGTCCTCATAGGTCTGACCACAATGATGCGTTATTCCCTTTTTTGAGTTAATAAGTGTCAAGTGGTAAGCACAATGGTAAGCTACATTATCATATCACTTGATAAGAAAAAATAAGGAAATCTAGCTAAACATAAATAAAAAATATGGTTGGAAAAGTAAAACCAGAAAATCGGCATTAAAGTAAGCAAAAAATATTGCGGAACGACCGTAAGAAAATTTTTATAAAAGCAAATTAATTGATTGATTAATGAAATAAAGAATGAAGAAAAATGACTTTAAAAATAAGGAGTACACAGGGAGACTTCACTGGCGCACTAAAACAAATTAAAAAATTAGTTCTAATTATTTGGACTTGATAAATATATATAAACTTGAAAATAATTCACCTTTATTTTCTTGTATTTCATTTCTAAATAAAATAATATGGAGCATAGGCTAAAATTGCAAATCATATAAAACAAAAAAGACTTAAGTTATTGGTGCAGAATAAACATAAATTAGACAAACAAGTTGTAAATTTAAAATAAATTACTTTTATTTCTTCTTGCGGGTTTTTTTAATATATGCAATATATGCAAAATCATACGATGCGTCAATTCCCACAAAGTCTTGTAAAAAGTTGGCAAATAAGAATTATTGTGTCAAGTGCTTAATCGAACTCTGCAAGCATTTACTGCCGTGCCCCACTTCCCCATAATTATCATTCTTTCGACACCTGGTAATCAAATCAAACGAAAAAATCTCTTCGCCTGTTAGCAACCCAGTTCGAATTTTTATCAACGTTAACGTTTAACGTTAAATATTGAAAATAAGTATACAATTTTCTAATCACCAGAATCCAATCAAAATTCACTCGGAAAACGTGTTACAATTAAAACAAACGTGTACTCAAATAAACACAGTAAGGATTGCTTTAGACATATGAAAAGCTAAGCTAACTACAATAATAAAAAAACTTTCTGAAAGTAGTTGTAAAAACATATCAATCTTTATAGTGATAGAGTTTGTTGTTCAAACATCACAAATATACGACAAATTTTTTTCGGTCCAACTTTAATCTAATAATACCGCGTCGTAAACTGTTGCACTTTTCTTAAAGCCAAATTATTATCAGAATTAACATCCAGTTTAAAAAAGTGATTAATAAGCTAATCGATCATATCCGATTTAAGTTGAACTTTTTAGTATCTTTAAAGCGGTAAAGTCCCTAACAAATTTTGACAGGTTCTACATTTTATTGTGTGTGACTAAGTAAATGTTATCTAATATTATTTAGAACTAAAAGATCAACTCGCCATATCAATCCATCATATGCAAAAAGTGTTGTTGTATAATTTGGTAGCGCATTTTGGGAGGTTATTTAATACGGATTTTTGTGTTGCGTGTCGAATACTATAACTTTGAAGTTATTTTTTGAATAAAAAACTATTTCAATGCAAGTCCAAAATACCGCAGTCGTGGTTTGGTCTTGGAATCTTAGTCTTAAAATATGATAAATACTATCGTACCGTATGTACAACTCGTCAACATTAAAGATTTTTAACAGCGAACACTTATGTTAACGACCTGCCAACTATTGAAAGAATTTGAAGTCTCCGCTATAGCATGCGGATCCGCATCAGCAGCCGAGTATCTAAGGATCGCGGCTACCAAGTATCTGTTCGTGCGTTCAACCGTAAATGCGGCATAGTTTACTTTGGTCGTAATTGCGGTGAGTGCTTACTCGATAAAGGTATAGCATTTACCGATGTTATAGTTATATAACCGCTAGGCTGCGACCACTTCCTCATCTTTCTCTTTTCTCACTTCTTTCCGACCGTCTCCGAATTCTACGAATAGAGGACATCGTCTGAGTAATTGATCGTAACACGGACTTGGCGCCGTCAGACTCGCATTTGTACCAACCTCTGCTGAACTTTCTATGTGACATTAAGTCAGTTTCGAAAAAAGCCTATAAAGGACATCTGACGCGGCTTTTCTACATGGCAAGCACAAGAGTTTAGCAATAATAAATAGTTTACCTGTCGTAATTGCTGTTATATCTTACAAAATCATAGTGAATAGCGATGAACGACAGAACGGAGAAAATGAAAAATATTTCTTATCTGAACGTATTGCAACCTATTTAAACCCGCAATCTCTGTTTCTTTCTTTCTCATTTTGGTTAATTTTGAAACTACACTTTCCCGATGTTTATTGGGTTAATCAAACTTTCGCTTGTGATACTTTTCATCACATCAAATATTAGTATCATTGTCCTGAGAATGCTTTCGAGATTCTCACTAGATAAACTGAAACAAACCCCTAAAATAATGAAAACTTTTAATGCAGCAAAGTATTGATTTTACTTATAACTTACGGCTTATATCTAAAAGCACTGACCCTAATAGCACAGCTCTCATTAGTTACGATGCAAATGTCAAGGTGTGTAAGCGAGAATTCGCTAAGTTTTACCTGCTCAAGAAGCAATACTTTCTACGTTAGCTATTATTTATCGAAAAGTCACAAATGTGAAAATGGGCCAATTAGCGTGCCGCCATTTGTAACGAAAGGTCCATATGCATTTTATATAGAAAGTGTGGAAAGTTGAAATTTGAAATATCACCCGAAATTTGAAACCAAAAACTTTTAATAAAATATCTTGGAAGAAGTAAAAAAATTGAGAAAAAAAGGTTTATCATCTAAATTATATCGAAGGCATTAGATAATATAAAAATTCGGTATGAAAGTAAATATGGGAATGTACCTTTTTTATTTCCATGATAATTATTTGCTTTCTTTACAGTAACTGGCAGTAACGGAAACTCAAGAAACCAAAAATCGTTCTGCTATTCGCGATTTTTAACTATGGCAAAATTGATGCACCTTCGAAAGCAAAGCATCAAAAAAGAAGAAGAAATCCAATTCTTTCAGATTGATCAAGTTGAATTTAATAGCGAGCCTCTTAACGTAATATGTCCAGCATGTTTAAGTAAAGTTGAGACAAAAGTGACTTATACACCCGGTTTATTCACTTATTTGGTGTGTTTCGGCTTTACATCCTTTGGGTAAGCTACCTACACCTTCATCCGTTTCTTCACTTTTATTGTTATTTGATTTTTCCAGATGTGTGTGTGGTTGCTGTCTACTGCCATTTTTTAATCCCAAATTTAAAGATATTCACCACACGTGCCCCAGGTGCAACACATATCTAGGTCGCTGGAAAAAAATATAAAAACTTTTTTTGTGATATTATCAAATATATTCTAATATTTTGAATTAAGTTATATTTAAAAAAAAAAAATGTAATTTTAAAAAAGTTTACATAACTTCCAGACTCATAACGACTGAGCGGTAACTAGTAATATTTCTGCATCATATTTTTACTCGCTTCTCGTATATAACTTTTTGTTTTGTACGACGCGGTGTTCTATCCACTCTGCTATAAGTTAACAATAATCAATCTATGTAAGAGAGACATTGGGAGACAGACAGAGAGAGAGAGAGAGAGAGAGAGAGGGAGAAAGGGGTGTTTTCTCTTCGCTTATATTAATTATTATTATTACGTGGTACTGTCGATACATTTGTATTTATTGGCAGACGAAAAATATTAAACGATTTTTTTGAATGTGATTTAATTCACATTGTGGCTAGCTAGTTGTCTAGGCGCCGAAAGACCAATTGGGACCGTTCATCCTTATGATGAACTTTAACATGACCTTGGTAAATATACTTGTTTGTCATACTTCGCATACACGATATAAATAATGAAATTTTCAGTTTTTTTAAATTGTTTCAGTTTTCAAATTCCGCGGATCAACGCAAGCGTATTAAGTCCATTTGCAAGCCCCAGCTGTGAAATTAATTCGAAAATATATTTATTAATTTCAATTTCATTTCTATATGTGATAGTCGAGATGTAAAGTATTGCGCATATTAAATGGAAAATCGAAAATTGAAAATCATGTAATCAAACGAATATACCAAAATTTGAATATTTTTTGCTAAATATAAACCGACACAGTGATTGACAAGAATCACTTATTTCATTAGATTTGACGGCATACGAATAAAAAGAAAAAAAGAAAAATTGAATAAAATGTGTTTATTATGTCCGTTGTTATGTTAAATTATGTTATTGTGCGACCAGAATTACACCAGAATGCAAACTTTCTTTCTTTCTATTCGCAAGGGATGTCGAACAACAGAAATAGTTAATGTATACTTGCCACTGCAATAATTAAAATGATTAACTTTGTGGTCTTTATGGTCGGTTTTATATCTTTATATCGCCAGGGAAGTATTTAGTATTTAGGTGGCGACACTGTTTCGTTATCGTAATTTCATATTTTTTTTATGTCGTAATTTTAAATTTGTTTACGAAAGATCGTGTAAGGCAACGCGATGATACACGAATAGAATGTGTAAAAATGTGAAAAAAGATTAGAAGAATTTTTCATTTTGACAGGTTAACAAATTAAATAGAAAAATAAAAGCAAAAAATTTTTTTTTGTTTTGAAAGGGTTTTTTTTAAACATTTTAAATTAGTGAAGTGTTTTGAAAAAAATTAATTTTACTCTAAAATTAATAAAATTGTGAACCATGGTCTTGCGCTCAGGCATAATTTTACCATTTCAATTTCGAGACACCAAAAAGCTGCTTATGATTGGAGTGCCCGAAGAGAATCGCGATTTAAGTATATGGGATTTGAAAAATGTCGGTGAGTATTCATCAATGTGTAACCGTACAAGCTGACAAACAAATACATTAAGTCCTTTTAAAGTTGACGTTAGAATCTTAATAAATTCACAGTAGAAGGAGAAGAAGGAAATTAAACACACAAATAAATCAAGAAAAATTATATCGAGTGTATTGGTATCACACATTAGTGTTATTAATAAATGTACATCAAGTGTGTATACGATTAATATGAGTTATAATTGCGTGGGTATGGTGAGTTGGGTGGACTGTTTCAATATTTTTGGGCTGCGATAGAATCCGCCTAACCAGTAACCCAACTACCAAGTACTGTTAAGGTTGCACTGATGTGTGTGTTTGTGATATTTACCCGCCTTTTATTGCGTATTGTTGTTTCTATTCTATTTTTAACATATTATTTTTATGTTTCTACCGTCTCTCTACACGTTAGGCAACACACACGTTGCTTTAGCGTTTTTCTCAATCCGTTCAATTTTTTTGTTCTTTTATTCTGCTTTTTCTATTATGACATACGCGTGCAAATACGTACATGTGCATGCGTTGGTCAGAAAGAAAAGCTTTGAAATTGTTTTTGTTTTTTATGTTGAAAGAGTTTAATACGATGTTAATGAAATAAATCTTTTAAAACGATTTTGTTATCGTTGAAATTTTGTGCTAAGTGATTTCGTACAAAGGTACTTCACTTGAATGAACTCTATGCCGCTAATTTAAAATCTGCAATTTTTTTGACTTTTTATGCGTAAACAATCAAATCAAACTTATCTATTTAGATACATAGATCGGAGGCGGAAGTGACGGAATGGCTTTGCGCTTATTGTATGTATGTAAAAAGAATTGCTACAAAGTTGATGTGAAATTGATTTTAGATTCGGACAGTGTTTTAAAACTAAAAATTACAATTTGTGTCACAAAACACATAAGAAATGTGCTCTTGCAGCTAATCCCCGTCAGATCAACATGAAAGAACAGTAATTTTTTTAATAGTCGTTGTTGCGTGTATGCGTGCGTATGTGTGTGCGTGTGTGTGTTACTTGTGCGCATTAGGGATAATTTTTCCTGATTAGAGTTCGAGTTATGCATCAACATCAAAAATATCACTTTTGCCAATGTCCCTATGTCAAAGTGATTGCCAATCGATTCTAGGCGAAGAAGCTCAAAATTTAAAATTAACTTTTCATATTTTCTTCAAGTATTGCAATTTTAGTCGAGTTTTTTTGTACTAAGCAATGATTTTTTTTTAGGCTACGAGAGAAGTCTTATTCGTTCATCGCAACAATCCTTCGAACAGGTGTGTTTTTATGCACAATCTGTAAATAAGATTAATTTGAGCGGCGGATTGCTTGAAATATTAATAAATATCCTTCAATTCTTAATAAGAAAGAAAAACAAGTTTGACATTTTATGTTAGACAAACGCCATGCATCAATAAAGTCAAGTCGCCAGGAGTGTCCTCTATTTGCCAAAGATAACGAAAAACGGGTTGAAAGATCTAATTTTTTAAAAAAAAAGTAATGTTAACATCTCTCCCCAAAGACACTACCGTTTTTGGAAGGGAAGCCACAATTAATAGATGTGGACCCTATCAGGAAATTATGTGATTTTCTGGATAAGAGAGTTGGGCAGCACGAAACAAGAAGCAAGGAAAACTGACAGCCGTGTTTTTGTGTTGCGAATGGTGACAAGCCGTAAGAAATGATTATGTTTTCTTGCCATAATTTTTGTGACTTTGTATTAAGCAATAGTTGCAAAAAAATTGTCCGATATTCAGAATGTGATCAGCTCTATGTAATCAATGTTAAAGGTTATCATTAAACCTCGAGGCTGTCCAATAAAGCACTAATTTTCTCTATCTCTCTATTTGAAATGTTTGAATGTTCAGTGAGAGCTTGCACCTTGAAAAGTTTTTCCAATGTATGGCTAAGTATTGTTGTCATGTGAAAAAATCTCATTGTCCTGCCTTTACTCGTTTTGTAGAAAATCTAACTTTGGTGATCAATTGTTCAATGGTTTGTCTTTTTTTTTTTTGGTGTCTGTGTGTGTGTGTAAGCATTGTAAGTACATTACACATCCATCTATATTGATCGAAGGCTATCCAACTGTACTTGCTAGTTTTCAACAAAACAGTCCATGCAAGACTGTCAGATATCGTTAAGGTGTTCCGATTGCAGAATTTGTACTAAGTGTGCCTTCTTTGTAAACTAGAGAATGTCAGGAACGATGAAAACCACCAATGTCACTTAATAAAAAATTATTTGCTTGTTAGTAGCCATACTTGTGAAACGAAGGGAAAAACATATTTTAATTAGAGAAAATACTTGTTTTTACTTTGATTATGTAGGACGGTTTTTAATTCTAATATTAATTGCTGTACATAAGCCAGAAGATAGAAATTTAGTTAACATATTACGTGAAACATTGACACAATACATTAAGATAGTAAGAAATGAATTAAAAACAAAAAAAAAATTAAAAACCTGGTCCGAGCCGAATCAAGCTCTTTGACGAACTTTATAGAGATAAAAATTAAAAACTCGGTTCCTTTCATGTTTAATTTTCGTTACAGTACGCGCTGCATTCGGCATCTATAATTTTGAGTTTCGCAACAAAAAGATTGGCTTCAATATACCAGATGAGCTGTTGCTACAGTATTTGGCCCAACGTCATGATCTAACAAATTTCGTTATAGAAATTGGACAAGGTAAGCTTGAAGAAACACTTTCATATATAAATCAGAACTATACTCCATAAGGAATCAGTATGTCTGCTTGCTACCGTTCTGTTCCTTGTCCTTGGAACACTGACCTTTAAGAAATTTATGTCTTTATGACTATTCCTTAAATGTATAAAGACCCGCCCAAGCCAGACTTAGAACATATTTATATCGTCTTTGGCAGTTGCAATCTGGCGGCGAGTTTTTTATGTTATACATAGTAAAAGTGCTTACAACAGTACATTCTGTAACCTGTTTCGATACTAAAACTAAAACTGAATCAATTTTTCATTCATTTCAAATTTCGAGTTCCGAATAAATGATTATAAAGCGTATAATATTTTAGCAAGTTTTTTTTTTATAAGTTTTATTTCTATTGAAAAGGTCCTTAAGTGCGTGTATTTTTCTACTTGAAGTAGTTACAGACATCTCGATTTTTCAAGCAAAGTGAGCCAATTTGGTTTACTTCTTTTGTGCAATTGCCGCAGTCACAAAGATTAAGATGCGAATTTAGAAATTTGACACTTGCATTCTGCATTGTATTAAGAAGGCAGGGGTTAAAAAATGTGTGCCATTCGCCTTCGGATGTGCAGATCGTTGTCTTAATCTTTAAAATTTATCTTACATTTAAACTTTTCCGAATTGTATCCGTCCTGTTCCTCGAAAATTTCGATTTGAATTTTCGTGCCAAGTTTCACTACAACTCCTCGTTCTGAATATTTTTCGTTGTTATCATGATACAAAAGTGATTGCAATGAAGCGATTTGATAAACATAATGATAACTTAAAGAAAACACGTGCCCTGGAACTTTTCTTTGGTGCTTGGGGAGCTTCCATAACAAATTTCTAAAGAACAGAGGGTCTTCCTGAGCATGAATGTCAAATTAACAGACATTCGAAATCAATTTAATTTATGCTATCATTTTTTTATATATTCAAAGGTAGTCTTTGGAATTGGAAGTTGACGTGGAACGTTAAAACTTCAAAAATTTATTTCAATTATCTGTAATTGTTGAAATTTGTGGAAGAACGAACGATTTTTCTTTACAATATTTCGGATATTTAAAGGAGGAAAACAGACTTTAGTTCCGCTAAATGGTTCGACAATTGACGCTTTGCATTCGAGGCCATTTTAGTGCAGAGTAACGACCTTTTGCGAGTTCGAACTTGAATAATCCTACGACTATTGCTTGGGAATACCTCGCTCTGATATAGTTCTAACATTCAGAATTATTCTATTTACGAACGTCTAAAACTGTTGAAAATGTTGACAATTTTCGAAAAATTTTCAACTTTGCGTAATACGTCACAAGATTATAACTTCAGATGCCAACTTTCCACCATTTTTCTAAATCAGTCCAAAGTGGGGTAAATGAGTATCTAATAAACAGGCTCTCTTTTTGATTTCGGGCTGTGGTAATTTTTGTTCTGCGATTTTATCCTAATAATTATATTTTAAATATCAAAGTCGACGGCAATCTTTAATTGCGTAAGCACTAAATGCAGCGGCCGCAAGTGTTCCCTTCAGTACTGTCTAACGAACCGATTTGAAGTCATTTAAGAGATTTTCCAAGCGATTGTGATTGGGTTGCTTAACAGCGTGAAATTTTCCAAGATTTGAATGTGGCCGCATCTTTAAGTTACTCAATGTTAAGTACATGCAAATGTATAATAAACACTAAGGCTCGGAATACATTAAATTTTTTCGTCCCAGTCGATTGAGTTCTTCTGTTTGTTTCGCATTGTTGTAACGTTCGCGAACGCGAGAACATACACAATCATAATTGATGACCGTAGATATAATTTGAAGATGACTATAATCTGCCTACAAACACGCCCATACTAATTAAAACATTAAACAATTAATATCGGGCACCGTTAGAGGAGTGTACAAAATAGTTCTAAACATTCTGTTTTGTTTGCCTTAGGATGAGTAAGCATAAAACCTCAAAAGTGTGAAATAAATAAAGTTTAATTACTCGTAACTTTGTATGGGCATGGCTGTTTGTTTCCATATTTGAACGTAGGCAGTAGAGTGCTTCGAAAAGTAAATGTGGAAAATTTCAATCTTTTAACTTTAATAATTTCCGAGTAACTAGCAAAAATCCAAACATATTTGTTAAAAAAAACGAAGTTGGGTTCAGTTTATATTTGACTGCGCACTTCTACTTCCACCAATTTGGCCCATTTTCAATAGCAAACTGCGTGCAGAAATTTGCACTCTTTCTACCAAATTTGAAGTCGATATCTTAATTTTTGCGACCAGGAGAGTGCCAACAGCACACGCTACGGACAGACATGGCTAAATCGACTCAGAATTTCACGCTGATCAAGAATATGTGTATTTTATAGGGTCTCTGAAGTTTCCTTTTGGGTGTTGCATACATTAGCGAAAAAAACAAAATGAGTACATCGCCCATCTTACAGTGGTGGGTATAATAAAATACTTATATTTTTGTATTTGACTATTAAAGAAAAAACTTTAAAGTAAAGACTAAAAGCGGCAAAGAAGTATAGCTTTCAATTCACAGCAGATATAAATTAGTTACTCGGGGTATGCGTTAAAGGGGATTCAGTTGAACTGATGTGAAAACGCGAACTGGACATAATTATATTGCAAACACGCGCATAATAGAAAAAATTGCTTGGTACAATGTAAAAAATCCCATCAACATTGACCAAAAGATTTTTTGCTAGATGTTGTTATAAAATATTTTGGCAATAGTTTCTCTTGTTGGTTGTACATTAATAATTTTAATACAAATCATAGCGTGTTCGAAATTTTTTTATGTAAAGAAAAAAAATTGAAGTAAATCTTATCTCTAAAAACCATTAGTTTGGCTTCTCCTACTACCTTCACCTGTTAATTAAATCGCTTGTAAGTCTGAAATGTTTTTATTCTCTATTAAAGCGCAGCATTTTAAAATGCTTCTTCTTGCAGGTAATGATGACACAGCTCTCAACCTGAAGGACCAAATCAGTTATGAACCGTCCTGTTCGCAAAAGCTTAGTATACCCTTGCCGCAAAAGTCCAACGATTCGCTAACAAATGATTCGGCTATGATGGCTACGCAAATCCAGCAAATGTACGGTAGCAATGCAAATACGATATCTGCCGGCGGTTTAATACAAAGATCGAGAACACCGTTAGATGGCATGGAAAACCATTCAAATAATTCAAGTAATTTAGAACCGGCCCATCGAATACGGGTGCTACAAGTCTACAATGAACATACGCCGGAATCGTTAACGCAGTCTATCGATCCAATGGACATAATACCAAAATCTGAACAAGATGAAACGGAATTGAGTGAAACACAAGAGATGCGCTATAATCGACATCAACACCAGGAGCAACAGCAACAGCAGCAGCAGGACATGCAACCACAAATTCATCATCAGGAACAGCAAACAAGTGAAACTCAAATGCAGCAACCACCGCAACTACAGCAGCAACAGCAACAGTCACTATCCCAACATTTTATGCCTAACTATGGCCACCATGGTACCATCATAAGTAATCAGGGAAACACAGCGGTGGCAAATCCTCCTAGTTCTCCTTTACCTTCACCATTGCAAATCCAGCCACCACCGCCCACACCACACATATCACATGCTTCCAATCAACAATCACAAACGCAATATTCACCGGCCATGATGAATCGTTTTAGAAGTAATTATCGCATTTACTTTTTTCTTTTATGAAAACACTATAAATTTTGCTTTACTTTAGGACGTGGGGAACGTATGTCCAAAGATCAAAAAGAACTTTATGTAAAATTCTTTGAGGAAAATCCCTGCATGTTCACCCAACGTCGCAACGACGTAATGCTGGAACCTTTATGGAATAAATTAGCCAATCTTTTGAATAGCGTACCACAGGGGGCCGTAAAAAATGTAGAAGAGTGGAAACAGGTTTGACCTGGAAGTAAATATGGTTTTACCTTATTGTATCTCAAGTGTGTTCTATTTAGACATTCGACGCATGGCGTTACAGAGTCTTTATGTACACCCGTTACAACACGAAACTGACCGGTGTTGCTGCCCAAAATCCTAAAAATTATAAACCACTGACATCCACGGACCAACGGGCATATGTTATGTGGACCAGTCATAAGAGCACCGCACCTCCCGACTTTGATGGGAAAATTGAAATGTTTAGCAATTTGGATGAAACCCAACCCGATTATGATTACTGATTGAGAAAGAAAACCTTCAAATTGTTTTACAATACTAAATTATAAATTACTTTGCTAGGTGTACAGTAAATCATTCTTGTGTCGTTTCGATATAATAAGAAACGTAATGTATATATTATGTAATTGCAAATAATTTATATGAGTGAATATAAAAAACTGTACCATAAAGTTCTTAAGTTGTTGTATACATCAAAGGTAATCATTAAATATATATATTTTTAAACACACATAACCGTTTTTATTTTCGCGCGCCAGAAGTTCAAACTATGTATAAAAATTCATTTTAAACTGAGCCTTCATTTTCTTTTACAGTTTTCGATCCTTGTAAGGACAACTATCACACTTTAATTTCTAATTGTGTTTCCTGCCGTTGTGGTTCGACACAAAAGCAAGCTTTGGATTTGCATGAGCCTTCAAAAAATATACACAGCAATGCCAGCCACATGACAGGCATTGCCAACGCCACTCAACAGGCAGGACTTCAGCAGCATCATCATCAGCAGACATCGTCCAGCGCTTCCAATTCACAACACTCACAAAGCGGTCCGGAAGAACCGCCTCTTAAATTACGCATTACCAATGTAAATACACTACCTTCGAGTACAATTGCTAGCAGCAATAATGAGCCATGCAATGAGAGCGAACAAATTGAAATTGAACCTAAAATCGATTACGATGAGTTGCCTTCACCGTCACCGCCCATGCATGCTAATAGTGTAGTACAACAACAACACCATCAACAACAACAACAACAACAGCACCCAAGTACATCGACAGCCTTAACATTAACCTCAACACCAACAATAGCGCCAGCGACAGGTGCTTTGAATTTACATCACAACAATCCGGATACAGATGAGGAAACATCGTACATGGATCGTGAATTTCAAGAGCAAGAATTGCATTTAGAGCGCATGCACGAGTATTTTATTCAGCAACAGCATTTACAGCATCAACAACAACACCAGCATCAGCATCAATCCCATTTAGAAGCTTTAATGCAAGAAAGTTCCTCCTCGAATAGTTTAAGGCGTGAGTGATTGAGAAAATTGTGTAAAATACTTTTATCAATTTCCAATTTCGCAACTAGAACGCAAAGAACGCATGTCCAAAAAACAGAAAGAGGTCTATGTTAACTTCTTGGAACAGAATCCCATTATCAATGAACATCGACGCAATGATCCGGCTTTAAATCGTTATTGGTTAAAACTAGCGGACGTTTTGAACTCAGTGCCCCAGGGCGCTGTCAAACATGTGGCCGAATGGAAGCAGGTTTCTACTCTTTTTTTTCTCAATTAAGTTTTCATTATAATTATTGTTTTTCATGCTTCATAGACCTTTGACAATTGGCGTTATCGTGTTTTCCTTTATGCTCGTTACAATTCTAAAATAAGCGGCGAAGAAGCTTTAAATCCAAAATGCTTTAAACCACTAACGATGACGGACAAACGTGCCTATAATATATGGATACGTAATCCAGATACTGCACCACCAGATCTGGAGCATATGCGTAATGTTTTTATGAACTTAGAAGAAGCACCGCCCGAATGAAGAAAATCTTTAATGTGAAGTGGGCTGCATTACTACCAAAACAATATCATCATCACTACCACCAACACCACAAACTATCGCAGTTAACGAAACCTTGCAATTATTATGCTACAAAACACCGCCATCAGTACGTGTGCTAATATGTATAGTAATATAGAATATTTTAATAATTGTTGTGTGTTTTTTTATATAACTGTTTTTTATTATTCTTTTTCATTATAATGTGTTATCTATGTAATTACATATTTTTTCCTTAATGTAAATAAATGCATTATGATTTTTATGAAAAAATAAAAAAAAAATAAAACGTCTCATGCGATAATTGTTCGTCAGATATTCGTTCTTCTTTATCCATTAAATGTAATCTATTTGTTTGGGCCGCGAATGAAAGTCTCGTGAATGCATGGATTATGCTTTTCCTGAACGTTAACGTCATTCCAGATTTATTACAACTTTTTCTCTTTACCAGCTTCAAGCTGCTATTGCATAAGGAATAAGATCTTTGTTAAGTGCGCTAGCTATTTGTATATTGTTGTATAGTTTGTTTATTTATTTTACTTATTTGCTTGAAGTGCTTAACTATGCAGCAAGTTTCAAGCCTTATAAACTAAAGTACGGATATGTAATACGTGAACGAACTACATATAAATAGGATATCAAAATAATGTTTTTCTCCCAATGTAAAGTATGATATACATATAAGATTACGATTTCAGTAGGGAAATGTAACGAAAGTAACAAAACGGGGGAAAAAAAAAATTAATAAAACGATACACTATAGCTTAACATAAATAGTTACTTTACACTGCCTTGATAGTAACCATCCAAACCTTCCAGCATTCCATACTATGATAGCATATATAAACAAAAAAACTGCCTTTTAAATATCAGGCCTGTAGTGTCTCATTTAAATAATTTTCATGCCTCTATAGCTGGTCGCGAATCTTACAGCCTTGAGCCCTGAAGACAATGACTGCGTTTTGTTTGCTTGCTTATGCGAAAATTAGTTACACGAAAAAATTTTTCAAATAATGATTTTTTTATAGCAAAAGCTACGAAAGCGCAGCAGAAGGAGAGAAGGGAAGAAAATAAGTGATCTTTTGAAAGAAGAAGACAACTTTAATTGTTCCTGGTAGGTTCACACAATAGTTAATAATGTAATATTTATAATTAATTAGCGATGTTTAACATCATCGAGCTTCTAGGTTTAAAGGGAAAAACTCGGGCGACAAAAGACGACGGGTGACGAGAGTGTACTTTTGTTGGTACGACCATGGGAACGATATGGGAGGACTATCGTCTTTATGCCAAATAAAAAAATGAGATTCCTAAGCGAACGGCGAGGTAAATACTAGGCCATAAAGACCGAGCACATCGCCACTGCGGAAAGAAAGCTGGTTATCGGCAAACTATGCTAGCATGACAGTCTTCATATTTTATAAGTAAAAACCAAAATTATTAGGAGGAAAAACGTAAGAGCAAAGTATTCATTTATAATGTCGAAGCTGAACCAATTCACGTCATATTTTTGCAGGTGGTCATATTGCACACATTCACATAAACATACGCGCACTTTTCGAATTGATCGTTACTCTCTCTTTGTAACTTTTCCAGTGCATCGGTAAATTTTAACATCGCTTCCAAAAATACGTCAGCTTCAGCTTATCGTTTTGAAGAGCCAGATTTCATTTCCGAGCGAGCAGAGCTACTTGCCGACAACTTATCGATATGAGGTACTTGATTTTCAACCAATTTCGCTACCGATTCATTACTCAAACTTGTTTCGTCTCTATAAAAAACAAAGTTTTTACACACATTATGCTCACACACATATCATAACTGCTGATTGAACGCTGAGACATCTTCTACAGTCTCGTCGAATTTCCGCTTGATGCGATCAGGAGTGAAAGCACTGTTTGAAACGACCTTCCTATCGTAGCGTCTGACAAAAGCGATCTTTTGGCGGTGACCACCCCACTTACTTCGCACTTTTCAACTAAAATTTATTTCAGTTGAGTTCAATTAATTGTACATTTTTTAATATTGCACTTATACTCGATATGATTACTTCTTTGGATATAGCTTCGTAGGCTTTCCCTTTTAATCCTTAATTTTGGTTTTGTACTTCATGCCTCTTGTACATTGCGTTGGTTGGCTGCTCCACCAACATTTGCTTTTCGCAAACCATTTGTTGTCAATTAATTTAATTTGATTTCCCCTCCTTCTACTTATTTTAGTAATAATGCAAATAACTGCTTTGAAGACTGAATATTAGTCATAAATATATATATTTATTTTTTTGTTTTATTTTTATAAATTATTACGCTGTTCATGAGTCATCGCCAAAAACCAGGTAAGCAGAAATTTTAAACTTTGGCAAAATTGCACGCTCACTTTGACGGAATAAGCAAAACAAGCTATATGCTCAACAGCGTGCAAAGACGTCAACTAATCAAAGTTATTTTGACAGTGCGCGCGTGCGTGAAGCGAAAAGCGGTCATTGGGTTTAGTGCTTCATTTTGAGAGCGATCTAATCATATGTTTCTGCTAAGCAAGGTGTACGAGTACATTCCGGTTTAGTAGGAAGAGTATTGCGATCAACAGAAACAGACGCCTTTGAAAAGCCTAATAGGGCCAAAAATTACTGGGTATGATACCATAAGTAATTTTTATGAAGGAAATCACGTAGGTATGTCTGGATCTAAAGGCAAACACGAGTCTATTAAAGAGTTTATTACCGAAGCAGATATTTACGCGCGCGATGATACAGTCATTTCTTAAAAACTTTTGAACGGTAGGAAGTGATTGCTGTAGGTTAGCAATATTTGCACACTTCCAGCTTCTAGGAAAACAACTCGTCGTAAATGTTGTGCGCATAACTTTTCTAATATATTGCAACGATGTCAAGAACAACAAAATAAGCAAAAGTTTAATTCGAAAATTTCGAGTGAATTTCATCCAAACCGCAGGAATTAGATTTCACTTCACATCGCACTCTTGGACATTCTTTGTTTCGTTCTTTTTTAAGATTTTTGATGTCATCATTGAATCATGGCTTGTCCTCTTTTGTAGGGTTACATCTTTTCACCTAAAGCTGTTGACCCAATAAAGCGGCGCTTCTCGTTTTCAGGCCTGAGAAAAAACGCTGAACATATGGAAAGCTATGTAAACGAACACAACGAAGCCGCGCATCCCGAAAAGTAGCTCAACTTTTTACGAGCCTATGTGGAAATTTGCGAATCATATGCATTCCTATGCAAGCTAACAAATAAAACAGAAAGTAACAGGAATAGGAGAAATAGTTTTTTATTCTATTTTATGTTATTTTAACTATTTTTCTATGTTATATTATATGGAACTTTAATTCATACTGTGCATACATTGTGTTCCCGAAAATGGAGAAAAAGGCAACAGAGGAGTTTTGTTAATCAATTTAAAGCTTACTTGCCAAATCCAAAATCTTCCCTTTATATCGTTACGTTTAAACAATCCTTTCGTTTTACTCTGCCAATGAAACCAATCCGTGCGATTTTTTTCCTAAACTTCTTTTCTGAAATTGTTTTTCTTATTAATCAGTTTTAGAAAGCTTATCACGAATTTTTTGGGTTGATTTTTTGCTCCTCGAACTAGATGTTAGTTGTTAACGTACACGTAAACTTTTTCTTATAACATGTCAGGCAGGCAAGCGCGGCTTCTATTTGCGGCCCCCAAAGGTATGAATATAAGCGAATCTTCATTGTGTTTTCAGTTTAAGATTGTTTTAAAAAATTCAAGGTTATCATCAATACTTCAATACAATCTCATGTTACGTGTTCCATCACAGCTATATTCGTTTTCATGAAGTCATGGTATAAAACGGTGGTGCGAATTGGTAAGTTATGACGATAAGATCAGGCTTTGCAAGCGTGGGCGTACACGATTGATGACAAGCCAGGACATTATGTCAATTACATATAGTGAAAAGATCCAAGGGCATTAGCCGTTCGAATAAGGTTTGTGTTGGCATGGCTGTGCTAATGGCATGTAAACTTTGATGATTCGCACGAAGAGTTAGATCGGCGGTAGACTTGTAATGTAAGATATTAACCAAGTTTCAAATTGTTTCGTTATTAATGATGAATACATACTCAGAGGTCTGCTGTATTGATTAATAATTAAATTTAGTTTAAATCGTAATATTTATGGTTACAACATTAAACGGCAGTTACTCAAAGCATGTGCACTTCCAGTTTATGAAAAACGCATCCAGCTTTCCTTTCTTTCCTGGTTTTTTTTCAGAAAGAGAGTGAGTTGTGATTATAAAAATTTTAGAGGTTAATTTGCAAGTAATTTTTAGAGCTATTTAGCCACAGTTTCCTCAGAATGCATAAAACTATGCACATGTACTAAAATTAAAGAATGCCTTTTTTTATATATATATTTTTTTTAATATATTTTAAATTTTTTATTTTTCATTTTATATATATTTTCATCGGCATGTATACATAATCAATTTTTTAATTCACAACATGTTACAATTTTTAACTTTATTCTCAAGTTTTCGTTAGTATTTAAACAATAATTTTATATTTACGAGAATTATGATAATAGACGATATTCTTTTAATTTTTTTTCTGGTTTTCCTTTTAATAAATTTCTTGTCATTTCAATAATCGTTTCTCTTTCTTATTATTGTATTATTTTACGTTCACTATTTAATTTGTTTGGTATTATTTTTTAAACCCACCACTTATCTTATTGTTACATTCGTAATACAAGAAATTAGTTCACTCCCTCAAGAAACGAAATGTAAACTCACACACAGAGTTCACACCATCGATATGAATTAGGAGAGCTTTAAAACGAATGGTTAAAATAGTAGGCATAAAAGGCCAGCCACAGCTCCGACAAACGTTCCCCTAGCAGTCAAATAATAAGATAAGGAATATGTAAGAGCCTTCGGAAGACAAAAGCGCCTAACAGAGGTAAACGACGTTCCATTAACTAAACAATGAGAGACACCACAAACGCCATCAGAATGATGTACGAAAAATGCCAGAGAATGTGTAAGAATTAGCCGGAAGGAGAGTAACAATAGCACTCTATGTCGAAGGTTCATTTAACATTGCAGACTGGAGCATTCGAAGTGTCCTCTGAAGAATGGAAGCCCCGACATGTACGATGAATCTCACGATGACATATGTTGCAAATCACAGACTTATGTATAAAGGCAGTTCCTGGTCGACTCCTATGTAATATCATATACAACGACATGCTCAGTTTGTCAGCCGCCGCCGATGGTCGCCTTCGTCGACGACATCACCATCACAGCAGTCAAGTAGAAGCGACGGCGAATGACGTAGTGGCCTGCGTGAAAACGTGGCTAGACACGGCAAGTCTAGACTTCGTAGAGCAGAAAACAGTAGCGACGCTTATAAGTTGGCGAAAAAAAGTCGAAAGTATTTGAGTGAGAGTCGGCAACCACATCTTTGCTTCTTTTGCTGCGTTAAAATACATAGGAATTATGTTCGACAATTGGTTTAGCTTCAGACAGCACATACTATAAGCTGCGGATAAGGCAGCCGCAAAAATGATGGGAAATACCAAAGACTAGAGCTACCGTAAGAGAGATGATATCCAGAGTGGTTACATTCGTTCTGCTCTACGCGAGCCCTACGTGGGTTGACGTACTGCCGTTGAAGTCGAACTATAGGAAAATGGCAGTGATGAATAGGCTTAGCGCCGAAAGATAGATGGACATTCTCACTCATTCGCGATATAGCGAAATGGACCGGAAGAGGGCATGGTGAGGTAAACTTTTCAGCTTAATATAAACAAAATGATAAATATTTCTTCTTATTGTGTAACTGAACCGCACACTTTCACAACTAGAAAAAAAATTAGAAGATATATATATATACATATATGTATATATGTGTATTATATATATGCGTGTATGTAAGTATTTAAGTTTTATCCTCCATAAGGAATGTATATGAAATTTTAAGTTGATTTGTCAATTGATTCGTAAAGTCACAGGACCTTATATAAAACGATTAAGGAAACTGTATGAAACCAAATACAAATAGTTATAAATGTAAGAGTACCCGTTTTCGTATATGGTTGAACAACAAATTCGCATAAGTAGCTAAGAGGCGCGACTACTAACTCAGTGGTTATAGATTCAAATCTCAGTGCGATAGACTTTGCCTTTGGCGTAGCTATAGTGACTGCTCAGTCGGTAAAAGTACAACATCAGGGGATTGGGCACACGTCCATTAGGCTATAGCCGCCTCCCTATCGCATCCCTTTTTCTCGCTTAGTGGACATCCGCTGGGTGATTTTATTATATTAGAAAAAAACTTAAATATGGCTCTCCAGTAACTTGTGCAATTATCAGGCCAAAGACAGCTTTGTCGGGCATAGAAACGAATTTCGCCGGCTTTTTATGAAAAAGAAAAAAGGATTTATTTAAGCAAGAAAATCAGTCAGGATTAATTGCTATGCCATATATATTGATAATTCTTTCTGAGTGCGATTTCACTGCCCATTTATATCATGATATAAGAATCGTAATGAGATCCGAACTTGATAAAGATGACGCATATCTCATATGTCATTGGCTTTTTTTTATACTTAATTCATTTACTGATTTATTTGAGAAGTACACACAAAATTTTGTTACTCACTGCGATTACAAACTCAAGAGGAAGGTCCAGAATACCCGAAAAGGACTAGCTCCGTGGCCTATACATTTGGAATTCAGAAAGGTGTGCTCTTAATTAAGTACTTTTGCGTCAATTGAATATAAAAAGTGCATTGGAGGGGAAAAAACATTTGAACGGGTTACAATACTACGAATTTCAGAGTTTCTTTGTTAATGATTCTATTATGTCGGCTCGTACACTTTTCTGGGTATTTTATAGTTAACTCGTTTACTATTTTTTTATGGCACAATAATGTCATTTACGTTATGTTCCCACAATATCCTATAAAAAATTTAGTATTCATGTTTTTAGCAATGCTCCCATGCGTACACGTTATGGGTGAGTTTTTCAAAAAAAAAAAAAAAAAAAAACGTCAAGAAAAAAAAACAAATAAAGAATAACAAAAACTCGGTACGAGCCGAATATAATTTTTCTCTTGTATTTGCTTTTCAGTTGGTTCGTTTAAAACAATTTTCTTATTTTCATATATTTATTGTTTGTATGGGTGTTAGCTTTCGTTTTTTTGTTATATGCATATGTATGTAAATAAGTGCCTTTTATTTATCTGTGTATGTGTCTGCAAAAATTTTATTACCATACAATATAATTTTTCAATTCTTTAACTAACTAACTACGCAAATAAAATAATTCTTAAGCAGGTAATCACTGTACAGTGCATTAAGTACATTTAATGAAGAAAAAAAAAAAAAATATATATATATATATATATATATATATAGAAAAAGAAAATAAATAAATAAATAATTAAATAAATAAATAAAAATCATAGAAGAAAATTTATAAAAGATAACTAAAATATATTCAGCGAAGTATTATTATCATTGAGTATTAAAGCTGTTAACTATGAAAAGTAAAATTTATAAATTTCGAATTTTATCGGCGTTAAACTTTATATATGAATTAGTTATCTTAGTCAGAGAGCACCTTTGCTTTCTCTATTTTATACATAGATTTGCGCACTTTATGATCTTCCTGTTTTTGTTGCTATCGCGTTGCTGACTGTAATCATCTCTTAATTTTTTTTTTTTTTTAAATACGCTTATTATTATATAAATAATTGCGTAATTGTTTTAAAAATTTTTTTTTTGTTATTAAATTTGTGAAAACAAAAACTCAAGAACTGTTTTCCTAAAATTATTTACTTCATTTGTTCTTCAATTAGTATCAAAAGTAATATATATTTCATTTTTTCAAGTTTTAATTATTATTTTCGATTTTCGATTTTTTTTTTTTTTTCTTTTGCTTTAGTAAAAATCATAAAAATTCACATATAATCTTAATAATAAAAAAAAAAAAATTATTCGTTACATATCTTTTATTATTGGGAGTTTTTGTTCTTTACCTTTCGAAAGCAATTTAATTTAAATGATTTTTGTATCATTTTTTTCGAAATTTCTTTGTTAACATTGTTTTACAGTTAATCAATTATCGCTTAATTTTTTAATGCATTTGTTTAGTGAGTGAGTGTGTTTCCTAAAAATGCTATGCAGTTTTGCTTCTTTTTTTTTTGTTTTCCCAAGCAACGTCTTTAGTAATATTGGCTGAAGGAAGCACAATCGAAAATTTGTGGAAAAAAAAAAAAAATGAAAACAAAAGAAATAAAAAGTAAGAAATAAGAGAAATTCGTTTTCCATAGCAATTGGGTGAACGGGATTTTGGGTAAATTTTCAAAATTATTTTCATATCAAGATTGTGTTATTATGACTTATCGCGGAGATTGTTGCTTGAAAAATTATATAAAATTTTTTTTGTTAATGTGGTTCGAGGTCGTTTCCGTTTCCGTGTCCTTTTTTTAATTTAATTGTTCCCAATTTATAGCTTGATCCTAAGTGGCATTAATGTTAAATTTTTCAGCTTACGGTATAATTTTCTTTTCACTACATATAAGGATTTCAGTGGCAGAAGGTGATGAACAACTTTACACCTTACAATTCATTATAGAATCTCCGAACCGTGTTCTTTAGTGCTGGAAATACATAGAATCGCAACTGTAATCTAATAACAGATTTATTTTTGTTCGGTTTTTCATAAATATATTTGCACACGACATTTAATTGAGAAATATTGTATTTAAGTTTGTTCGTGTTCTCTTTTCAAATTATGTCTTGTCAAGTATGTACCGGAACGCATCTATTTACAAATCTGATGTAACTTTTATTGGCAAATAGGGTGCGAAATATTTACGCATGTATTTCAGTTATTATGTCAAAAGCCAAATTCGCAAATATTTGTGAGCGTGTGTATCCATATGTATTAAGAGTATGAAGAATTTAATTTCAATGTACTAAAATATCCTAATTTGGGGCGACAATTTGATTGGCAAAGGAACGCAAGCAAACCAGTTCGCAATTTAATGGACGCATGTTATTAAAATGTTGTATAAAATAAAGCTAATCGACTCTTGAACATAATTGCAATCGACAAGATAATGAATACTTTTTCACATACATATGTCGATAGTGGTTGATGTGGTTATGTGCCTCCAATATGGAATATGGTTTTCCTACCTATTCTACACCTTTGTGACACACTGTGTACATTAAGTTTGTGCGAATGCATGTTATGTAACCGAACTTTCATTACTAAAGTGAATCTGAATCGATGTAAGCTTGGCTATGCCTCTGTCCGTCTGATGTATGTCCACGTATTCTTGCTTTCATCCTTAAGGTCGTAAATTTAGTGAAATTTTTGTACACTAGCGTGTAGAACGGCGTAACAACGAATCTTTACCACTTTCTCGACCACTCCTTATACAACGCCTTATTTTAAAAAGTCGTTATATGAAAAATAAATTGCGATTTTTAGAATTCCTATATGGCCATTTTAAATTGTTACAACATGTATGAATTAGATGGGGCAATTTTTTGACCACATTCCCATATAACCTTTCCTACGAAAGCTGAATTTTTATATGATAGAAAGGTTCATATTTTCAATATTTCATGTTGAAAATTGGTTCACAATAGTAATTTGACATAGAAATGAACTTCGCCGAATTTGGATCACGTAAAGGCTTATTTTTCTGATACCATCCCGTGCAAGCGTTTCAATAAAAAACTAGTAAGAAAATTATATTCGGTCCTGACCGAATCTTTTACAGCCATCACCGTTATCCTAAAAAAGACTGGCGGCTAGTTTTTTTCTATATTGAGAATAAATTGGGAAATTTATATGCTGCAGGTGTTGTACCTTATTAGTAACGACCAAAAAATACGGAAAACAAAAGTGTTCACAGTTTTTGTTGCAAAGGGGTGTGGGCGTTGTAGGCATGCCCTTGGGCCGGTTTATATTCAACTTCTTTTGTAAGCTTGAAGAAAGCATACCGCAGATACTACATAGTTAGGCAGATGGGCAGACGGACACGCTAAGCTACATTCCGAATTTGAAACCGCCCGAGACTTTGCATACTTTATGGGATCTTTGAAGACTGCTTTTGCGGGTTAAAAAGTTATTAAAAAAATGATACTTTTATTCACTATAATCTTGGGTAGGCGTCGTTAGTTTTTCCATTTTTATATAGGTATTGCAGCATCGTCCATAGAATATACGTTCAAATTTTTTTGGACCTATCTGCTGGTTATGAGTAATGAGCAAAAAAAACATTTTTTATTCCCTTTGAAAAACAGGACTTTTATCAGCTTACGCAGTGCTACAGTCGTGTTCTTCGACCAATCTGGCCCACTTTCAATACCAATCTGCTTGCAAGAACTTCTAATGCTTCTCCCAATTTTAGCTTCATTTTTGCGACCAGGACAGTGTTTAACACAGGCATGACACAGACGGATATGCTTAAATCGATTCAGAATGTTATGCTAACCAAGAATGTATATAGTTTATGCGGCCACTGAAGTTTCCATCTGGGTCTCATCCTGGTAGGGCATAAACATTCAACTTTTCCTATTTTATGGTGAAAATTGTTTCGTAAGAGTAACTTGATGTAAAACTTAACTGCATCGAGTCCTGATCAATTATTTTTTTTTGTCAATTTTTCATAATAGTAATTTGATATAAAAATCTCCTGGAGCAATGTAAACCACGCGGTTGGATCCATTTGTTGAGACCCATTTCGTGTAAGGATTTTCATGAGTAGTTAACCCCTTATCGAGAAGATTTCATGTTTAATATTATATGTTGAAAACTAGTCCCTAGCAAAAATATAGCATAAAAATTAACTGTAAGAAATTTGGATCATATGAGTGCATTTTTTTGGACCGTATTATTATATATAATTTTCATGAGAAGCAAACCTTTTGCTTAGCAAGCAAACGACAAAATTTAATTTGTGGTCTTTCATGGTCTGGTGCGGTAGATTTTTCAATCAAGCCGGTAGCCTCAGATGCTAGTGCTTTGAATTTATTTCTCTAGCGAAATTAATTATAATTATAATTATAATAATAATAATAATAATAATAACAATAATAATAATAAGAGGAAAACAATGAAAAATAAATTCTTTAACAAGCTAATCAAGTTCGCTAAATATAAATCACGTAAGTTGGTCTTTTGAATATCCTTTAATATGAGATCTTCCCTGAATAGAGGACACCTTTGCATAGACAGAATGTACAATTTTTGGTGTCTTATCACGAAAAAGCATGAATTAAGATGAAAGTATTAGAGGAAGTGGTGTAGACTATATAAAGGTCGGCCTTGTCCTCGATTACAATGCTCTTGCTTGCATTTGAAGATCGTGAAAGATGTATATATGTCCTTTTTGTACAAAAGTTTGTTAAAAATTGGAATGTGATTGGATTGTAACTTTCTCATAATTACATAATTTACGGAAAAATCAATTCTTATAAAAACATGTTAAGACACCTTGCGAAAATACATTTTGCGAAATATACATGTGAAAAATAAATGAACAAATAAATAAGAATAAAAAATATTAATAAAAATAAGCAATAAAAATAAAATTAAAAAGAAATAGTTTGTAAAAATCCATCGATAACAATAATAAATTTATTTAAGTCGTACGATTAATTAAGTTTCACTTAATGGCAATGCGGGAATGTTCATTTCTTCTCCTATAATATAATTTATAATTTAAAATGATTTTTACTCTAAATACATTTAATTAGTATGTAAAAGTTTTTCTGAATTTGAACTTAAATGATGCTTTTTTATTTGTTAATGCTAATGTATTTAATAAATGTAATCGATAAAAAATAAGGCATTAACTTCAAAAATATTTCAAATGCATTCGATTGATCGTTTATTGAAATTTAAAACTAATAATATATATAAAATATATAATATATATATATATTTTATAATTTCTCACCACAATTAGTTTGATGCTTTTCCCACTGTTTTTTAGCTAAAGTTTTTATTTGAATTCCGTAAATTTAATGAAAATTATTTTAATTGTAATTTTTTTGCTTCTTTTTTTTGTTTAGCAATAATACAAATACAGTATATGTCATTGAGTTGAATTAGAGTCGGGATTATTCATTAAGTCATTTCAATAACTTACGTTAGCTTAAGGTATGAATTTTCAACTGTGTTTTCTATACCCGACGCCATTTTTTGTAAAGGGTATGTTACGTATGTGATATGATATTAAGCCCCGAAGTGCTTCAGACAGACCCACAGATTAATTTTCTGAATCGATTCAAGTTTGCCATTCCGCCTGTCCGTCCGATGCCTGTCTATGTGTTCTTGTGTTCAACCTACAGATCGTAATATCCGAGATACTTTGCCGAATTTGCTAAACTGGCAGCTTTTCGTCTAAAGATGAACCGTATTGATAATGGATTTAAACGGGTCAATGGTTAGTCCTCGTATAGAACCTTATTCTGAAAGAAAATCGTAAAGATCGCTGGCGGCATTCTAAATTGATACGAAATGTTTGCATCAAATAGACCGACATTTTGAAACTCCAATGTAAAAGTTCCCTATAAAGTGTAAGCTTTTATACGAGGAAAAGATCCAGCTTTTAGGACTGTACCGTCGGCTAGAAGATGAATTTCGTCAAATTTACACCACGATAATCTACGTTTTCAATCCTCTTTCATGTTTATCATGAAAATTATGCACTTATTTGGAAAGGAAGTATCATTTTTCGTATTTTATCACGAAGAGGAATGAGAAATTGTATTCGAAATGACGTAGGGTACTTAATTCCCTGCGTTGCTTGACTATTTGCTCTACTTCTTTTAAATTAAAAATTTACGAATTGATTTTTATCGATGCAATAAATATTGAATTGGGAATCAAATAAAATGGGGTTTAAAATATTCTACGCAATAAAATGTTCTTTAGATTAAAGTTCATTTCATTCCTGTTTGAATTAAAACCTGCCTTTGCAATCAAATAAGAATCTTTTTTTTTGCTTAAAACTTGATATATGCTATGCGTTTTTTCTTTTTTTTTTGAGATTAATTACGTACGTCTCGTGGCCAGAAAAGCTTGAGATACACCCACCCTTTATTATACCGATCGATTCAGAAAAGATTTCTGAGGTGTGGCGTTCGTGTACGCTTGTCCGTCCTTCTATTGTCTGTGCATTTATTATTGTATTTAATCTAGTGATAGCAGTTTTTGAGATCGGCATACTTTTTCGAATATATGCTCTAAGGAAGATTTATTACATCACGTACGATGGAAGATGATTGATTTCAAAAAATTACATAATAGAAGAAAGATGCAAAAAGGTAATGTTTGTGAAAAATTTAATCGATTGTTTCATTGGTAGTTGGGTACCGACTTGTAAGTGTAATCTGTCAGAGTAAAGATCCCATGAAAGCAAGTGAATGAAAACAAGACCTATGACCGATTTGGCGTAATTTCAGTACCAGTATATCTGATAGAATTTTCTATCTTTGTCCTGCCTTTAAAACCGAATGCTGCAGATTTGCGAGCAGGAGGAACGAGCAGGTTTAGCACAGGCAGACCCATGGGCAGTCGTTGTCGAAGGATTTTCACGCGGTATAAATATGGTCTTAGGAATCACTCTTGACTCTAACCGCAAGTTTAGCGCTTATATTGAGACTTCTATTAATAAAGCGAAATCTCTTCTGGGTTTCATTGGAAGATGGTGTAAAAACTTTTATAATCCGTATATTGCGATAAATTTTTATATGTCCGTGGTCCAATCCTAGAATATTCAGTTGTTGTGTGGATACTACGTGACTCTTATCATGTCCGTCCAACGTTAATTTCTATTTTTTGCGTTACGCACCTTGGCTTGAGATCTGCCACTGGCGCTACTCCCATACGGGAATAGGTTGAAGCTTATTACTTTACAGTCGCTTCAGAAAAGGGGGGAATGTTGGGCATGTTCTTTATGGTTCAATTAATGAAGGGTGATATTTACAGTACGTTCCTTTCCAGCTAGCACACTGTCGTAATAATTATCTTCTTTATAATTCATTTCGTGTCTTATGTGTGATTGCAAACGAGACTTACAACACTTTGGACCCGTTTTTTGTTCCTACAAAGAATGTAATTAAAAAATATGTATACATATTGAGTCTGTAATCTATGATGTAGTTTTCTCTATGAATTTTTGCTAATCCCATTCGTAACGTTAGCTTTGTAGCCAGAAATGTTAAATAAATAAATAAAACTCAATTTGAGCTTGAAATGTGTAAAATCGTAAAAATCGTATAGGCGGAACTCACTACATTCACATTCAAATCATCCGCATCAAACATTGATTAGCTGCAGGTACGTTGTACTTTAAGAAATCTAGCACAAATTCGATGATATTCGGCTCCTTAAGAAAGATCTGCGCTTCCATGAAGGTCTGGACAAACCCATGGAAAAGGCTGCAAATCTGACGACAACAAACATTTTTCAAGTGTTCAAAAGTGCATTTTTATAACCAAAGGCATATACACTTTTTCGCTGATAAAATTCATGATCGGAAGTTTTCACGATGCGCTCTTCATCAATCTAGCGAACTATTGAGGACGAAATTTTAAAAAATTCTGTGTTGCGAATATTACGGTGTTTAATTTGTATGTGAATACTTTAAAGCTCGAATGTAAGCGCTGAGGTGTCTACCAGCGTTGAACTAGAAAAAGAAGAAAAAAAATAGCGTCAATCAGCACGCGCACATAAGGGCAAACGCGCGATTAAAGACATGGTTTAATGCTGCGGCTTCTCGGATTGATCAGCAAAGCTCTTGTGATACCATTTTACTACGCTCGATCAGGTGGAAACCAAGCAACATGCATCCTGTAAACGAATAAAGTATGGTGACAGCGGTCAGTCTGAGTAATGAGAAAATCTAAGTCGTATACGAAATTGAAAATAATGGCTTGTGTTACAGTGCTCCAAATAACTGATTCCACTGATTTAATTTTTTCATTTTAAAATCTGTATTTAAATACAAAAAACATCAAATTTATTATTATCGACGGTACGAAATTGGCATACAAATCTTAGTATAAAAAGCCAATCTCACTTATCGCTCGCAGCTCTCATTGCTGTAAAGTTACATGCATGACAGCCTACGAAGTTGTTGAAAGCCTCACGCAAAATAAAAAATAAAACAAGTGAGAACAATAACTTGGGCCAGGACCCACCTCTAAAATATCCAGACCACTTCGCTTAATACACTTATTCATATAAGGACTTTTCAAAATAAGGCGTTATATGCGAAGTGCTCTGATCCGAACCATTTTCAATAGCACTCATCCCTGCGCCAAAACACACGGGTGCACCAGATATAAACAAAATATCTCAAAAATGGCGAATTGTGGGTTGAACACGAGAATCCAAAATGGGCAGACAGACAGACCCACAGTCGGAAGGTTAGACAAGCTTAGATCAGATTCGATCGTTGTAATAAAAGATGGGTCTACCTGAAGTGATTTTGGGTATTGCATCAATCCGCATAAACTTAACATATGGTATAAAAATCAAAAAAATAAATTGTTAGTAATAAATTAATATATAAAAATGTAAATTAAGAAAAAGCAAACAATGCTATCCGTTTTCTGGAATGCCCGTCGGAATTGTTGTCATTCAATTTATAAACCCATCTTTGTTCCGCTATTAGAAAGCGGATGAATCGCCTAAGTTCCATGAAATAGAAATGCGATTGCATGAAGCATGGAAGAACATTGCAGATGCAGCGAAAAAGTGATAATATAATATGTACCTATGAAAAACCCCAATATTAATGAGACTCACTCTATAGGAAGTAAGCGGCATTGCCACTATGAAAGCAGAGTGATGAATTTCAACTCCGAAAGGGACAGATTGGGGATGAAACGTTTAAACATCTGCACATACAATAACAATAAATGAACCATACTGAATAATAATGAATGGAAACGCAAAACCACATTATTCATAATTTAAATCTTGGCAGGAAATTTTATCACAAATATGTAACACGTTTTTTAAAGTCTTAGCCACGACTGATAGCGTATTTGGGGATAGAGGATATGATCATTGCGCAACGGCAAACAACGAAATGCCAATCCGGATAAAGAAATTGAATAGCAGCTAAGTAAATACGCATAAGGACAAAGCAGACATGACACCAACACACATACATAAACATATAAATTAAGAGAAAAAATACTTTATATAAACTTGTTATAAATATGGTAAATAATTATAATTAACTTGTAGGCTAATGGTAATCGTAATGCTAAATATGTTTCTTAAAAGACACTGAAGTGATTCGTTATATCGGGCGAACAGCGAACAAGTCTTAAGATAAACACATCTTTTGTTATGCCGATTAATCCTCAATCGTTTTCTAAATCGATTTTAGCTTGTGTGCCTATGTAATTTGTATTCAATATACCGGATCCCATATTTTGAAAAGTTTTAATGAAGTTTGGTATGCTGAATTTTTTCATCTCAAGCATGAACTTCATTCAAGGCAGATTGGATCGGGCTGTTTTTGCGACAATCCCCTAGTAATTTATTATTTAGAAAAGCAATCGTTTTATGACAAAACTTTTAAAATTTTTATAATTTCCCACTAAAAATCATTAAGTAGCCATTGAGTGGAAAAATTTGGACCTGGTGAGTCCATTTTTAACCCCTCCCCTTATAAACCTTCCTAACGAAACTCAGCCTTTATATAGCAATAACGTCTTACTTTAATTACTTGACGGTCTATAATTTGGGCCTGGTATGTCCATTTTTTGTGAATCTGACCCCATGTAAATGTTCTTATGAACAGTAAATCTTCGTTTGACAATAAACTCTAATTTTTAGTACTTTATGACAAATATATATATAGACAAATTGAAAATAGTAATAGAAATAGTTATGGGGTGTCCCCGCCCAATTATCTTGTCTTTAGTTATTTTTATTCGTGGTATATATATATGAAAAGAAATTTTTTAAAAGTTACCCAGTATTATAGCATAAGTTACCTTCGTTTTCAAAAAAATATAACTAACTATGGTTCTATTCCCTTTTGACTTCTTGTCTCTCTGCAAACTAACTTGAATACGCGTTTTACGGGTATATTATGGCGTTGTGATCGGTCACACTAATCACAAAGGAATAATATGTGTACCCTTGTTGATTTGCATAAACGTTTGTATTCCGAAGGAATAGTCATAAGGATATGCTGCAATACCAGCTTTGTTATAAAACAGGCTTATTAACCCACGGAAATCACATCGAAAGCAAAGTCTTGTGGCTTGTGATGTCTCTGTGATATTGCTCAACATATGGTCATTAGTATAACTTTGGAACGGTAAGAAAAATGGAATTTTTCTTTAGCTAAATTATAAAGCAAGTAAAACGAGGAGTTGTTTAAGCTACTACTTGCCAAAAGACTCCTAGCAGTCATAATACCAAATTAAATAAAATTAAATTATGTATGTACGTAAGAGAAAAGGCGGATTTCTCCTTTCTGAGGTTGCACTGTTTGACAACAAAAAATATAAACAACAAACACAAATAAAAGAAAATATGAAATTGCTATGAGTTCGGTCATAATATTTGCAATAGGCGTGATCTAAAAATCATTATTGAAAATGTTAAGAGATTCGGTAAGAAGCGAACCAAGCTAAGGCAACTATCACTGTCTGCGACTACGCGCAACAAATCGCTTGTGGGTGGACGCGAATTAGCTGAGTGTATTTGCTTAAACGTAAAATAGTTGAAATCTTTTTGTGTTTTGTAGTCTAATTTATGTCTGCTATTTTACATATATACGCATATTAATGTGTTGATGGGAGAATGCATTTAAATAAAAGTAAAAGTAATGATAGTAATAAAACGATTATATTTACATAAAAATATTTTAAAGAAATTCCTGAATATTTTTAACTTAAACATTACCAACGGTGGTTTTAAATGTTGACATGATTTCGTGTCTTTAACAATTTTTCTTGGATTCAACTATCAAGCAGTTGGAGGCGGTGGCGGTGGTGGTGGCGACTTTATCAGGCACACTCGTGAGTTGTTAGCTAAGCTGACGTCATCTAAACTATCTAAATCCAAATCAGTATCAATCATTGTTGTGTCATGTAGGATACGCAGCCGATTCGAGGCCAAATCACGGGGTGTAGACCTATTCAATTTTGCAGTATCTGTGGAGGAAATGTTAGCAGGCGTTTGTAAAACATCGGGCACGTTGCTGTTATAATTATGTCTAGTTAAATATTTGCGAGGTTTTTTTGAACCAGTGCCTTGAGCAACAAACGATGCTGTCATAGGATCATCTAAATCAAGCTCATCGCATAATAAGGTAGAAGGCAAGTCTAAGGTAACATTTGCTGAATGTGAGACGTTTGTTTGACTTTTTGTATTAAGGGTTTGTTGTTGCGCTTTACGATCGTCCATTAAATTGGAGTAAACGTGCAAATTGGAATCTTCTTCGTTATTTGTTTTTACCGGCGGTACATTACTATACATGTTCTCAGTTTGGGATATGGATAGAGGTAACTTTGCCGGTAAGTTGCCAGTAGTCATTAGTGTGGCTGTCATCAGATTAGCATCCGGGGACGATGATTTGTAGAAATCTACGTTTGCAGTTGCGGACAGATCTGCCAAGGGTGAAGTATTCGTTGGAGTTGTAGGTGAAGAGAGACTGCTGTCAAAATCAACGTGAAATAAATTATTGTAACTGCCAGATAGGTGATGACGTTCACGGGCTTTATTCGTAGCTGCTATGGCGGAGACGGCTGCCACAACTTCGGTAGTATCCACTACTACTACTTCGTCGTCATCGAATGTCTGATTATTTGTCATGGTTAATATGTTTGGATGTATGTTGGTTGCACTTGTCGTTATCGCATTGTCTGCCAATTCTATATCTTGCAAATACTCGTCAGTTGAATCAGTTGCGTGCTGTTGAGATTTATGCTTGTGATGCCTAAAGCGACGTGACTGATTTAATCCAGATGACAAAGACTGGCTATGCTGAGCCGGTGTTACATCTATATGGGATAGCGGTATCTCATTCTCCACTAAATGTGCTAAGCTATTGGAATTACCTAAAAGACAATAAAACAAATAAGAAAACCAAATGCAAACAACGGTTAGTAGCCGAATTAATTAATCAAGAATAATAATTGTTAAGAAAAAGAAAATATTAACCAAAAAAAATTATTTTAATGCATCTGCTTTTAGTATTAAGAAAAAAATGTGTCAACCAATTAATTAATCAAATCTGAAATTATTATTTAATTAAATTATTAACAAATAAGTAAAAAATATAAATAAATAAATAAATAACAAGCATTTCAATAATCGCTCTTATATAATATAACCACACAAAGAAAAAATCATATATATATATAATAAGATTTCATACAACAAAGAAGTATTAACTGGCTTTAATGCCTTGCACTAAGTAACAAAGCCGCAAATTATTGAAAATTTTATTTACAAAATTATTTTACTTTTTTTTTTTTTTTTTTTTTTTTTTGAAAATGTTTATTAGAACCAAAAAATATTATAGAAACAAGTGTACTTTTTTTTTAACTACTGTCCTCATTTGTGTCATTCTTATCCTTATTTGCATTTTGGAAGGGTTCTTCATTATCATATTCTGCCCCATTGTTTAGTAAGGGTTCTACTAATTCGGGCGCTTAAATAATGTGTAAAGAAAACAAATAAATAAACAAACAAACAAAAAAAAGGAAAACATTTTGAAATTACAGTCCTTTAAATATGAAGAGACAGAGTAGAACATATTTACATACAGAGAGATCGAAAGTGTGAACGAGAGTTTTAATGTTAATATGAGTAATAAGCGTTTAATGCAAAGCAAATTCATTATTGCTGAGTTGTGCAAGAAGATAAATGAGAGGATCAAGTGGATTTTTGACGTTTATTGACTGATCCTTTGATTCTTCGTCACATTTATTCTCACGAGTTTTACATGAGACTGCTAGAACACTCATTTATTAAGTCGCAAAAATTCTTCAATGTCGAATAGAATTTTTCATTAGGAGGCGTCTATCATCGAACGTCATGCTCAATAATACGATTTTTTCGTGTGCTGTGTTACATGTTGCGTCACTATGTCAGAGACACTCAAATCTTCCAATCTGCCTCGGAAATAGGCCGTAACGGCGGCCGCAAAGATGTCCGATCCTCAAAAATGATGCACTATCGTTGAAATTCGCGACCTGAATTGACCGTGAATTATATCGTTTTCAGCGAAGAAGTTCACATTTGTTGTAAAAATATTATTAATTAGTACTTGATCAACCCAGATATCAAGGCTGGTAATTTGGTGGGCAGTTCAGACCTGCCGTCCGCTCTGTTGGATTCATCGTCTTTCCTCAATACGCGAGCGTTTAATAACGTTTCACGTTGATTGACCACTTTGAGATAAGTTGGAAGAAATGTATGTCTCCGATCTGAGGTTTGGATAACATACCACAAAGCTGCAAAAAAATGATTAATGAAAATGAGGTTCGCGATCGACAAACTCAGATTACTAATGGAACTCAATTTCGTCTTTGTTTAATAATTTTATTACATAGTTGACCGTTCGATTTCAAAATGAAATTCAGTTGCTCGCGTTCCTTAGTAAGCAACCCTGCATATAAAAAAATCTTTATTGATATGTTAACGGAACCTACCATCGGATTTCAGTTAACTCTTTGCATGGTTGGTACTATCTACTTATCGTTCAAAAAGACATTTTCTATCTATCCGTAAGGTTAGTCTCTCCAATGTGACAAACAAAACGCGATATCGCAAAAATATTTCAAAAATTTTGGTTTTGTCGATATTAATGTTGAAGCTACGTCTAGTTACCGCAATTAAAGTTCTACTAAATGTCCTGCTTTCAACATAAGAAATGTTTATAAAAATATACTTTCAAAAACATAATCGAGTATATGCTGAATATCGACGCTTCACCACAAAAGACCGATAGATTTTATCAACATGTTATCTCCACTATTACATAGATATATATACATGTTGCTTCGCTGATTACATCTGTAAATAAGCGTCTTGGATAAAGTATTAACCCTAAGTAATCCTGGCCTTTGACATGACATGGTCTTCAAGCCGATTCCATAGGTTATGTTCAAAGGTTAATTGGCCAGAATTGAAAGTAACTTCAATAAATAAATTGGCACGCCCCAAAATACACGAAAAATGTTATAGTTATTGAGAAGCCGTAGTTTGAAAGGCACAAAGTGAATGCGACTTTCATAGTGACACTCATGAACTCAAATGCTAGAAAGACACGATAGAATTACAAATTGTAAAGATTCAAAAAGCAATTCGAAGAAGACAAGTTTGAAATATGTATGTAATTGACGTTGAATATGTTATGATATGTGTAGTGATAATCTAAAGTAAGGTGGTTGCTCTGTGATTTAAATTGTTTTTTCTTTTTTTCATTATTTTTATTATAATAATTTTTTGATAATTTTTATTAGTACAAAAAAAAAAAAAAAAAAATGATTAAAAAATTCATAGAAACTTAATTGAAGAGATAACAGGCAGATTTACTCTAACGTAAAATTATTGCGAAAAAATATTTTTCCTTTTATGAACTACTTGAATGTGTGTATGTTAAAAAATGAAAAAAAGTAAATTATAGAAGAAAGTTAATTGAAGTGAAATTATATTTGAAAAAAAAAAAAGTTACTTTCAAACCATATATATAAACGTTAATTGTCAAAGGACTCACTCACCGTGTTAAGAATAGAAGGATCTCAGAAAAACCGTATAAAATACGCGCATATAAAACTCATTTTATAATTTTTTTTTTTTTTTTTTTTTTTTTTTTTTTTTCATTTTTATCATAAGATTATAAGAAACGAGAAAGCGTAAGAGTTGAAAAAATTTTTTTTAAATATTTGTTATAAAAAGTGTATGACAGAAACAAAGCAAAATATGAAAATAAAACAGGTAAGAATGTAATGAGAAGGGGTAGTAGAGAAAAAAAAAATTTTTTTTTTTTTTGAAATATTTAGAATGCAAGGTAAAGAGAACAACTGAGAAAACTTTACTCGCCAATGTGGCGAATTATGGGTACCCACCATACCAAACAATTTTTACTAAGTGACGAGATGCCAGTTTCCGAACGGAATGATGTTTGCAATCCATTTTAAATGGCTTTGACAAATAAATCAATTTGGGAACAAAAAACACATACGATAACCTACAGATTATAAGTGATAACATATCTATATTGAAATTTTGTCTCTTTTTTTCAAAATTTGTTTGGTGGCTTTGTCTGTCGTGAAAGTGTTTGTAGGCCAATCAAGTTCATTTCAACATGTGCGGATGTTAATTAAGAATATATGAGTCACGTTGTTGATAGCGAATTGAATAGCTATGATAATTTAAATTATAGATCGACGAACAGACGGACGTGAACAAGTTGACGCAAAATTACGTCTAAAGTATGAAGATAACATATTCCCATTTTTACGTGATGCTCATAACAAGGGTAAGTTAGCAAAGATATTCGTGAAGTGATTAGTTGGTTTTATATAGAATTTATGGGCACTGTTAAGAGTATTTTTGAGCTTCACCAATGGAATGATAAATCCAATACACCTCCATCCCTTGGTGATGGGCATAAAAAGGCCAAATAAGTAGCAATTATATATATATATATATATATACATATATATACATATATATATATAATATATAATAATAATAATCTATAATATATATAATATATATAATAATATAATAAAAAAAAATGCAAGCAAAATTTTGGGGCTTAAAGGCAAATAATTTCTAAGTAATTAATATGCACTCTTTAAAGAAAATTAAATAAATAAATAAATAAATAAAATTAAACTTATACTAAAGACGTCCTTTTAAACAAATTTTTTTAAAATTATTATTACTTTGGTTCAGTTTTTTTTGGCATGATATTTGTGTGTGCTTTGAAATTTCTCTTATAGTTTTTTTAGGACGACTTTTAAAAAAGTTTATAATTTTTTGTTCTTCTTAAGCTTCAGCAACATTTAGTTGATCCAGTAAAATTTTTATTTATATTTCATATTTGGTTTTTTGTATTTAGATAAATATAACGCAATTAGTTCGTAGGATGACAATACTGATGTAAAATGAATATTGACGAATTTAGATAGATTCGATAGATATCGATAGTACCAACTTTCAAAGGAAGTGCAACGAAACGACGCTACGTATGAAATTCAGATTCAGAACAAAAGTAGCGTCATTTAGACAAGTGTAGCTTGGAAACTAATAATCGGAATCTTATCGGAATTGTGGAACGTTTCGTTTAAAGGTTGGTACTATTTAAAAATCGTATCGATTTATTGATAGTGGCGACATTGATATTTATCCTATGAATTTATTGAATGACGTGTTATATGTAGGTACGCACATATCTATGCGTATATATTTACACAAAGATATATAAAGTTTTTAATTTTTTGTAACAATTACATTAAATTCTTACTATGAAGTGCATTTCATATATAATTACATTAAGAGGGCTTAAGGCGACTTAAACCGACTTTTCTCCAAGTTGACTGTTTTCACGTGTGTTCTATATTACTTCACGTTTCTTTACATCAATCTATGTAAAAGCAATAAAAATAATGTTTTCTATGATAAATAGAAAAGTTAACTAAGTTAATAATAAGAAAAATTTGAGATAAATTCACTTTTTATTATACCGATCGGTTCCGAATCGGTCTGTTCGAAATCATTTCAGAATCACTTTCTGAATCGGTTTAAGCTTGTTCGTCTGCCAGCTGCCTGCCTATTGGTCCGTATGTCTCGTTTTCTTGTGATCAACCTGCAGGCTCAAATCAAATTTTGTATACTAACGTATTTAAGCTTCAAAGACAAACGCAGGGTGGCCTTTAAGTCGTACTCAATGCGGAGGCATAGGAAACGCACTTCATATAAACATAATACATATGTATATATGCATATATGTATATATATATATATGTATATATATATATAGTTTTTTGTTTTAGTTAAAATAAAATTTTTAAATATATTTTAAATTTAATTTATGCGATTTCCGTTTCGTTTTCTTTGTGTAAAAGGAACTTAAAAAGTTGGTTTTTTTCTCATTTGTATCCTTTTTTTTTTTTTTTTTTTTTAATATATATATATATATATAGACATATATATGTATCTATACTTTGTTAGAAAACTCTAAGATAAATAACATTCGTGTTATTTGTTAATTTCAGTTTTTCTGTTTTTTTTGTTCTCAAGTTTATTTAATTGTTTGTTTGTTTTTTAATTAAAATGGCAGTTTTTTTTAGCTTAATAACGTCGATAAGTTGGTTTTAAGGAATATAAAAACTGTTCTTCTTTTCCATTATTTTGTTATATTTAGTTCTTTTTCCTAAGTATCCTTTAACAATTGAATTGAAACCTTTTATCCAAAAAGAAAAGAAGAAATTGAAAAAAAAAAAAAAGAAAAAATTAATGAATTCCTTATAATATGCCAATTAATTTAACTTTCATCGAAATTAATGAAATGCTTTTAGTATTTTTTCTCTCTTCTTTTAATAAATAAATCTCAATAAATGTGAATATATAAATACTTTAAAACTATATATACAAATAACTTATAGGAAGCGCTGGTTTTGTTAATTATTTTATATGATTTTCATATTATCTTTTCCTACCAAACTTGTTTTATTTTTATTTATTTACTTATTTATTTATTTATTTACTTAGTTTTTTTTTTTTTTTCATTTAATGTTTTTATTCTTTCTGGGGTGGCGGCGTTGTCATGCTTTTATTTTCTTTTGTAGAAATTTAGTTAAGTTTTTGTTTGTTTTGTTTTTCTATTGGAAATACATACAACAAAAACACATATATACATAAATTATGTAAAAATGAAGAAAAAATCACTTTAACTGGTAATACAATTTGCATGTGTGGGAGACGTGATTGTCTACAATATACAAACGATTACCAATTATGTGCTTTTTTTCGGAAACTCATTAAATGCATTGTGCTTTAGTAATGAAAAATTTAAATGAACCAACAATATTTCCAACGTAGCTGGATAAAGGGAGAGAACTTGGGAAATTTAAGGGTTTAGATAATACATACATATGCTCCTTCCTAAATATATAAGCATCGCGTATGTATTAACATAAGTAATACCTATTGAATAACTAAGGGCGGCTTTGCTATTTGTACTCTTTACTCATATACATATTTATGTGTAAATGTATTACATGTATATGTATATACATACATTGCATGTATGCATACATAAAAAAAAAAAACAGTAATATTTATATATACATATATAATATGCATATATATACATATATGTTTGTATATATGTACGCATTTATGTAACACATGTATATAATATTTGTAGGTATGTATGTATGTAATGTTTCTTTTTTTTTGAGACGTAGAGGTAGCCCATTGCCAACTGGTGGCTCCACATTGGTGTCAAAGGCATTCCGGAATCTCTTTCGCATTACTTCAAGATAGACATTCACGGATTCTTGATTCCCACTATGTCATCCGTCCCTTCCCTGTCCTGGCCTGTGATTAGGGGCCCGGATGTCACCGTCGTGTGGCTTTATATCGAAGCATGTCCTGCAGAAAAACGGCGCCTTTCTTCCATCTTTCAGAGTCGACTATATGTATATGTGTACGTATGCATGCATGCATATATATACATACATATGTATACATATATATACATATATATGGATATATGTACGTGCGTGTACGTAAGTGTATGTATGTGTGTGTGTATGTATGTACGTATTTATGCGTGTGTGTGTGTGTGTGTGCGCGTATTATTTCGTTTTCATAATTTAAAATTGTTTAAAAGAAATATAATGCATTTAATCGTATGTACATAATATGTTACGAAGGCAAGCTAGGTGTTTATTTCTTTTGTAATTTTTATACACAATATATATAATAAATGATCAAATAATAAAAAATTAACCAAAAATAGGAAAAACAGATAAACCATAGAGATAAGAAAGCGACATTCGCCTTGAAGCGAATTACGTGTACCAACCATATTAAATAGGTTTTTCTATCTCTGTCGATTGTTTGGGGTTAGTTGAGGACTTGCACTTGCAGTAGATGAACCACAAACGTCTTTAACTTAATCAGTGTCACATTTCCGAAAGTATATGTCCAATGTTAGGTTTCATACTCAAGTTAATTATTTTTGAAAATTTTATCAAACGACGACAGAGGAACAAGTGAACATGCCACGGAGAATTTTACCCTCGTTATATCCTTGAGATATCCTTGATATCTTAATCTTATAAGCAAAACAATTGTGAATGTCAAACAGAATATTAAATAATTAAATAAAGGGACATATGCGTAATTAATTAACTAAACAACGAAATAGCACAACATGCCACTTCCATGAAAATTTGTAACACCTTTACATATGTATATATCTGCCCACTAGCGGATAGTTATCACTTGAATGAGATGAGGAAAGCATTTTCAATAAATTTTGAAAAGTCATCGCTTCAAAATCTTAGGATGCAAAAAACATATATAATATGAATTATTTCATTTTTTATGTCCACTCTACCGAAATATGGGAAAATACTAAATTTTTCAATCTGATATGGAAAATAAAAATTGCTAAGCGGCTGCAGTTCTGACTCAATTTATATATAGCCTTATGAATCTTTACACTATTCTCGGAACTTTCACGTTTAGAAGCTTAAAAAAGGATACTATCCGCCATAATAACTACACAGGTAAAATTTTTAGTACAAATTAATCTAAAATCTGACCAAGCACGGACAATAAGCGCTAATTTGCAACGTTCAGACAAATACGCAAATAGATGAACTGACAGCCACGCCTACATCGACTCCGAATGCGATCCTGATCAATAATATATAAACTGTATAGGATATCTGAAGTTGCCTTCTGGATTGGATGCAAACGGTTTCACAAAATTAATATGTTGTGATAAAAATCACGCATTTAATATATGTGCGTGAAAACTCTTCGATTTTCTATTAAATGAAATTTGAAGGCAAATTTGAAATGTCGAAGGCAAATACCGGCGTACGATGCCGCGATACCTGCCAGTGACCTAAAGCGAAAACTTGTTATGCAGCTGGCTTTTGACGAAAATATTAACAACAATCCGCACGAAATTTAATTCGTAAATGTATTAACAAAAGTAGATAAGGTGCATGTGTATTTGCTAAAGGCAAACAATAAGAAAAAGCGCGCCGCATCGTGATATTCGAACGGAGAAGTCCACAACAATTGATGCGCTCTAAATATAAGTTCAAGTAAATAACTTCTTTGTAAACAGATCTTCTAAGGATTGTAAATAAAATCGATGTCATCCAAAAAGTCACAATCGAGCGGTACAAAATTAATAGCTAAAATATTTGTACAGAATCGTATTATAGGAAAATGACATTTTACATAACGATATTCTTAAAGTTCAGCAGTCCTGACTGAATCCTTCAGTCAAACCTTTTTTTACACTGACTTTTATGTAACTGAAGCTGAAGCTTATCACGCCAATTTTGGCACTGAAATTCTATGCTCGATACAATTACTTGCTTACTCTAAACACGGATGCGGGCGGATGATGCTCACTTTCGAACTAACTTAAAGCAAATCGAAGACAAGTTCAGCTCTCTATACCATTGTGAACTTTTCGGCTAAATTGAGTTAGACTCTCACGCTGATCTGTTTACTTTAGCAGATCTATGATGCGTCTTTTTCGGTTTTATATATGGAAGATCAAGTATAGTATTTTCCTATTCGGTAGTGGGTAGTGGGTGTGGTGAAAATGAAGTTTAATTTACAAAGGCATCTAGAGGCGTGTGGAAATTGCTACGTTATGAGCTACCAGCGTTAATTGTACATAAACAACAAAAAGGGAGAACGAAAACTCGAACTGTTGTAAAACTCAAAACTTAAAATAGAAGGAAACCAAACTATATATATATGTATATATATATGTATATTTATCTATACATATATATAAATATATACATATATATGTATATATACAAAAGAAACGGAACGGAACAGAACACAAGTAATTAAAATTTTCCAATAGATGAAGAAGTATTTGTTTTATGATTTTTAAACGCGGCAACGTTTAGTTCATTGTCTGGTTAAGTGAGAGAGACTTTTCGAAATCTTGCTAGTCTTGGTTGAAATTTTGATAGAAACAAAACCGTAATAACTTATGAAATCACCAAAGTTGTACTCGAACAGAAAAAGTGAAAGTAGAAAAATCTCATAGATTTCGTACTATGATGAATCACTACCCGCCGCATCCTCGATAATTGAGTTAAGATCAATATTGAATGAATATTCATAAAGGTTCGAATAGCGATCGCGTTCTTTCCACGGCGATCGGTGATTCATGTAAAGATTTCGTTTACTAACACGAAAGATTTGACTATCTTTGATCGATTGATCGTCATCACATGGTTCGCCGCCACCACCAAAATCACATTCTCGTATTGTCAAACGGTTTGTGGGTGATTTTAATTCGAACAGCACTTCTTGATGTTTGTAACGTGGGCGCATCGGCAGCGGCTGATAGCCGGGTATGACAATTTTTTGAGACTCTACTGATTGAGTGGACTGACGTCGCATACCGCGCACCTTATTAAATGGATAATTGCGCATGAGATTCGAATCAGTACTGCGCTGTGGTGAATAGTATTTAAAATCAGTTAGGGCGGGCGGCTGAGGTGCTGTTGTATGAATGGTCGTTAAAGTTGTTGTGCTGGCTGAGGGTGCTGTTGAAGCCTGCAATTGCAGTGTGGAAGGACGTTTTGGTTGCAAGGACACCCCACTGACCGATACCGGTGTAAGAGGAGGCGGTAAGGTGGCCGGTGCTTGTTGCTGAAGGTGATGATGCGTTTGATGATGATGCAGCAGCGGTAATGGTGAATGGCGCGCATCAAACGAGGGCGATAGTGGCAGATGAAGTGAACGCTTCAAATTTAAACGATATGACGAGGTGGCCGGCGATTGCATTATCTGCGGCGTAGCTAATCCACTATGTGGTGATTCGTGGTGTAACTGAAGTTCTTGTTGTTGTTGTTGTTGTTGTTTTTGGTATTTGTTATTGAATTGATGAGCGGGTGGTAACAGTGTTTGTAATGAGCATTTTTGATGCTGGTGTTTCTGTTTCGAATGATAATGATGGTTTTTGCGTGACTTACCGTTTTGTAAATTATCGTAGCTGCGCGGTCGATATACACCGCCTCCGTGTGCACTCGTCTCCAAAGCCGATGATGACGCATTCGACTTGATCAATATCAGTGTTAGGAATTCGGGCAGGCATGAAGGTAAAGTTGATTTTATCAGTCCGTCACAAGATGAGATCGAATCAACAACAAACATTTACAAATGATGTTGATTTGTTTCGTGTTTAAGTACAAAGTGTGTTTAATGACGGGATTATGGGTTTGTTGTTGGCAATGATTACAGTGTATTGAATATGCAAATTGTTGAATATGTTTCGTTGATATCGTAAAGAAAGAGAATAATAATGAAAAAAAGTGCATTTTAATAAAAATGACTAAAGGAGTAAAAAAAATTAAAATAATTATGTGCTTTTAAAAGATACATCGAGATTTTAAAGAGGAATGAAAATCGCAATAGTATAACACATCGAATATTTGTGAGGAAACCGAAAAAACGAAAAAAAACCAAAAAATTAAAGTGAAGTCTATGACTCTGAACATACCTCATCGTAAAATCTTTGCTTGAGATCAGTACCACCTATGCCGAGAACGTTGTTTGAGCTGGGAGCCATGATCGGCTGTGCTGTTATCATAGCACTACTGGGTACATGAGTAGCACTAATTACATCACTTAATGGGTGTCGAGGACTTGAATGTTGTTGCATTTGCGAAATGTATTCATCGGTCGCAATGCCGCGTCTTGCATTATTAAAACGCAGAAAAAAAGGTTAGCGTAAAAAATAAAATGTCGAAGAGACGAACCTGTCGATTAGTGATGGTGTCATGGGTCCACAAAGTATGTGACAGCAGTTAAGACAAATATTCCCCCGAGAATATGGATTCACTGAACGTTGACCGCCTTTCGCCGAAAATGAGCCTTTAAGCTGCAATTGTAAAAAGCGCTTAAAAAATTTTTTAATACAAATTTTCTTTATTTCATTTCACATACATCTTCATTTGTCGTTTGATCGCTGGTTGTTAAATAAGTATGAAATCCTGCTAAACCGATCACAGACCATATCGAAAAGAAGCAAATGAATACCACAATCACAGTGAATGGTGCCGTTTTAATTACTTCAATAACTTTTGTTTCAGTTTTCATTACTAAAAAAGAGCCAAGAAAAAAATAGTTATAAAATACTGAAGGTCATAGAATATATTTGACAAGCACATTGATTTTACATTATTCTGTGTATTTCAAGAACAACTTACATAAAACTAAATGCGTCACAGAGCACGAAAATATAAATACAGCTAAAAATGCCAACGAGACTAGAAACAAATAAAAGAAGCGATAATTACGTTTGCCAACGCAGTTACCCACCTGAAAAATATAAAAAAAAGAACAGTTCGTATAAAACAACTGTTGTCCGTAATTTATCATAACAGAGTAGGTTAGGTACATATTTTAGACTAAGAAAATATTAAATGCATGGAATGGTTATTCAGGCCCAAGTAAACTTCAAAACTTCTGGATAAAAATGTGAAGGAGAAGATCATCAACTCAGAAATGGGCAAACAATACCACTTCTTATGACCAATGAATCACATAAGTTTCCAAGAACAAAGCAGTTGAGACATACAAACCAAGCCGAACTGAACCTGATGCATATATTCGGTGTAATCCGATCGTATCGGGGAGATATTAATAGCCCTAAAAAATGAAAATATCATTTTTTTTGTAAAATCAGTATAGTTGCTGGGGAATTTGGTGGATAAATCATCCACATACCGAACTAGATAAGAAAACGAAAGCACTAAGAGATTTTCTTTTTTTGTTTTGTTAAAACATGCACGCGTTTATTTATATCAACCATTGGTACAATTATATGAACGATCTGAGATTCTTGATTATATTGGCATTTTTTCGTTTCCGCTACAATGAGGAATAAAATTTATATCAGAATGCATTATGCAGTCAGCGCATACTAGTAGGCAGAAGTGGATTATTCGGACAATACTCAACTATAAGTGCACTGGAATTTTATTTTATTTTATACGGACTGATGTGATACTGAAGCATGCGAGATGTGTTTATGCCACATTTGAAAGTCTGAGTATATTTTCATATCCTCATTAGAGGAGCAGCCATTACTTGTTTCAAATGAAAATTAAACAAGTGCAAGCTAATGCTTGTGGATGTCACTGCTATAGACATCTTTTTTTCATCAACGAGAGGGGCGGTGGATTAGTTGCACAATTTCGTCTGCAGTTTAGACCAGGACACAGATTACTTTTACATTTATTTAGCAATTAGGTCATTAATGAAGCCCTTCATGTCACAAAATTTTGACAAAAAAATACAACTCGCCTCATGCATTGATTTTAAAATCATGATATTCTTTGAGTATATATATGTTTTTCTATATATTTGTTCTTTGGGTGTACAAATTTTAAGTGCGGATTTGAAGCGTTTGCCGGGGGATATCATAAACACTAACAGAAGATTACACAACGCAACACAAGAAGAAAAAAAAAAGCGATCAGAATATCAAAAAAGGTAACACAAGCTGATTATGTTCATGACAGTGCTGCATCCCGCGCAATCAAACGAGAAATGCTAAGCTCTTTAGGTACTTGCTAGACTTGGTTCCTTTCTATTAGCTCTTGTGCAAGTACTTGATGTCCAACTCATATGAAGATGAGCAACAAATGGCTCGATCGGTGATTCGTAGGAAAAGGTAAGATTTTTTATTGCCGTAATGTTCACGAGTTGTCCGAAAAACGATCGGGGAAAACGATCTATAAAGATGACTACAAAGATTACTTTGCAATTATTATATTTGGATTTGAAATGATAGGTTTCCAAAATTAATTTGAAAGTGATTATAAAAATTTGCTACGAGGCAAGTCTTTTCACTTGAAACATTTCACTTGCCTCTTAAGAGGGTGAACTTTTTTGGATGAAAGGGAAATTATTGTAAACTTGGAGAAAGATCGAAGAATTTTTTACCATAAAACGTGTACAGATACTGATAAATAATTCAAGATTAGGAGAGCTATAGTTACAATTTGGATATTTTAAGTTGTGTGCTACACTCTAGAATTTACGTTTACAAAGGACGACAACGCATACGACAAATGATTGAAATTTCCAAACAGATAATCATGCAGAACTTTGTACCAAAAAAGTAATTAAAAAAATTGTGGTCGGGCAAGAGCGACGATTAGATACCCTACACAACTTTGTCTAATACTGTTATTAACTCGTTATGGTAATAATACACCGAAAGTTATACATTATTTTCTTACAAAGGCATACGTTTCATCAAAGCCCGCATATTGGAAGCATCCTTATTTGCAGTGGTATTTAAAGAATTCAATTTACTATTATGAACTAATTTTCATCAAGAAATATTAAAAATGGTACCCTTTTTACTGTATAACGATTCACTTTTCGTAGGAAGATTTATATGCAAGAGTGTTAAAAAAATTATCCCAAGCGAACCAAATTTTCAACACCAATTAAAAATGTCGAAATTCTATTACAGAGCAAGTTTTGTCGAGTCATTTTAAAAATTTCAATTATTTTCCATATAATGACCTTTCAAAATATGGATAGTGATCGAAGAAGTGGACCTATCCGAACGATTTTCAATAGCGTTCGTTCTTGCGTCAAAGCACACCAGCGTACTAATTTGCATCAAAATATATCAAAAATTGCGATCTGGAGTTTGAATACAAAAATACATGGACAGACATCAGATGGACAGACGGACAAACATTACAGAATCATTTTCTGAATCAATCGGTATGATAACAGGTGGGTATATTTTAAGTAGTTTTGCGTGTTACGTATGTCCGCACAGACTTAATATACCCTGTACTACAAATACGGCAGGTTAGGGTATAATCAGATTTCGAACGTAGTGCTGCGAAACAATTTCATTTGTTTGATTTGATTGATTACAACAGAAGTTTTGAAATCCACATTGTTGCTAACTGCCTTTATATGCATCTTTTTGATCGCTGTGTTTATCATATTTTGTATTCCCGCAATTTGTTCACAGACAAAGTACGAATTTACTCTTTCACGCATTGCTTCTATTTACGCTACATTTCTACTCCCGCATAAGACACTAGCACGTACATGTATTCCAATAAACTACGAGACTCTCACTGCACTTTATCATCATATCAAACTCAAAAAATCGAACATACACATAATTCCAGAACGTATTAATACCAAAACGTCTTGAAAATAAAACAAAATATGAAGAAGTAAGAAAGTAATTGGAAAACTTGGAAAAGATCACTTCTCGCAAAATGATCGTAGTTGCTCGGCGGACGTGATAATACGCACAACTTATTTATACATACGTACGCATCGATATCAATCAATTTAACCACAAACAAAGAACTTCGTGTTCACTGCCCACAATCGCCTGAATCGCCTAATTTTGATTTTCTGAATTATAAAAGAAGAAGAAGATAATGGGGATCGATACAGTGAAAATGATACTGAAATAAACAGGAAGTAAACTTGTGGTCTCACAACATCGAATGGCTATTAAGAAATTCGCTCTCAACCAAATATGTTAGTTAAGCAAAATTTATATTTTTTTTCTTTTTCTAAAATATTTTGTTCATTTCGAAAAGATAGTTCTAATAGCTTGTTCCTTCTAGAAATTCTTCATCATTATTTTTGTTTTGGTTTGTAGCTTGCGTCCTCCTTGCTCTTTTCTAGGCTGATGTATAGTTTTCATTTAACGAAACTCCCAAACTGTAAAATGGTTTTATGTTCAAGTCTTTGCAGTCGTGTAACAGGCAGGCACATGAAAATGTGTATTTGATTTAACAGAAAGTAGAAAGTTTTAAAATATGTACGCAGCAAGAGGAGATGTGGTAAACCAGCCCTACCAACAACTCAGTTTACTTACGTTAGGCACATGAAAATATTCAAATATGAGGCATGTAACCATGAAACGTAGTATAAAGACTCAAATGAAAATTTCTCTCGGTTTGAACTTAACAAAAACGTAAAATAGCTACAAGTATGTTTATATATGCACTCTTAAGAAGCCCACTTGTGAAAATCTTCATTTATTCATTCACAGAAAAAACGAGACTCAACAGCCAAGATGTTTTATTAAATTCGGACCGAATCGTTGATTACCCTTTGGGCAAGTATTTTTTCCATTTTGGAACATTACCACCACTAATACCAGATATTTTTGCACGACGCCACACTGTTCTTTGCTTCTCTTAAGCATAAATGAATGTTGAAACATTTATTTTTGTCTCTTTTGCTGTTTATTTAAAGTTCTTTTTATCAAAGCCAGCGCAACAGCCGCATCAACCTTGGATGTACTAATTCCTATTAACGATCACTGTAATCATCTCGATAAGCAAACTATTGGGCCTGTTTTAAGAATAGCTGCGAACTCACGCAACCATTTCTGTAGAAACGAAATTGCAGGCAAACATTGCTCCAGGAATAATTATTATCAAATAATAATTGTCTATAGAACTATATTCTCTTGCGCGGAGGCCTATTTCCAGATTGTCCGCATGAGTGGCCGAATAGGGAAGGAGCAAGTGTTCGTGGGTTCAAATCCCTAGTGCAGTAAAGTTTTCTTCGGTCGTAGCTATAGTGAGTACTGCATCAGGAAAGCATACCACTTACCGATTGGTCACATACTCACTAGGTCTTCCTGTTTCTTTCGCTTTCCTCACTTTCTTCCGAGGGTCATCGTGTTACACGTATCAGGGACATCCCCGGAGTGATTGGTCATAATAAAACTGCCATAAGCAATGTAACCATGGAATTTATCAAACGTCTATAAAGCAGAGGAATAAATATGTCTCGACATTCTATAAACAATGTATATTTATGCTCAGCATAAAGCATCGCAAACCAAAAATTTTCCTCTCTTAAACCAGTGACTCAAAGTAGTAGTAGACTTTTCCATTTTTAGCAATCAGTTTGCTCATTTTTTCGTCTCAAGATTTTGCCCCTACCGCCCCCCCTTTGACGGATATAGTCGTGGACAAAGGAAGCGGAGTACATAAATATGTGGGGTAATTACGTAACTGAAAGTGCGCTTGCACTTTTACATTTAGCCGTTTAGCAGCCGAAAACAAAAGCGAGAGTTCAATCGTGATTCATACATGATTACCCCCTTGACTTTTAATTTGTACGACTATCTATAAAGTGCTGCGAAATAGCACCGAAGAATAGGAATTGAATTAGTTATGAGATTTGAACGGAACGAATAACGGGCCTTCCCGTGCCTTCCCGAAAGATTTCGATCCCTTTTATTTGAAGCAATAAATCCCCTTAAATGTAAGCCACAATATGTGAATAATTTATTATGGGGTGTTATCGATTATTGAACGTTTTCAGAATTGCCATTCATTTCCCTCTGCTTCTTCTTTATTCTTGATTCTCTTTTCGAATTGTTAAACGGACCAGAAGCAAATTCACGCTTATCGAGTAATTGTGTGCTTATACCGCATGTAGGTGCATGATTTATAAATAATATGACAAATTTAATATACCCCCTAGCAGTAACGAATATAAAAAGAAAGCATTTGTTTGCAGTATCAAGCTAGTTTGAGTATGCCGAAGTATGTATTTTCACGTACGTTAGGGCTATGCTCAACACACTTTATACACTTAGATATATGCAGTGTGTGTTTACTGCTGCACTGTAGCATTTTATGTATTTAAAGGATTTCTTAAAATGTGTATATTTTTATATATACATTTTCTTATTTATCTTTGTGTTCTAGGTTGAGCGCCTTTGTTATATGTTTTCGTTTTTTTTCCTTCTCCCGCAGACAATTTCGCTCTACCACTTATCGAAGGTCGGTCGTCCCATTCTTGCACTTTCATTTTCCTTTCTTTTTTTTTTTCTTTATCGTTATTGTTGTCTTAGCGTTGTTGATGTTCTTATTATTGTTATTGTTATTATTGTTGCTGTTATTATCTAAAGGTAAAGAGGATTTTGCATTTCTCATTTAAATTTTGTTTGAACCGTTGGCGTAAACTTGTAAGGCATTCGCGAATTCGCTACATATTTGATTTAATTAACCGGATATTGGAGAAAGATGTAGATTATGTGGACTTTTTTTTTGTTTCTTTTGAAAGCAAATTCGCAATTCTGTTACCTATCATCATGTCGTTGCTTCCCTCGGTTCTCAGATTAGTTTCAGCAAAAAGCCATTAAGAGAGAATATGGTTCGCTTATTATGTTGTTTGTATCGGCGTATAATTTTCAAATGAAATGATATGTTAGTGTGTTTTGTAAGGTAAATGGGATGGAAGTAGATTTTAATTTTCTTTCTCTTTTTTCTTACTTACCCAGGGGCAATGATGGTCGAAACGTTCCACACAATTATCACACTGGCTGCAATGTGACGCACGTGGTGGTCTAAATATTTTACAAGTAAAACAATATTTTAATTTAATGGTTTGGCCTTTAACGAGAACTTCTTTTGTTCGCGGCGGCGGTCGATATGTGGGACTATTTAACGAATTTGGCACTTCTGTAAAGCGATAAATTATTGAAATATTATTTCATTGCTCACATCGGATATATATCAATTTACCGATTTGTTTTTCTATATAGGCAGCCTCATCATATGAAGCTCTGGGTATAACACCGGGGTCTGTAAAGGTTGTTCGTAGCAAGGAACTCATTGTAAAAAAATATAAAACAGCACCAACGATCGGTATTATGGGATTTATGCGGGTGGCCAGAAACGGACAGCTGTAATTAAGAAAAAGATATTTATTAAAATGAATAAAATTTAAATAAAATGAAAAAGCCATGTAAGTCTTGAGATTTCGGAATATAAAAAGTAGTCTGAGGGTATCTAATACAGAACATGTTGAGCAAATCAACGGAAATCACGTTTCACAAAATTGCAGTTTTTTAAGTTTCGCGAATACGCTACTTGTACTACATTCATTGAATATCCGGTTTGAAACCCTTGCAGAAAACCACTACGTACTAAGTGGGCTTGCGTACTATATATTACATGGGCAAAGGTTTAAGCAAACTTCCGGAGCCAATAAAAATGGCTAACCAATTGAATTCCTTTGAAACAAGATGAGCTGAAACGGCTTCTCATGCTCACAATGTTGTGGACGAATTCATGGGATATGTTAAAGTCTTGATCAAATTTGGTTTATTGTTTCTTCGGTTATACTTTCCTTTCTAACCCCTGAAAATATGCAATGATAACTGTATATTTACTAGTAATGGACACCAGATTTCTTTCGATTTTTTTTTTTTTTTTTATCACTTTACATCCACAGAAATTGCAGGATATCATGTTCTAGAACCCAACCTAAAAATGTGAACTCAGGTCGATACTTTACCTTTCTATTCAAATAATTTGGCTAAAAATGTCATCCGAATGCTATAAACAAACTAATAATATCATCATATGTCCCAAATGATCGAAAAGTTTTCTTTACGACGATACGAGACCATTGAAATTCTTAATCGAACACATAGCCAAATTATATTTTAAACCTTTAAATCCATATTTCCTAACGCACTTGAGCAAAACTGCAAGATTTCGTTTCTGAAAGCATTGTAACACAGCATCGTCTTCGTTATGACTCCGTACTGATTGTCGCATTTGCAACTTTCCTGACATATCTCGTGTTGCTTGAGGTGAACGTTACTTCAATGTCGATATTCTATTTTATTTCCTTGTTTAAATTCCCAAAGCCTTACATGACGAATATTCATTTTTTGATTCCATTCCAAGGATTATAAACTTAAGGAGAAAACAATTGCTACAAAACGCATTTATTCATTTATTGGAAGTGAACCCTCGTTTGTCCCGGTCTCTTCCAGTGCCTAGACACAAACACTCATTCGACCAGAAGTTATTCATCACATGACCTAATGCATATCAATTCTAGAACGCCGAGCACAATGAATACATTTGCATCGTGCATCGTGCATCGTGCATCGTGGCAGTAATAGAATACATTAAACAAGTTGAACATGTGCCTTGCATAGGATTACCTTAGCAAAATTATATGATTTGAAAGCCTGATTATATGATTGAATTTAATTCACGTAAATACTAAGTACGCGGAGAATTTGCAAAGTAAAAAATTTCTTTAAAAGATTTTTTTACTTTTTTCCGAGAAAACCCAATTTTAAATACAACTTTTCGTAAGTTCACAATAATTAATAATAAAATATATCTATAATATATTATTTAGCAATTTTTAATATCAATTTAAATAAATTACATAAAAAACGACAGCTTGTACGAAAAGTGTAAGTAATTATTTTAATATCATACGATGCTTAAAATTTTACAAGATATGACTTTTGGATGTCGTTGCAAATATGCGCATCGAAATTGAAATTTTGTAAATGATTTGCATTGCTGCAGTCATGCTAAACAAGATATAGGTATGTGCAACTTCATGTAAACACGGACGTCTAAACCATATTTTGACATTTTGAAGTATGCTTCAAGTTCTTTGCTTCGAGTTTGTCACGACAAACTCGTGTTCTGCGCATGTATTTACCTTTTTTTGGCTCACTGTTCCACTTTCACTATTGCACTTATACTTTCCCGTAGTTCAAGTTATTAATATATTGCTAGTACTCGTTTCTAATCATTAGAACGTACTTTTGCCATGCATTGATTCGTTCTCAATTTATTATCGTCTTTCGTATGCCTATATACAAACTGATATACATTTATTTATTCATAGTCTTGTCATTATTAGTACATAGTATTATTATATTATATCTCTCAATAAGTCTCTAATCTGACACACATATGTTAACATCATATGGTTCCTGGGTGGTGCCAAAATTTTATAAAATTTCGACGATTTGCAAGCAATACAAGTTACGGTTATTTTAGTGATACTACTTTTATGGTCGCTTTGGATAGCTTTTGACGGTCGCTGTTCGCTCGGCTGACTATCGATTTGTCTGTGGTCTGGAGTGTGGTCTTCTATGTTTCATTCATTGCCATATTTCTCGTGAAGGTATTGTTCTTTTTATTACGCCCAAACAGCGCCAAACTTCGCGTTCATGATCATTGTCGAAAGTTAGCAAGCATGGTAACCATTTCTCATGCGTAAATGCAAAATAGTAAATACATTGTTTTCCGATATCCTTAAGTTGTCAGCTATTTTACGCAACTCCACTTTTCGCTCTTCCAAAATGATTTTGTGCACTTCTTTCATGTTTTATGGAACAACTGGCAAATTCGTGTGACCTGAGCTTTCAACAACATCGGTGTTCGTACGACTGTGTTTAAAATTTGCACACCATCCACAAATTTCTTTGTTCGATTGAAAAAAGCCGCTGTAACATCTTTCAAGCCAATCCCCACTGTGCACAGTGTTGTTTCTCAATAAATAAAATTCAGTCTCAGTTTCCATTGATTTGAAAATTACAAAACTGGGTTTACTAAAACTGCCGTAACTTGGTCATAATATCATGAAATTTCGACATGTGGGCCATATATGTGTCGGACAGGAAATTTATTAAGTGATGGTTATATATAGGAGCTAAAAGCAGCACAGCGAAAATGGTACAAAAGACCAGCGCATTCGTTGATCGTTCTTCTTTTGTACCTTAGCAAGTAATGCCCAAGGGAAAAACCTGACTAGTAGGGACTGCTAGTCCACTACTCAGAGGACCCTCCCCGGCAGGTTGAAGGAGTTTAGGATGTTCCTGAAAAAGAACTCAAGATGGGCAGGCCTGCTAGTCCAACATTCAGGATTGTCGTTGGGATAGGTTACGGCCTTCTTAGCTTAGAAACCGGCTAACCGACACTGCCGAACTGCGTCATATATTCTTTTTAGGGAATAAGCGAGTCAAAGTCAAACGTGACTCCTGACGAACACTTCGAGAACCGTATCGCGTGTCCAGTAGTCAAAGACCGTGCGAAAAAGTATTGTAATCTGTGTTCACACAGAACCGCGTCGCAATACAAGCTATAATACACCACATGACCACGCAGGTCATGCTGATTGGGTGATTACCGTGCAACCAGATATTCCGGTGATATTTATCATCTTAAAAGATATTTCGCTTTTCTTTTATTGTCCAAGTTTTATCCATAAGAGTAATTCGATTGTCTATCTACGGGAAAAACACACTGTCCACCTTCACTTAATAAGCACACTTCATCAAACAGGATCAATTACTATTCAGGCGTAAGAATACCTAATAAAAAGAAGACAGAATACCGCAGCTACACCGAAAGTCGCTTATTTCTCTTCTTAAATTATAGAAATTTTCTTGGAGCAGGTGAACTGGAAAACCTTAGCAACAGATGCCTATTTCAGTACAGCCCGCATTGGTAGTCTCTTGTGCTGGTTAGTGCCATGTAAGTAAGGAGTAACGAGAGGAACTATTCAACCTATAATTCAAGTTGGATCTATTTTTTGGTCGTTTCAAGTTCTAATGAAGATGGCCAAGGGTCCTATAGGATAAAAGCATTGTTATTTGTTTTATATTCAGGATCCAGAGTTAATCAAAAGTTATTGATTTCTGCTAGAATTTCTATTTACAACTTTGGCATGTATATATATATATATATATATATATGTAAGATAACGTTGTCGCATCAAAATATTCAATATTCAATAACAAACGGATATGTGCAGTACGCGCGTAAGTAAGTTATCTATCTGATAACATACTCTATAGACAGCCCGCATACATCCATATTAAATGTTCTCGCGACACAATCCTGTTTATATTGTATGCAAAGTAACTTATATATGCGATAAAAAGAAGCAGAATTTTACTCAGGCTTCGCCTGACATGCATTGTTATGCATTGCATACACCGAACAACTGCAGCTGTTACCCTTACTGTTTAAGTTTTTCGTATTATATTTTGAATGGACGAACTAAATAAGTTGTAGAAAAGCGTGCATCAACTATAGTGGAATTTGGATTTACAAGAATTGTTTACTTCATTACTGAAGGTAGTTTTCGTTTGACTTCGGCTCGTAGTTGATATAGTGATGTTCTGTAAAATTCACTAATAAAATATTATTAATGTTAACCGCATAATAACAATATTTATGAAAACAAAAATATTTACGTATTTAGAAAAGAAAGGAAGAAACAAAAACATTTACATGATACTGGTTACGTTAATTTCAAAATTTTGCACACACTTAGCCACACTTAGGTGAAAATTTACAGTGTCGTCTTTCGCGGAATCAGGGTCACTGACTAAGACTTACCAATAAGATAGGAGACAAATGCTATTGACGACGAGGTCCATTGGATCTCTTCTGCAACTGCAAAAGTGATTGTTCGATAATTCGAATATAATATAATAACGTAACTTGTGGCTCTGAAACCGATGTCTTGTTTCCAACGTAAAGGAGACGTAATATGAAAGCTTGTAGCGATGTGTGGCTTCTGCGATTCCCCCCATGACGCGATTCTTGTCAAGTAGGGATGTGGGTATGCTTGTAGCGATGTGTGGCTTCTGCGATTCCCCCCATGACGCGACTCTTGTCAAGTAGGGATGTGGATATGGACTGAGAAAGAATGAAATGTAAACGGAATATTCGGGTTTAACATGACTACGGCAAGCATCATGGAAATGTGCGTTGAAAAGAAGGCGAACTTGTTATTGTGAACATAAAACAAAGTTGACCGCCATGGACATTTCTCATAGTATGTGTACACATTCAGAAGATGGCTATTCATGTGCAGGCTTAGTGATTGTTCGTCATGAGACAAGAACACGGAAGCCGCTGTCCCAGTGGAGAGATGATGGTACTTCAGACCATCTACCTTGAAGTACCGCAAGTGAAGTAGAGAATTGCTTCTCGATAGTTTCGTTAAATCGAGTGACTAAAATATCCGATTTGAATTTTGGATTGTGTGGGTAAAAAGCAGCGCTATTTGCATGAACTAGTAAAAAAAAAAACCTAACAACTTGTCTTTGGATGAAGCTTGGGTACGAACAATTTTTGCAAAAAATATATAAAATTCAAAAGGCGCTTTGTTAACTAAGCGCATGCTGCTATTAAAAGCTCAAACGGATTACTTTTTATTTTAAATCACTGCGGTTTTTTCGTGAGAGCTTCCTAGTTTTAAGTTTCTTCGTTAAACTTAAACTAAGTAAATGTGTTTCCAAAGATGCTTTTACGTCAAGTTTTTCTCGCTGTGATAGGCCCAGCAACAAAAGAATGGAGGACAGTTTCGTTAAATCTGCTGAAAGTGTAACGTTAGGATAATTGATTTAATTGTGTTACTAACTCGTGAATACAACTAATTCGCTCTCATTACTTTTTAGTGAAAATAACAACAAATTTCCTTTAAATAAAGTTCTTTTTCGAATCTCTTTTAATCCATTGTTACTTGCATTCAATCATTTGATGTTCTTCCGTTTTGTATTATATTCATTTATTGCGTTAATGTGTATGTGCGTATATGCGCTGCACAATATTATCAAAGGACTTGTTAAAGTGTCATTCGCAATATTCGATAGTTCGATAGACTGACGAGGTATAGAATGCATCAACAACAACATTAACAACAATGTTAAAAAAGAGAACAAAAAAAAAAAATGAAAAACTACTACAGCACAGGAAATTTGCTTTATATATATATATATATATATATATACATATATCTATGTGAAACTTTTCCTATTGACAACAGAGTTGCGCTGTTAACGTCATGTCTGAAATGTTGCCAATATGTGATGATGACGATAATGATAAATTGTGTACCAATTCGTAGCCATTTTTTTTTTTTCTCTTAAGAGACCCCAGCTTGCGTTTGGCAGGTTTTTTAATATCGTTAATCGTAAGCCTAAATGAAAATCTCTTTAAATTTAAATTTTCAGCTAATACGCTTGCCATCAAACTTTTTAATATTAGTTTTACAACAAATTCTTGAGTTAAAGCTAATCATGTCATTTAATTTATTTACTAAAAAAAAAAAAAACAAAAACATACAGAATCGAATAATTGCATATAGTTAGATATTTCGGCTCTTGTCTTGTTTTATTTCATTAATCAAAAATTTACTCTCGATAATAAAACGATCAAAAAAGTTTATAATTTGTCAAGGCCGAGATTCAAGTAATTTACGCAATTGCACCTATTTTCGTCACACAATAGTATTATTATTATTATTACTATTATTATAATTTTAGACTAATGAAAGGTAAGTTCTTAGACTAAACAAAAAGACATTGAGCACTAGCAACACAGGCTATCGGCTCTAATTTATAAAATTACATTAGATATTGAGCTTAGTAGTTTTAATAAAGTAATATATTCTGAAGCTGATTTTAGAAAGCCCAACGGGTTAATCGTTTTAAATGCAATACTTCTAGCCAAGGAAAGGTTAAGGCAGTCGCAGAGAATGTGCTTTATAGTAAGAATTTGTCCGCAACTGCACATTGAGGCGGAAGACTTGGCGAGTTCCAATTGTATGCCCAAGGCGAATTCTCGAAAATGTTTGTATCTTGATTTTCTCGACATTTGTTGGATATAA